>BSBK01007594.1:0-597500 GCA_027943335.1 Chamaecyparis obtusa | reverse complement strand
CTTCCGAAAAGATGCCTTTGCCAAAAGACATTCTTCCAATTGTTCTTCAATTACACATAACTTCATAGACGTGTGCTCTCTCAAAAGAGTAAATCTTCTCATTTTTCTATTCCTTTCATCTTGCAAAACTCTAATTTCATCATAAACCTTCCTAACTTTCTTCTCAATATCTAATACCTTCACATTAGGGCTAGAAAGAAGGTTACATTCATTCTGAATTTTTTATTCTTTCAACTTTATCTTCTGATCTTCTTTTGCTGTTAAGGTCTCTGATTTTGTACACTATATGTACAAAGATTTTCCTATTCCCAAATGCTTTCTAAAGTCCTCGATACTAATATGAAGACTATTAATATCATTCTTGATATTCTGACTAATATTCAAAAGCATTTAAGCTTCATAAGCTGCTTGAGCTCTCACTTTTGCAATATCAAATAGATTAGTGAATTCATCATCAAAAGTGCTCATTACCTTCTTAGCTTTCTCTAAAAGGTCTACCTCTATAATTTGTGTAGTTACAATGCTTTGTAACTTCTCAGTTAGTTCTTTTAGACTCCCTTCAAGATTCTTCACTTTCTTGTTCTTGCCAATAATCTTATTCAAAGAAGTGATCAGTTCCAACTGGTCATCATCATCAACTTCTTTTCCTAAATCCTCAAATAAAGATCCAATTTCCTTCTTCTTTCTAGTCTCAGGAGTAAGAATGATGTCTTCTTTGATAGGAATAGGTGCTTGAATCTCTGTTGCTTTGGGTTCTTCAACAGTGGTTTGTATTTTCTCTACTTTTGTATCAAGTTCATCAAGAGCTAAATTGTCAACAATGTTTCCTAAATTCTTGAATACATTGTCATCAGTATCCAAGGTGACCTTTGTACCTTCTACATTCATTGATTCATCTTCAATGCTAATAGCTAGAGAAAAGGAAATATCCTCTTGTTCTACTTCACCTGCTTGATCTGCTGTAGTTGATTGTTCTCTAACAATTTCTACCATAACCTTGATTATTGTCTGTTCTATATCAGAATTAACTTCTTCATATTTGCCTCCCATAATTAGAATGGTTCCCCTTTTGGTTCTTAGGTGGTTTCTTAAGACCTTCAATATCTACTTTAGGTGTGCATCATCTCTCACATCATAAAGCTTTCTTACTAGATTCTCTCTGATAGAAGTGTCTTCTTCTTGTGCTCTCTTCTTTCTATTTACAAGTTTGTTATACAAGTCATCAGGTATCTGACCCTGAATAGTGTCAAACTTCTTATTTGCAAAAACCATGTGCTTTAAAATTGCATTTTCTAAGTTAAGTCTATCTAAATAATCATAAATACTACAGTACTTATTCATTCTGGTAAAGTCTCCATTTTCAATAATCTGCTCATTAAGCTTTTCAACTTTAGGTTTCCAAGCTTTCTTCTTAACCAAAGTAGTGTCATCATCTTTAATTATTGCAACTTTCCTAGGAACTGGTGGCACCAAAACTTTCTACCTCTTACCAGGTCTAGTAGCAATTTTTTTCATTCTCTTGCTAGGAGTGGAGGAGGTAGACCTAGTAGATCTGCTTGTTTCTTGTTCCATCTCCGGTTCCCTACTTTCACCTTGACTTGAGGTTCTCTCATCTGTACTATAATTGGTGGGGTAGAAAAAACTTCTTTCTATTCACTCATTCTGATTGTTGTTGCTATGTTCTTTTCTATCTCAAACTCATGTTGTGTCAATCCTAAATCTTTCAATATTTTCTTTATGGTGCTGTCAACTCTCTTCTTAGATTGCTTCTCCTCAATTATAGCTTTTGCAGAGTTGAAATTCTCTTCAAAAGTTCCAAACCTTTTGCACTGAGTGTCCAACTTACACTTAAGTAGCCTACCAACATATTCTTCTATTTCTATCTCAGATATCTCATAGCCAAGAGGGTCTATGAACTCAATTCTAGGCTCCACTACTTCAATATAGGTAAAGTCAGTGTCAACCATAAAACATATATCATCTTTATATTTCTCCACAATAGATTGTGGAATCCTTGATCTGCTGATTATCAATTTCTGAAATGTCTTCATCACTAACTGTTATACACTGAGTTTGCACCCTTGTTTCAAGCTCTCATAGTCTTGATAACCTAGTATAACATGGGAATCATCTCTAGATTGTGGGACATATACTAATTGAGATGAGACCTCCAAGTTCTAGGCTGGTTCCTCTTGGATAATCACCTTAATTTTCTTCTTGAGAGGAAAGTAAAACTTGAGAGGAAAAGGGATTGAAGGAATGCTTGAAAGGGAAGTGACTTGAAAGCAAACTACCTACTAGGTGATACACTGAAATGAAGGTATGAATTGTAGCATAAAAGATGGATTCAATGAATAAACCTAGGTCTAGGAGATCACAACTCACTAAATAGGCTTGCATAAGTATTTCATAGAAGGGTCTACAAATAAAAGAGGGTATTTAGGGAAAGAGAGAGATTCTTTCACAAACAATAACACTCTTAGGATTAGACAAAAATCTATGACTTGCAGACAAACATTCACCTCTGCAACTAGGTATAGGAATGCGACAAGATTGTTAAGGGGTTGTAGTATACCCACAAAAGCATTCACATCAAATCACCCACAAGAATACACATAAATTGCAGAAAGAGAGAGGGATCAAGAACCTTAAGATATCACTGAAAAATATATAAATATTGAATTCATTAAGAGAAAATTCAAACAAGAAGCATAGGGACATGAAGAATGTCACAAAATACCTTACAATATCTGAATGATCAATGGGAATTTACAACTGTAGAAGCCAGAGGGAAAAAAGAATACCACAAATGACTCTTAAGAAAGGTAAACTTCTTTTACAATTGTCCAACTCTCCACTCTAATAGCTCCAAAAATTAATATATACATCTCCTATTTTGCATGCAAGCAGGAGTCAAAACCTAACTAGGGTTACATGAATTTTCAATAGAATAATAACTAACCCTAACTCAACCAAGTCTGATCATAAATGCATCTCTACAATGCTATAGCCAATTAGATATTTATGTGTCCATCCCTATACTGCATCCACCCATGGACAAGCAATCTTGCTCCATCAATCTTCCTACACAAAGGCTCACCATGAATGCTCAAAATGGTACTTCTCAGGGAAAAGAATCGACCCAAGATGGCTGCCCAGACCTCCCCATCATCATCTTCAACTGAAAATGTCCTGAAAATATAAATTCTTTAGCTACCTTTGTAGCCGTAGCTTGTTGAATCAAACACTGGCAAAAAACCTTCTCAGAAATATTTAAATTTGAATAACAATGGCTAGTCGGTCATTTTAAAATGTGGTCTTTGATATCTATCATTTCCTAGTAGATGAATGGCCTAGATCATCTTGTCAACAATCGCAAAACCCTCTTGAAAAGTCAATGTCCTCATCAGCATATCGTGACCAATGGGAGTCGAGCATGTCAGCACATCAGCATGTTTGGACCCACCTCGAGCTTTCCTTCCTTAAGTTATTCAGTGAATGCATGACTAAAGACCCTTTTTCACTCGCAAAAACTTTCTCTTAACCCCGGTTCGGTCAAGTGACTAGGCGAACACTGCAGTTTCTAAATATCTAATTCCTTTACCTGACCTTGGGTTAAGTCTACCAAACAAGAGAAATCCTTCATTCACCAAGTCACAAAATACCTTACTAACCTGGGCCCATCTGCCACTTATCATTCTTTGATTCACCTTTGACCGCTTCATCAACATACATCTTGGCAACCTTCTGACAACAAACCTACTACAACCTTTATTCACATCCAATGGTGGGTGCATGATCTCATGGCCCTCGAATATTCTTTCAGATCATGCACCGTCTGTTGATGCACCCACTGACAGATCTCTTTATTTCAGCCAATCACAAACTTGCATGTCACCCTGACCTGGCATCAAACCCACCTGATAGAGCCTCTGCAATAAAGCAAGATCGATGGTCGGTGCATAATCTCATGGCTCTGACACAATTCATGAGATCATGTGCCAGCCATTGGATCAAAAGTTATATATCTCTCGAGGCCCACTCTGACAAGTCTTCCACATCACAATCCTTTGACCAATTAGAAGCCTCCACATAGGACAACGTGGTAGTGGATCCACTTAGCAGTTGAAGCACTGAGCTAGGATGAAGATCAACGGTTGGCACAAGATCTCATGTGTCCGAAGAACTTCATGAGAAGATATGCCATCCATTGGATCATCCTAACTGGGACCCTATATAGCCAAGACCACCAAAACATCTGGCGATTATGCAACTGCGGAAAGTGGAACTATTTGCTAAGTCATTGACCATTAAGGACTTAACCACTTGGATTAAGAGATTATGCAAACCACTGTAGTGGCCCAATCGCTGAAAGGAATAGATAACTATTGGAAGACTTAGAGAACTGGTGACCGAAGGCATTCACCGAGTCACATAATGAAATACTTAACCTTAGTTTGACTTGGAGAATACATGAATAAGGAATTCGCTGAATCGTCAAACCAAAGGTCCAACCTAGGGTTGAATTGAGAGATTGCTCGACTGAAGTCTTAGTCACCGAATCACTGAATAGAAAAAGGAATATGCTGTCGACTGGGAGATAAAAGGCATTCACATAGTCGGGAAATGAAAGGAATATTCCACCAGGGATTAGGAGAACTCACAACTGAAAGGAAAGAATAAAGTGCACATGGAAAAATGGAAATTTTAAGTGGCCCAAAAAGGTAACTGCAAAATAGAATATGGCCTAGGGTCTCTTAGGGTTTTTTGCATATAATGACTAGATTTTTCAAAATTAGACCTACAGACCAGGGAGCTAAAAATAAATTGCAGAGGTCAAAAGACAGGATGCAAAGTCACAAAAATTTCAGGGGTGCTTGTCAAGATTAAAATGTAGACCTTGGGATAGAACTTAGCCAAATTTGCATGGAGCAGGAAAATTTGGGTAACATTTTGGCAATTTCTGCTAGATGTCAGCCTGCTAGACATGGAATCCAGTGGCCTTGACATACCCATTGGGCATGGGGTCATCTCAAGAACACAAAACTTTGACAAGGAGACAAGATTGAAACTAGAAAGACAAAATTGCATACGAGCACTTCTTGGAAAGGAGGAAAACTAACCTAGAAAATAGGAAGAAAGCAGGAAAACATATTTACAAGAATTTACAAAGAGGGATTAACGTCAAAGTAGGGCTTCAAGTGGAATCCATTGACTGGTATAGGCAAGGCATCTCCTCCAAGAGTTGATAGCTGAAAAGCATTAGGCCCCCTACATTCTGTTATAACAAATGGTCCACTCCAAAATGAATCAAATTTTGTATGTCTGCTAGGCCTGGCTCTGAATTCATCCCACTTGAGGACTACATCTCCAACCTTGAAGTTTTTGACCCTGGCTCTTTTATCAAAATTTATCTTTATCTGAATCTGATGGAACTCCATATCTTTCATGGATTTCTCTTTGAGTTCTTCCAACTCCATGAGCTGAGCATACCTAATTTGTAAAGGATCTCCCTCTTCAAATAGGACATACTGAGTGGCTAAGTCTAGAGCTAGTAATTTAGTTGAAATGGACAACTTAGCCTCTCTACCATATACTAACACATAAGGAGAGTTTCCCATGATTTTCTTTGGGTTAATTCTATCTAACCATAAGGAAAAATTCAATTTAGTATGTCAGTCTCTCTAATTATCCTAGAGGGTTTTCTTGATTATCCTAATCAAGTTCTTATTTGTTGACTCTACTAAACCATTGCCCTGAGGGTAGTAATTTGAACTTGTATTAAGATAAATGCCATTCCTGATTGCCCATTCTAAGACCTTGAGGCCTGTGAATGCCAATGCATTATCTGATACCATGTAGTCTGGAGTGCCAAATCTATGGATTATATCCTCATAAAAGCTTAATACAACACTCTCATTTGATTCTTTTAAGGAAACTGCCTCTGTCCATCTAGTGAAATAATCTATTGCAGTAATTATCCACTTGTGTCTTGCACAAGATGGAGGATTGATCATACCAATAAATTCTATACCCCATTTCATGAAAGGTTGCTTTGTTCTGACTAGTTGAAGGGGTAGGGCTGCAAGCCTTTCTTTTCCTACAAACATAGCACATTTGATGCATTTTCTCACATAATTATGGCTATCCTTAAAGATATATGGCCAATAGTATCCAACCCTCATGATTTTAAAAGTAGTAGTCCTAGGAGAAAAGTGACCTCCAAAAGATCCATCATGAAATTCAAATAGGATATCAGCTATCTTTTCTGAATCAATGCATCTTAAAAGGACACCATTGTGATCCTTTCTAAAAAGAACTTCATCTATCAACACAAAAGGAATAGATTGGAATCCATAGTATCTTCTTTTTGCTAAATCCAAACCTGTAGGACATTGTCCTATCTTCAAGTAATGAATCATGTTAGGCAACCAACCTTATGCCTGGGCATGTGTCTTCTAAAGAATGCACAACCAAAGATGCATCCATTTGTTCTAATTTCTTTGAACTTTCACCCCTTGCCAAATGCTCACAAAGACCTCTTCCTCTAACTAGCTTGGTGGTTTGGATATCAGTGTCATATTCCATCACCTTGGTGATCCAATGAGCTCTTTTCTCATTTAGGTCCCTGGAAAGAAAAAATTCTTTAACACTTGGATGAGTAACTTTCAAGTGTACCTTTCTATGGGTCAATAAATATCTAAACTTTTTAAGGCTCTTCACCACAGTGAGTGCATGTTTTTCTACAAAAGAGTATCTCTGTTCATACTTTTCTAAACCTTTGCTAAAGAAAGCAATAGGCTGCTCCAATCCATTTGAATTTTCTTGAGTCAACATTGCAGATATAGCATCATGTCCTCCATAAGCATAAAGGATAAAATCCTTACTAAAATTTGGGTTGAGGAGAGTAGGAACTTCTATCAAGGCCTCTTTGATAGCCCAGAAATTGGCTTTTCATTCTTTAGTCCAGCTGAAAGTTGAACTCTTCTTTAACATGGTTGTCAAAGGCTTCAATAAATCTGCAATATTAGGCAAGAAACACCTAACAAAATTAATCTTTCCTATGAAATATTGGAGACCTTTCTTATGGTGTGGCAATGGTATCTCTAGGATGACTGCAATTCTCTTAGGATCCACTATAATTCCTTCTTTGGATACTAGATATCCCAACAATTTTCCTTCATGAACTGAAAACACACATTTCTTGGGATTAAGAGATATCTCAAATTCTCTACACCTTTCAAAAATCTTCCTCAAATGTTTGATATGATCTGCTGCATGTTTAGAATAGACAGTTATGTCATCTAAGTAGACTAGTACAAATTTGTACATGAGGCTTTTAAAGGCCATATCCATTTCCTTTTGAAATGTAGCACCTACATTTGACAAACCAAAGGGCATCTTTTGATAAGCCATGGTCCCCCACTTGGTTGTAAATGTAGTCTTTTATTGATCCTCTTCATTAACCTGGATTTGATTGTATCATGAATAGCCATCCAATAACGAAAATCTCTCAGATCCAGAGACACATTATAAGATTTTCTCCATAGAGGGTAATGGATGGCAGTCTTTTAAGGAGGCCCTGTTAAGATCCCTAAAATCAACACATAATCTCAACTCCCCATTCTTCTTCCTGATAGGAACAAGGTTGGAAACCCAACTAGTATGCTTAATGGGGTAGATGATACCACTTTCTATCAATTTGAGCACTTCTTTATGCATAAGTGGCTCAAGCTTGGGATTAACAGGCCTTTACTTTTGCCTCACTGGTTTGGCATTAGGCTCTAATTCAATAGTGTGTTGAGCAAGGGCTGGATCAAAACCTTTAAGGTCTTCATATTGCCATGCAAATACATCACTGAATTCCTCGAATAACTGAGTGTAAGCTTGCTTTTCCAATTCAATGTTTACTTTTCCAAATTGCAAGCTCTTACCTGGCTCCAACTCTAATTCAACACAATGTTCCTATTGGACTACCAAGCCACCTTTTTTTTTCTTAACTTCATCATCCTTGTTGAAGATAGTCTCTAAGGTGACAAGAACTCTAGCCATCTTATTGGACTTAAGTTGTATCACTTAATCACCATAGTTCTGTGAAAACCTCTCTTGATTATGCCTTGAAAAGACATCCTCTTCAAACAAGAACTGTAGAATTTGTTCATCATTGTCAAACACTCGCCAATTGACATTATTATCAAGAATAGAGGGTCTGAAAATCACTTTAATATGTTTTTGGGTCTCCTCTTTTGAAATATATTTGAAATATCATGCTGAGATCCAATAGTAGCTAATCTATCTACATTTTGATTTAGCTTCCTAGGGATAGCAACAATATTGAAAGCACAAAAATCTTCAATTGTATCCCAAACTCTATGTTTGTATGCTTTCAAGGTGTCAATTTTAGTTGCACTTATCCCTCTCACTTGGCTGACAACTAAATCACTATCACCATAAACCTTTAGGGCCTTAAGCCCCCTTTTTCTAGCTCACTCTAGTCCATTCACAAGACTTTCATACTCTACAGTGTTGCTAGTGCAGGAGAAACTGAATCTGAAAGTTGTTTAGTATTTTTCTCCTTTTGGGGACACTAACATGGAACCACCACCAAAACCATGTCTACTTCTGGCTCCATCAAAAAATAGTTCCCAAACTTGATTATTCTAATCCTTTGAATCAATGTCTTCTTTGAGGAGGCTTGGCTCTATGGATCCACTTTCTTGTATCAAATAACTTCCCAAACCAAAATTCCAAACAAGATTTTCTTGGGCCTCTAAAGCTCTTTCATCTAGTAAAATATCAGGGATACTTTCTATCTTAGTGTTTGCTTCTCCAATGGTTTGGAAGTCATTGTCATCAAATATGGGGAAATTTACATTGATGGTATTGGACACATATGGCTCTATATGGTGTGTTGCCAATGGTTTTGACTTAATGGTGACCTTGGTCCATTACCTTGTGTGAAATAACATGTGAGACTAGTCAGAAGATAGGTAGCCTCCTATCTTGGCTATGAACTCCCTTGACAAACATATGGCAAACAAAGTATAGAGATTTATGATATATATATCAAGAAGGATGGAAAAATTAGGACTAGCATGTAGGATCAGACTGGTATCCTTGGCCACACCTATAGTATTAACTGAGGACCCATCAAGTTGTGTGACCTTCTTTTTGAAGGGTTCATATTTTATTCCTAATTGGTTAGCCACCTTCTTGGGCATTACAGTGCTAGTAGCTCCACTATCTACTATACAATTATGTACTAAATATTTTCCAATAATTAGAGATACATAAAAGGGAGGTGGCTTTGAGTTTCTACCTTGCATGACATTGGTTTTGGAGTTGCTACTTGGAGCCTCCTTTTCTTGATCAGTGTTAACCAACACTAGCTGTGTAGCTTCTTTTGTAGGTTGAGGAGTTGCTACTTCAGTCATGGCCTTCTTCAAAATTTTAGACTGCCCTAGGATAGCCAAAGAGTCCCACATAGACATGGTGACATTCACCTTGTTCATGTTGTCTACAATGTTAAAAGGTGTCATGGTGTGTACTCTTTGTTGTGTTTTCACCATGATGGGCTCCACTTCTTTGAGAGTCTGACCTTCTTTGCTTGTAATGGCAAGAGCCTTCTTGAATGTGGTGGTGTAATACCCCAAAAATGGACTAGAAGCTCATTAATTTCCTACATCATCAAATCGAACGAAATCGACATCAAAGTCCTAACCAAAGGCACATATGCACATCATCGAATCCTAATTGATTATCATAAATTCTGCATAGGGGAATATTCCTAGTAATATTCCTAATCATCATAATTATTTTTAATTTTATAATTATTTGGCGATAAATCATATTTATCCTAAAATTTGATTAATTGAATATTTTGCATATTTAATTAATTGAATTTAATATTGCCACTTAATTATTTAATTGAATTTAATTATATTTATTCCTAATTATTATTATTTAATTTTGACAATAAATCAAAATTCCTATCATTAATTGATCAAATTCTTATTTAATTAATTAAAGCAAGTTGTCATATTTAATAATATTATTTTTGGAATAAAAGTTTGATTAAATGATTGATTAACCCATAAATCAATTGTTTTATTTTCAAAAATCAGTTAAGTTGAGAATAAATCACTTTATTTATTTATTAATTCAGAATTATCCATGTGCACAATCAAAGAGTAGTTAAACCTCAAATCAGAAAATCAATGCAAGTTAGTGACTTTTTGGAACTCAACATCATTTTTGAGATTTAAAATTGATCTAAACTTCTAATTTGAGTTAAAAAGCTATTTTTGCATGATTTGCATATTTTTGTGAATTAAATTATCTTTATTTTCAGATAACTCAAAAATCAAGCTGAGTTATTTGAGTGATTTATGGCTTTTATCCATGCACCTCTAAAGCCCTAGATTTCTATAAATTAAGGCTTCAGCTCATCTCAAAGCATCTCATATTTTTGCATCCTCGTGCTATCGAATTGGAGGATGAAGAATGAAAGCTTATTGCGAATCAAGGCTATTGTGAGATCAATTTCATTTGCATTCATATCATATTAGTTTTCATTGTTAGATCATTTAGCATATCATAGATCAATTTTCATATTAGCACAGATTCATATCAGTTTCTCATTCTTATTGCATCTAAATTTTTTTTTAAAAAAATTACTTTGCATTCATATTTCATATCTAGATCAATTGCATTCAAATCCTTCGTTTAGGTGTCATCTAGGTCACTGAAATATGAATGCAAAGTAATCTATTTTTTTTTTGGATTTTAGATGCAATAAGAATGATAAACTGATATGAATCTGTGCTAATATGAAAATTGATCTATGATATGCTAAATGATCTAACAATGATATGAAAATGAATCTAAATGAATGTAAAAATAAAATAAAATTGATCTCACAATAGCCTTGATTCGTAATAAGCTTTTATTCTCCAGACGTCGATTCTCCAGCATAAGTTTGCACAATTATGACATGATTTGGGATGAGTTGAAGCCTTAATTTATAGAAATCCAGGGCTTTAGAGGTGCATGGATAAAAGCCATAAATCACTCAAATAACTCAGCTTGATTTTTGAGTTATTTTTAAATAAAGATAATTTAATTCACAAAAACATGCAAATCATGCAAAAATAGCTTTTTAACTCAAATTAGAAGTTTAGATCAACTTTAAAAGTCAAAAATGATGTTGAGTTCTAAAAAGTCAATAACTTGCATTGATTTTCTGATTTGGAGTTTAACTGCTCTTTGATTGTGCACATGGATAATTATGAATTAATAAATAAATAAAGTGATTTATTCTCAACTTAACTGATTTTGAAAAATAAAACAATTGATTTATGGGTTAATCAATCATTTAATCAAACTTTTATTCAAAAATAATATCATTAAATATGACAACTTGCTTTAATTAATTAAACAAGAATTTAATCAATTAATAATAGAAATTTTGATTTATTGTCAAATTTAAATAATAATACTTAGGAATAAATATAATTAAATTCAATGAAATAATTAAGTGGCAGAATTAAATCCAATTAATTAAATATGAAAATATTCAATTAATCAAACTTAGGATAAATGGGATTTATTGCCAAATAATCATTAAATTAAAGATAATTATGATGATTAGGAATATTACTAGGAATATTCCCTGATGTAGAATTTATGATAATCAATTAGGGTTCGATGATGTTCAAATGTGCCTTAGGTTAGGACTTCGATGTCAATTTTTTTCGATATGTCGATATAGGAGGTTAATGAAACTATAGCCCATTTTTGGGGTATTACAGGTGGGAGTAGCTTGCTGCAGTGGCTCTATAGATGTAGTAGCCTTAGTACCAGAATCTGCCTGCTCCATCTCTTGAGCTCTTCTCTTTTCTCTTGTATTGGCAGCAACAACAAATTCATCATTGACTCCATTGAAGTCTGGATGCTCCCAATTGAAAAGAGCAGTCTCATTTTCTTGTGACTCTTGTTGAGGAACTGATCCACTGGATGAAGCCTCTAATTGAGCTTGTGATGCATTTTGAACCATTAGACCTTGGTTCATCCATCCATTTGAACATGTAGCCTGATTATGAGGCTGATTACAAGGAAAACACCATTCATTATCCATAGCCATATTTTTTTGACTAGGAACCATATCCCTAACCAGATTTGTAGAATTGAGGGGTGCAGGGTTATATGGTTGGAATGGTCTCTGATTAAAATTTTTCCTTTTTCCTTGATTACCCCCTTCAAATGGTGGCCTATTTTGTTGATAAAACTATCCTTGATTCTGATATTGTTGATTAGGACTTTGGCCTTGTGGCTGAAAGGGTGGTCTGATTCCTTGACCTTGCCTCTTTAGATTTGTAACCTCTTTAGTCAAGGTCTACAACAAATTTGTCATTTCTTGCTAACTGCTTTGTTGGCTATTCTTCATCTCTTGTAACTCTTGAGAGAAACTTGTTCGCAACTCTTGACCACTAGTACTGGCTTGAGGTGCTAATATGGTGGGAATAGGGGTAAATGGGGGTACTTGTGTAGGTGCAATGGGCTGAAGGCTAGGGAAGATAGGCATAGGTGGCCTCCTACCTATCATGCCTACTTGGATTAAACAATTTTCAGCCCTGACAACTATGTCAAAAGCTTGGGGTAAAGAAGTACCACCCATAGATTGGATCATGATAGAAATTTGACCATTTAGACTTTGCAAGTAATATAGAAAAGCATGGTTAGCTGATGGTCTCACAGAGATTGGAATTCTATTCCATGTTTTGAGGAATCTACTATTGTAATCTGTCATTTGTTCTTGAGGGTCTCCCTTAATGGTTGTCAACTGCTCAACCAAAGACAAGTTATCTGATTTATCCTCAAAATGCTTACTCAATGCATCTCCTAACCCATCCCATGAATTGATGGAACCAACAGCTAGAGTTCTAAACCATTCAAGAGCCTTACCTTTTAGAGAGGCTGCTAATAATTTGGTGGCCACATCTTCTTGGGTTATGTTGTGTATGCTACAGATGGTGGTCACATCTCTTATGTGCTCAAAAGAAGTTGTTTTCCCTTCACCTGAGAAATTAGGTAAACTCTTTAGTGCCACCAAGGGCACATCATGATGTATAGAAAAAGTCAATGGACTTCCTTGGTTGAAAGGTGCAAAGGCAAACTGTCTAGCCATTGTAGGAGCTGTGATTTGAAGATTAACAACTATGTGAGTTGTATTTGCTGCTGGATTTGAATCTTCTTCTAGATCTCTGGTTAGATATCTGCCTCTTCTTCTGATATGAAAGGGCAAAGGTCTCCTTTTTGAAGTATCAAGAGGTGTAGACTGAACTCTCCTTACAGGGGATGTTCTTTGAGTTGACCTACCCTTGTAACTTCTTTTTGAGGGAAACTCTAAAAATTCAGTAGGCTTTGAGCTCCTAGTCTCAATCTTTCTCATAAACTTTGAACAAGGTTAGCCTGAATCTATGAAATCAGTGGAGTTTCCAGATACACTTGATAGAATAACTTCTAAAATCCTATATTATGCAATCTGTATATCAAAAATAGCATAATTTTATCATGAATCTGATTCTTTTATTGTCCCATCGGGTGTACCAGAATTGTTATACACTAGCACCAAGGTGGAGTATCCTTGAGCTTACATCTATACTGATAGTCCTTGTTTATTGAACTTCTTTAATCCTTTTGCAGATTAACCAACAGGAGCACTTTTGAACTTCAATCTAAACTTTGGTCCCACCGGACATGCCAGAATTGTTATACACTAGCACCAAGGTGGGGTATCTTTGAGCTTGCATTTGTACTGATAGTCCTTGTGTATTGAACTTCTTTATTCCTTTTGTAGATGAACCAATAGGAGCACCTTTGAAATTCAATCTAAACTTTGGTCCCACTGGGCATGCCAGAATTGTTATACACTGAGTTTGCACCCTTGTTTCAAGCTCTCATAGTTTTGATAACCTAGTATAACATGAGAATCATCTCCAGGTTGTGGGACCTATGCTAACTAAGATGAGACCTCCAAGTTCTAGGCTAGTTCCTCTGGGATAATCACCTTAATTTTCTTCTTGATAGGAAAGTAAAACTTGAGAGGAAAAGGGATAGAAGGAATGCTTGAAAGGGAAGTGACTTCAAAGCAAACTACCTACTAGGTGATACACCGAAATGAAGGTATGAATTGTAGCATAAAAAATGGATTCAATGAATAAACTTAGGTCTAGGAGATCAAAAATCATTGAATAGGCTTGCATAAGTATTTCATAGAAGGTTCTGCAAATAAAAGAGGGTATTCAAGGAAAGAGAGAGATTCTTTCACAAACAATAACACTCATAAGATTAGACAACAATCTATGACCTGCAAACAAACATTCACCTCTGCAACTAGGTATAGGAATGAGACAAGATTGTTAAGGGGTTGTAGTATACTGACAAAAGCATTCACATCAAATCACCCACAAGAATACACATAAATTGAAAAAATAGAGAGGGATTAAGAACCCTAAGATATCACTAAAAAATATATAAATACTGAATTCATTAAGAGACAATTCAGACAAGAAGCATAGGGACATGAAGAATGTCACAAAATACCTTACAATATCTGAATGATCAATGGGAATTTACAACTATAGAAGCCAAAGGGTAGAAAGAATACCACAGATGACTCTTAAGAAAGGTAAACTTCTTTTACAATTGTCCAACTCTCCACTCTAAAAGCTCCAAAAGTTAATATATACATCTCCTATTTTGCATGCAGGCAGGAGTCAAAACCTAACTAGGGTTACATGAATTTTCAATAGAATAATAACTAACCCTAACTCAACCAAGTCTGATCATAAATGCATTTCTACAATACCATATCCGATCAGATATTTGTGTGCCCATCCCTATACTACATCCACCTACAGACAAGCAATCTTGCTCCATCAACCTTCCTGCACAAAGTCTCACCATGAATGCTCAAAATGGTACTTCTCAGGGACAAGAATTAACCAAAGATGGCTGCCTAGACCTCCTCATCATCCTCTTCAACTGTAAATGTCCAAAAATATAAATTCTTTAGCTACCTCTACAGCCACAGCTTGTTGAATCAAATGCTGGCAAAAAACCTTCTCAGAAATATTTAAATTTGAATAACAATGGCTAGCTGGTCATTTTAAAATGTGGCCGTTGATATCTATCATTTCCCAGTAGATGAACGACCCAGATCATCTTGTCAATAGTTGCAAAACCCTCTTGAAAATTCAATATCCTCATCATCATATCACAACCAATGGGAGTCAAGCATGTCAGCACATCAGCATGTTTAGACCCACCTCGAGCTTTCCTTAAGTTATTCGGTGAATGCATGACTGAAGACCCTTTTTCATTCGTGAAAAATTTCTCTTAACCCCAGTCTGGTCAAGTGACTAGGTGAACACTGCAGTCGCTGAATATCTAAGTCCTTTAGCTAACCCTAAGTTAAGCCTAGCGAACAAGAGAAATCCTTCATTCTCTAAGTTTCGGAATACCTTACTAACCTAGGCCCATCCACCACTTGTCATTCTTTCATTCACCTTTGACCACTTCATCAGCAGACACCTTGGCAACATTCTAACAACATACCTACTGCAACCTTGATTCACATCCAATGGTGGGTGCATGATCTCATGGCCCTCAAATATTCTTTTAGATCATGCATCAGACGTTGATCCTTTTTGCACTGGGACCCCACTAACACACAGGTCCAACTGAAAATCTCTGTCAACATTTGGCAACCAATCACAAGTGAGCACATAAGAAATACATGGTACTGGACCCACTAACAGATCTCTTTATTTTGGCCAATCACAAACTGATAGCTCACCTTTACTTGGCATCGAACCCACCTGACAAAGCCTCTGTAATAAAGCAAGATCGACGGTCGGTGCATAATCTCATGGCTCTAACACAATTCATGAGATCATGTGCCAACTGTTGGATCAAAAGTTATATAGCTCTCAGGGCCCACTCTAACAAGTCTTCCACATCACAATCCTCTAACCAATTAGAAGCCTCCACATAGGAAAATGTGGCAGTGGACCCACTTAGCAGTTGAAGCGTTGAGCTAGGATAAAGATCAACAGTTGGCACAAGATCTCATGTGTCAAAAGAACTTCATGAGAAGATATGCCAGCCTTTGGATCATCCTAACTGGGACCTTGTACAACTGAGACTACCAAAACATCTGGCAATTATGCGACTTACAAAAGGGGAACTATTCGCTGATTCGCTGACTGTTAAGGACTTAACCGCCTGGATTAAGAGATTACACGAACCACCGCAGTCACCTAGTCACTGAAAGGAATAGATAACCACTGGAAGACTTAGAGAACTAGCGATTGAAGGCATTCACTGAGTTGCATAATGAAATACTTAACCTTAGTTTGACTTGGAGAATACACAAATAAGGCATTCACTGAATCACCAAACCAAAGGTCCAACCTGGGCTTGAATTGAGAGATTGCCCAACTGAAGTCTTAGTCACTGAATCGTTGAATAGAAAGAGGAATATGCCACTGACTGGGAGATAAAAGGCATTCACGTAGTTGGGAAATGAAAGGAATATTCCATTGGGGATTAGGAGAACTTGTGACTGAAAGGAAAGAATAAAGTGCACATGGAAAAATGGAAATTTTAAGTGGCCCAAAAAGGTAACTGCAAAATAGAATATGGCCTAGGGTCTCTTAGGGTTTTTTGGGTATAACGGCTAGATTTTTCAAAATTAGACCTATAGACTAGGGAGCTAAAAATAAATTACAGAGGCCAGAAGATAGGATGCAAAGTCACAAAAATTTCAGGGGTGCTTGTTAAGATTAAAATGTAGACCTTGGGATAGAACTTAGCCAAATTTGCATGGAGCAGGAAAATTTGGGTAACACTAACATAGCACTCTCATTCACTTTGTCAATAACATATTTCATATATACATTATTTATCCTTTCCATAGTAGATTGACCATCATTCCAATCATTTTCAATGGTGTACAAAAATCTTCTCAATAGGTGGGAAAACATGTATGTGATTAAGGATGAAAATCTAAATTGTGCATACTTAGTTTTCTTAATCTTCTCCAAGTTTTCAAACAATTGTATTCTCAGAATTTCACACATATGAATTGGTACCTTGTCAATACACATTAAGTAGGCTATGTGTACTATTCTAGCTGACATGTCATCTTCTCTAGAATTTGCACAAAACTTAGTTGTTAGGTACTTGCAGAAATATCTAACATCATGTTGTTTGATCTTGCTAATCACAATTCATCTACCATTATAGGTTGATTTTGTGTTGTCCATGACTATTTTCCTCATATTATTTTCATTTAAAGGAATAGCACCAATTTTAGATAGTCTAGTGACTTCATGAATGAAGTCAGCTGTAATGTCTATCACTCTATCCTCTAGCCAAAACTTTCCATTGTGAATCCTGCTCAAAATAATCTTAGTACATTCTTCATTGTCAAATTCATACTGCAATGCATACTTAACAATCTCATTGTCTTTCAAATATTCATATCCTTGTTTCAATGTCATATCCTGATTGTAAATCTTTTGATATTCATTGGTAAAATCACTATCACTGATGGTTTCTAGCTTGTATCCAAGATAACTGTTGTCACTAGCGATTGCACCTGTGATGGCTAAGTATGAAACCTAGAAATCCCATGAAACATGGGAATACTCTTAGGATGTGGGATTGCTTCACTGAGAATAGACCTCTGGATTAAGGGTTGGCTTCCCTGTTTGTATCACCTGAACCAAACTGAACTTAAAGGGAAAGGGAGAGAGATTGCATAAAAATGAAATAACTAAAATTTAATTTATGTGATTCACCAAACTAGATAGATCCACAAACTGAAAATAAACTCACAATGTAATCCAGCATCTAACATAAACACCACAACTCTTCCAAATCTGATTTTTCCCCTTAGAAAATAATCAGGTGTGGATTGTAAATGAGAAGGAAAGATAGATTCCACAAGTCAAACACATATAGATGCACATAGATTTGAAACCTTAAGGAAAAAACAATTCTTGCAAACATCAAAGTGAACATAATATCAAGTAAAGGATCAGATTTCAATCACAATACATGACATTAAGCCCATCAAATCAACTCACAAAGCTATAGAAAAGAAGGACAATTTGCTATTAACTAGAATACAAGGAGTCAAAACATTAGATTGCTTCTCAAAGAGCTACAACATTCACCTCCTGAGAATGAGGGAAAGAAGAACTAGCCTTCTATCACCAAAGGTGAGAGGCATATATAGAAAATATCTGGAATCTGCATTGAAGACCACTACTTCACCAAGAATAGGAAAAATCTGCCACTAGGACCATGATCCCATCACTTTGAAATTTAGATGCCCAATTCTTGAGAATCTAGGGGGATGAAAAAGTGGGGACCCCAAAATAGACAGTCAAAAGGGAGACCCAAAATCCACTAAGTCATGTTGTAACTGATATTATGACAGTGGTTTATAAGAACACCACATGTCAAATATCTTACAATGATAGGAGCAATGACTTATAACATTAAAAAACATAACCCCACTTACTAAAATGTGGATCTAAATATATATTAAATATGATCTCAACTCATAAAGAGGAGAAAATGAAAAATATTTACATCTCAAATTAATCCACCTATCATGAATATTCTAAACAAAATAATATCCCCCATGCCAAACATGAATGCAATATAACTTCTATCCCCCTAAGTCAAAATGACCTCTATGCTTGAGCACCAAATATAATTAGTATAATTACCTTCAACAAAGATAATTATATTAATATCTATACAATATGACTCATTCCCTAGAATTACATATTAAATAAAAGCTAAAAAGCTCAACCCTAACAAGGGGAGACAAAAGAAATATGACATAATGTTGAAACCCCTCATTCAAGAAATGGCATCACTACAAAAATGAAAATAGCAACTCGGCACCTAGCACATCTTGAACTCCTCTGCAACCTGAATAGCAACATTCCATTCTTGAAATAGAAACATCAACAACATCCTATCGATATGAGGTAGGCATTTCAAAGAATTCATTTTCATTTTACTGCATTTCTTCGAGGCTCAATCTTTGTATTCTAAAATGGCACTGGTTATTACATGGCATAGCACTTGAATGTTGTATTTTTGAAAGGTTCGATTATGATTCCTGCATGGTATCTCTGCATATTCTCTATTATTTCTTAGGGCATCAAGATTGTTACTATTGCATACATGTATAAGATTGGCCATTAGGGCATGGTTGTCTCTGTATTTGTATTTTCATGGTTTCTTTTGGCATTTGTTGAAGGCATTTGATATTGCTTTTGTATTGGAAAAAATAGGGCACCACTGGTATTACATTTTGTTCCTTTCCATGCTGATGGCATCATGAAGGCACACTCTCTTGTATTGGATGCATCGAGGGCATGGTTGTTTTGATGTAACATTTGATTATTTATTTGCATTGGAAATAAAACATAGTGACTGTTATGGCCCATGGTTAGGATGCCATGCTTTGTCCCCTGTTTGTATTCCTTCTGTATTTTGAGGGGATAGACCTTGTATTTGCTTTTTGCATTGCTAATTTTTGATGCTTATAGATGGCTATTGTATTGCCACGGCCTTGATGCCACTACTAGCATGATCATGTTCATACAGCCCATGAGATCTTAGGCATGGTGAATTTCTGTATGATTAGTACATAACCTGATAATGCTAAGACTAGGGCACGGTGAACTTGCACCGAACCTGCAACACCATTGCATTCTGTTATTCATACTCAGGCACTATTACATATAATGTCTCTGCATTTTATTTGATATTGGTATCATTTTGTACCTTGCTACCCAAGGGCATCATGCAGGAATCAATTTGCATTGGATGGCACTGTGATTCTTATCTAATGTAGCTTGTGAGCAATGTGTTGATATTGTAGATTGGACTATTTCATTTCTATCTGCATTTGGATAGCATCTTGTCTCTATACTTTAAATACCTTGGTAGCATACTGTGAGCATGTTGAAATGCTCGAGGCTCAATATTTATTGTTATTTTACCATTCATTGCCTTGGCATCTCTGAATATATGTGACCACTGTTATAGCATTGTTGATATTTTTAGCTTCACTGTTGATATTGGAGCATTGGATGAACCCAAAGCTTGTCATGACTTGTATTGTTGTTAGTCATCATGTCTTACCATTGCACTATTTGATCATGCTGTGTACTCTTAGAGGCACATATACACTTGTATTCTAATTTGTTCATTATTATCCTCAGATTGCTCATGCACCAACTCCTATACATGATTGGGATGTTACATTTTTATGCCCATCAACTATCATGCCTTGTTACTAGCTCTATTTCTTTTTTATGTCCTTGTGGATTTCTGTCATTCTGACATCATGCCATGTTGTATTTGCCCTTTTAATTGGCATATAATGCAGATTATCACATTCATACTATAACACTTAGAGTATTAAATGTAGATTGAAGTACACATACATTGAGTTTTTTAACTTGAAACACCATATGTTATACTTTCTCTGAACATGTGGATTTTTATGTACCTTTATCTTGTTGATGATAAATGCCATGTGAACACCTATGCAACAAAGTGCCCCTATCTCTTTCATAGATCTGTGTACTCTGTCATTAGCTCTGTTCAACTTGATGCCATGTAGATTTATGTCATTCTGATGAAGTATATCCTCTGAAACTACCAGTGCTTTGTTTGGCCATGCTCCATTAGATATGTATCTAAGTGTCTCACTGATGCTGCCATCCACTGAATGCTACACTGTTGAGCATGGGTGTTTTTGACCTAAGATGTGGTCTCTCTCCAGGAAATTGAGATTCTCCTGAGAGAGCCCACATCACAGGGCATCATCATTCATCTATACATGGGAAAAAAACATTAGTAAAAACAATGGTATTTCCAAGGGCTCCTTGATGCATGTGCCCTGAGCACAGCCCATGCCAGAGGTGCATGACTGAGTACACGTATGCATGCTCGTAGATGTTGTGGCACCATTCATTGCTAAGATCCATTGGATCTTGTATGCACCCAAAAATGGTCACCTAGACTTTGGGCCCCATTTATTCAATTTATTTATCTCTGAATCAGTTTTATCAATAATCAATATTTTTCAAATTATATCAATTTCTTTGATCAAATCCTATTTCATCATTTTCGATTATTCCTTGGGCTAACCATTTTATCCTAAGTTTTTATTTACTTAAAAGGAATATTTCTTCCCCTTTTATTAAATAAAAATCCCCCACTTTTCCTCTTACCCTAAGTTGCACAAATAAAACATCATTCTTATTTTATGAAAAGGGAAAAAGTACTTTTTGTCTCATATGGACACAAAAGTCAACTCCTATTTTCTCATTGGAGGATATTTGTGCACAAGGATCAAGCTTCCATTCTTCTCCACCATTGATTAAGTCTTTTGCCTCTTAATCTCAATGGTCCATTTTCATCTCATTTCTTATAAAAGGAGAGCTCTCCTTCTCATTTTATGATCATGTTTTATGCTAATGTTATGCTGCAGGTTTTTTAGCTTACTTTGAAGACTCCTTTGAAGACATTGAAGACTTTCTTCCTTTCATTTGCTTTCATCATTTAGTTGCACATTTCATTTGATTAGTTTTCATATCATGGCATTTTAGAGTAATTTTCCTTTTATACAATAGATTTAGCTCACATAGCTTAATTAGGAGTTTGTAATCCATTGCAATTTCCTTTCATAAATTAGTTTGCATTGTCATTTGATAGATTAATTTTGCACTCATACTAGTTTCATTTGCATCTTGCATATTTGATTCATTTTGGGGATTTTGGCACTCTTGCCCTAGTCTTCAATTTTATGAATCTCTCATTGTGTGGTTGACTAGCAAGGTCACAAGTTTGTAGCTCTAGCTGAGGGCAATTTTATCATAGTGTCTTGCAACTCCATGCATAGAGAGCTATGAGCTGCTTTGTGAGGCCTCACCTTTGAGAAACCTTGCATGTAATGGTTCATAGAAGTGTGGTCACATTTTCACCATACATTTTTTGGTGCCCACCATGGGGTAGAGTAGATAGACTTTGTCCTTTAGATTTGTTGCATTTTTGTGATTTTTTGGATTAATTTGTGCATACTCTGTATTCTCTATTTTCTATCTCAGAATATCATGCGACACTTCTTAGGATTATCGTGTGATAGTTCTTAGTATACGCATGCAACACTTCATACAAAAGAAGAATCACCTATCTCAATTCTGGTCTGTCGTGTGGTATCATACAAAGTATCGCTCGACTGTTCTATCGAGTATCACCCAGACTGATAAGTATCACCCAGGTATAGGAAACTGTATCATGCGATTCTAGTAAATTCTAAGGTATATCACCTGATCTGATAGAGTACTACATTTTATGTTTTATCATCTGAATTCAATCACATTTAGTTTGATGGTTTACTTTATTGTATTTAGACAGATCTAACCTACATTTCCTAGCTTAGATTAATCAGTTTCTTGCATTACTTTCATTTAGATTTTGGATTTTCCTAACCCTAGTTCTCTAACAAGTTGTGGTTGTAGGAGTTTTTCTTGAAGGAAATTGCCATGAGTTGCATGCTAAAGGGCTACTAATGGTTTTTGCAGGGCTGCCCAAAGCATAATTGAAAAGCAAAAAAAAAAAAAAATTTCGAGTGTTTGTGATTTATTTCCTTTCAAGTGTGGCATCTACTAATTGTTTTAGGAACTTTAATATCTCTTGGAAGGGATTTTGAGGTGGTAGGAGAAGTATGCTCTTCACCCTTGTGGTGAACCAGAAAATCTTGACCCATCTTGGAATTTTGGAAGCAAGAGGGTAATTGAATTTTCTTGGTGTGTTTGGGAGAAGTTTTTGAGATAGGGGAGTACACTCTTCATCCTTGTGGTGAACCAAAAACCTTGAACCTCAAAAATCATCCATTCTTTGTTTAGTTTAAGATCCTTTACCGGGCCTACTCTTGAGCAATCAAGAGGAATGACCCAAGTGGGGAAAAGCCTTTTGCTAGCTATTCTGACTCACTATAATCTCAAGGCTATCAAGGAGACAAAACCTTGGTAGACATAACACTTGTCTTCATTTAATGTGAGTAGCTCATGGGATTGCGACCATGGGGAAATCATTGAGCAAGAATGATTAAGGTACTCTTGAGGCCGTGAGGTCCTAGTCCTTTATGATGAGCAAGAGGGGTGTTATGAATGGAAGCCCTTACTAAGAACCATAGGTTAGAAGCCACCATTATTTAGCCGCTTATATTCTTAGTGTAAGAATTGATCCAAGTGGACTAACTCGGATCACCCCAAGATACTCATGATATGTGTCCCTTTGGTTGTGTTATTTGACACTTTCATGACAAAGCCAATATCTCTTGTGGGCAACCACTTGGTGTGAGGCAAGGGGACATCAAGTTGTGGGCTAAGTTGGTAAGTATTGAGCCTTGTCTTGTAGGTAGAAATTACTTGAAGTTTTTTCGATTGTATGATACTAGTGTAAACCTTCTCAACATACAAACAATCGGTAGCTTCCATAGGGTGCAATTTTACTTTTTTGATATCACAAAGTGTTTGTCTTGGCAAGGTTGCTTTTGCCCTCGTTTCAAGTGTTTGAAGACATGTTTGATTCCCTACTATTTTCAAACCTATCCAAATGCTATTAAATTTGTGATTGACATCAGACATTTTCACCCTAACATTTAGAAAATCTAAAATCAGACCTTAAAACTTGAAATTTTGCACAAATCAGTCAAAATCAACATCAGTATTGCCTGCACTTAAGAGAAATATCGTACGATAGCTCACACTGGACTATGTCACCTATTAGTTATTAAGTTTATCACCTGGTAGTTTTACGGTCTATCACCTGGAATCGTGAGAAGTATCACCTAGTCTGAGTTCTATCACTTGGCGTGCCTGGAAGTTTTCAGCAGTATTCTTAGTTTCAGTCATTAAGTTTCTTTTAGTACGACTTGACCTTTGAGTAGGTTATCTGATCTTGCTGTTAGAGACCTATTTTGACTACAAATTTTTGATTTTAGCCTTCTAGGGATCATTTTAATTGATTTATAAGGTTACCTTGAAAATAATTTGTTGAGTTCAAGAGTTACTCCTAGTGAAAAGTTTGTCTTTAGAATTGTTGATTACACTCTTGGAGAATTCTGATCCTACTATTGTCCAAAACATTTTTCATATATCTCAATTTCAATTTGAATTTTGGCTAAGTCCAACCTTCTGATTCAAAAGTGCAAGGGTATTCACCCTTTGATTTGAAGCACCTCTTTGACAGTGTTGGTGACACCTTTTATTTTCTATCTTTTCATTTTCTCTTTGGACAATAGAGAATCTCAATTAACCTAGGTTGGAATTGACACTTTGAGAGATTAACCTATCACTTTGAGTCCCTTTCTTTCATGTCAATTACTACAAGATATCAAGTGAATCAAGGGAAAAGACCACTAGTTATCTTTAATCAGTTACCACCAGTTAGAACACATCAACAACATAAGGAAAAGTAACCCCTCTTTGATCAATCTCCTAGGAGTCAACTAGAGGTTGAGACTAATCCCTATGAGGAAGGTACACCCAAAACACACTACTCATCAGGCACAAATATGAGTTTTTCAAACATTATGAATTCTAGAGAAGATATCAACCACAATCTTCAAAACATGTTTTCAAGTTTCAAACATAATGGTGATGATGACCTCAGATATAGTCCACCAAGGTCACCTCATGATAAATCAAGATATTGGGATCCTCAACAAAGAGCAGAAAGACACCATAGACATAGTTCTTTGAAGTCAGGATTTCCACAACATATTAATCACAACAATGATTCAGAATACCATGTCAATGTGGCCAACTTATACAATGCATTAGGACCTTCATCTCTAGCTAAGGAAAATTCTTGGCATACTAATGCTAGATTGAGGGCTATCAAAAAAGCTAAGCAAGCTTATAGAGATGAAGAAGCCATGAAACAGGAAAAACTTAGGAGATTGGAAGAGGAAGAGAAAATCTTGTTAGAAATGAAGAAAAGAGCATTGCAAGAAGAAGAAGATAGGTTGTATGTGTGACAACTTCAAAGACAATTTGATGGAAGAAGGACTAATAGTGGAACCAATTCTCCACCATCAACACCCTCTGAAAGTCCTAAGACTAGAAGGAGGTCTAGGACACCCTCAAGATCACCAAGTCCAAGAGGAAGAAGATTTTCAAGAGTTGATCACAATAGGAGAAATTCACCTCCTAGAATTTCTAGACAACCCTCCCAAAGAGCACATCATACTTTACAACATGGGGGGAGGTATGTTAATTTGGACACCTTAGACTTTATGGCTATACAACAAGAGCCATCTTTCCAAGCCTATGTTGAAAAATATGTTGAACAAAACAAAGACCAATTCTTGGAAAGTCTAATTAACAAAGGTGTCAGAGTACCCTTTGATTTTGATGTGGATAAAAAAGTAAAGAAGCAAGATCCATCCACAAATGAGGTGATCAAACAATTGCAAAGAGATTTGGACAACATGAGAGCTCCCAAAAGTACTTTCAACTTGGATTCTATTTGTCCCAATCCTATTGACAAGAGTGTGGTAATGATCAATTTTCCTAAGAAGGTAGAGTTCCCTACCTATGACAAATATGATGGCAATGGTGACCCCCATGATCACGTAAGGCAATTTTACATCATGAGATTCTCTTTCCATCATGAGGATTCATACTTAATGAGATTATTCCCTAGAAGCCTCAAGGGACAAGCAATGGAGTAGTTCACTAACCTTACTCCCCCGGTCAAGACATTTAAGGAACTTGTGGAAAGGTTTGTACAACATTTTGCCTATAATTTAACATGATCCGTCACAATGCTTGATTTGTGTAAATTGAAACAAAATCAAGGAGAGTCATTTGTTGCATTCTTGCAAAGGTGGAGATGTTTATGTGTGAAATATCCAAGAACAATCCCTGAAGAGGAGAGAATTGACATTATTGTGAGCAATTTGGTTCTAGAGCTGAGATATGAAGTTAGAAAGATTCCCTTCTACTCTTTTGACACCATGGTTAAAGTCGCTTGTCACATTGAAGATGTTTTAAAAGAACAAGGAATTTTGGCAAAATCAACAAATAATACCAATGGCCAAAACAACGATAGTGGAAATAAGGACAAAAAGAACAATTATTGGAACAAGAATAAAAAAGTGGTAATGATGGTGTTGTTGATGCACCTCAACCTAAAAGTGAATTTGTTAATCTTTCCAAGGTGGTACAAGCCATGAAACTTCAAATGTCTTCAGAGCAACAAGATGGCAGACCAAAGAATCAAGGAAAGCCTAAGACTGAGAAGAGGCAATTCACAAAGTTGGGAGATTCTTATGCTGACATTTTCAAAACTCTTATTGCTCATAATTTAGTACAACCTCAAAACCCTTTGAAATTCTACATTCTAGATCCAAAACCATATTGGTGGAATGAGAAGGTGTATTGTGTGTATCACAATGGAATTGGGCATGATATAGAGAATTGTTTCAAAATCAAACATCTTGTCCAAGACCTCATTGAGAATGGTAGATTGCAAGTGGATGGTTTAACCTCAAATTCTGATCACAAGGCTTTTAAAGAACCCTTGCCAAAGTATGAGAAAGGAGAAGGTTCCAACAACAATAATAAGAATGGCAAGGCAACAATCAACTATACATACACTAAAACTGATAATGTGATCAACATGCTTGAAGTGGTTGAAGAAAATGTCAATATGATGAGGAGAAAGGATTCTTATGATTATGATGATGATTCAAATAAAATACCTAATGAAGGACCCATAGTTGTGTTGAGAGGACCTAACTCACGTAGGGAGTCTTAGTCTCTTCATGTTGTCACTAGGAGTCAAGTTAGTCAACCTCCTATTGTCATTAGAGGTCCTAATTCCAGCAAGCCTAGACAATCTTCATCTAAGAAAACTCCCTCTAAATCTGTTGTTGGCCCCGAGCTTAATTACAACCTTGTTGATCAACTTCAACGCACGCCAGCTCAAATTTCTATATTTGAACTTTTGGAATTGTCCCCAAGGCATAAGCATGTCCTTGAGGATGCTTTGCAAGTGGCTAGTGTCCCTAAAAACTTAAATGTTGATCAATTCTATAATATGGTCAACCATTTGGCTAGCCCTCATTACCTCACTTTCTCAAAAGAAGACGACAAATCCATCAGTCACCCACATAACTTGGCCTTACACATAGAAGTCATGATTCATAAAACCTGTGTCAGGTGCGTATTGATAGATGGGGGTGCAGGGCTAAATATTTGTACCATGAGTTTGTTGAAGGCTCTAGGATATTCTAAAGAAGTCATTGATACGAGGAAAAAGATCACAATCAAGGCATACAATGAAGCAGAAAGAAGTTCCAAGGGATTGGCCGTTTTGCCTATTCGCATTGGTCTAGTAGAAAATGATATTTTATTTCAAATTGTTGATGTTGGACCTTTAGCCTACAACATTTTGCTAGGTAGGCCATGGATTCATGAAATGCAAGTAGTCCCATCAACATATCACCAGTGTGTTAAGTTTCCTCATAATGGTGTAGAAATTTGCATACCAAGAGATAGTACTTTGTCAGTTAATAACATTTCTACTGGATCATATGTACCTTTGAATAGGGAAGCTGATAGCTCTAGTGCTTCACTTGAGAAATGAAAGGAGAAGTTTAAAACAATAGATCTTGGGATGGGAGATTATAAAATTGATTCTTTTACAAAATTGTCGATCTCTCCTAGGTCCTATGGGAAACCATCGCCAGATATGAAACCTTCATCATCTGCAATGACATTATTTGGAAAGTTTGTTGAGTCTTCAGTTCCCATTCAAGAAGAGAAAGAGGAAGTTTTCATAAGAAACTGTATCTATCATGAGGAAAAGTACCAACACAATGAAAATTTTGCTCCTTCACCTAAAGTTTATGGTAGAGGGTACACGTTAGTGAAAAACATGGGATACCTAGGACATGGCCCCCTTAGTCATATATTGGATGCCAAGTCTGAGCCATTGGATCATGCTTTATTTGCATGATGCAAAAAATCCACAATGGGTTTAGGTTTTGAAAGTGATAAACGGAAGAGTATTGCTATCCTAGCTATGACAGATAGTGATTTTGATTCTGAATACACACCTAATCTTTCTAACCAACAAGACATGACAAAAGATTGGGTTCCTTCAACTGATCTCCTTTGGGAGAATTTCAAAATTTGACAACTGATAGTCCTCCTATCCCAACTGTGACGAATATCAACTATAGGAATGCTAGATTAGCCATGGAAAGTGTCCTCATCCTAGCTACGATGATTGATAATGATTAAGATACTTTTGTGGTTTAGAAAATTTCTAGAGAAGGGGAGACTCTTCAAAATTGTGAGGCTTCTACATCACGAGGCCCCAATGTTGAAAATTCAGAAATAGATTCACATGAGATTGAATGGGATTCACTTTTAGATGCAACTATAGACTTGGATGTTGATTTTATTCAAGCCTATAATGCCCAACCTAATGTAGTTGATGAGCCTAGTGTAGGGCTAGAGGACTGGACTCCTCAAATCACCTTAGTGGATGATACTTCGTTAGGAAGTATGAACCCGGATTCAGGTACTTTAGAAGGGAACTTGATAAATCCCAAATATATGGTCACCAAAAATGACATCCATCACATTCACAATGTTTAACCAGTCATAAACCTACCTATTGTCAACCACCATTTAATTGATTGGTCTCAAATTTCACAAGAGCCACAACTATTAACTTTTTAGAATGACTATGAGATCTCATGTTACCAAGTAATGCCATTGAGCTAGTAGTGTCTTCCACTAGTGAGCCAACTACGAGTATGATTGAGCCTGATATTAAGTACCTCAGTCTCAAAATAAAAGAAAAAAAGAAAAAGAATAGGTGTTTTGATGGCGAAAACCACTTTGTGGCGGTGTCAGAACTAAAAATAGTAAAAAGAAAAGATGTATCCAAGGGTGAAAACCTCTTTGAGGCACCTAAGGATGAGGTACTTAATAACTTGCCTAGTTATTTTCAGGACAGATCCTCAGTCTTGATTGAACCAACAAAGCCAGTAAACTTGAACACAAAAGAAGCTCCTCAGATAGTTCATCTTGCTCAGTCTTTATCAGATGAAGAAACAAAGACATATGCACAATTCCTACAAAAGAAAAAAATCAGTTTTGCATGGACATATTCAGACATGCCAGGGCTTGACACAAATCTTATAATGCATCACTTATCCATAGCTCTAGGGGTCTAACCAGTGAAACAGAGACTCAGAAAAATGCATCCACATGTAGCTCTCCTTGTCAAAGTGGAATTAGAAAAACTTTTGAGAGCTAGATTTATCAGAGCCATAGATTACGTAGAATGGATCTCAAACATAGTACTAGTTTCTAAACATGATGGGTCCATATGTGTATGTATAGATTTTAGAGATTTAAACAAAGCATTCCCGAAGGATGATTTTCCACTTCCAAATATTGATATGATAGTGGACATGACATCGGGTTATGAAATATACTCTCTAATGGATGGATTTAGAGGATATAATTAGATTAAGATAGCACCCAAAGATCAAGAGAAAATAGCATTCACTTGCGCATGGGGAACCTATTGTTGGAATGTCATGCCATTTGGATTAAAGAATTCAGGGGCTACCTATTAATGAGCTATGAAAACTATATTTCATGACATGATGCATAAGAACATGGAAGATTATGTGGATGATACCTTGGAAAAATCAAGAAAAAGGGATACACACCTTATAGATTTGGAAGTGATTCTAGATCGAATGGAAGAGTTTCAACTTATGCTAAATCTAAAAAAGTGCGCATTTGGTGTCACCTCAGGCAAACTTTTAGGATTTATCATTTCAGCAAAAGGCATAGAGGTTGATCCCGAAAAAGTCCAAGCGCATCTAGATATGCCACCTCCTCAAAATATCAGTCAAATGAGAAGTCTTCAGGGATGTCTTCAGTCAATTAGGAGGTTTATTTCTCAGCTTGCAGACAAAGCACAACCTTTTAATAAGACATTGCATAGGGGTGTTTCTTGTGTTTGGAATGAGGATTGTCAAAAGAGCGTAGATCAAATCAAACAATATTTGGCTAATCCTCCAATTCTAATGCCTCCTATTCCAGGGAAACCATTGATCCTATACATTTTAGCTACAAACACTTCCTTGGGGGCATTGTTGGCTCAGTTGGATGAAAATGGTAAAGAGAGGGCCATCTACTATATAAGTCGCACTCTTGTGTCATATGAGGTCAATTAAAATAACATTGAGAAAGCTTGTCTTGCTGTGGTTTTTGCTTACCAAAAGTTGCAACATTACATGCTAGCTCATACTACACACTTAATTGCTAAGATTGATCCTCTAAAATATTTACTTAGTAAGGTTGCTCTCACAGGAAGGCTCGCTAAGTGGATGATGATATTATCAGAATTTGACATAGAGTACATTGAAAGAAAGGCCATAAAGGGGTAGGCTATTGCAAACCAACTTGCTGATTTTCCAGTTAAGGATAGCATGCCTATACAAGTTGAATTTCTTGATGAACATATATTACATGTCACATATTGCACCTAGAAAATGTTCTTTGATGGCTCTAATATGCAAAATGGGTCAGGTGCAGGGATATTGTTTGTTTCTCCACATGGATATACTATACCAAAGTCTTACAAATTACTCTTTCCATGTACAAACAATATAGAAAAATATGAAGCATTAACAAATGGATTAAAGATGGCTATAGAATGGAATATCACTGAGTTGCATGTTTTCGGGGATTCACAATTGATAATTAATCAAGTCAATGAAGAGTATCAAACCAAAGATGACAAGTTAATACCCTATAAGAAGATGGTTGATTCTTTGAGATGCTATTTCACTTTTATGACATTTTAGAAAATCCTTAGGACAGACAACAAGGTTGCAGATGCTATGGCTACATTAGCTTCCCTTTTGCAATTGGAGCAGCATGAGTCCTGATTTGAGTTCCTAGTGGAAGAACTGCATTACCCTATCTTTGATTCACCTGAAAGTCAAGTCATTTGTACCCTTGTCACACATGAGTCCTCTTGATATGGTGCTATCTATTCATATCTTCGTGATGGCATCATCCCTGACACTTTCAACCATTTTGAACACAAAAATCTAATCTGCAATACCTCTTGCCACACCCTCCTTTCTGGTGATCTATATAGGAGGGGTTTTGATGGGACGCTTCTTAGGTTCTTGGAAAAGGAGGAATCCAACCAAGCGTTAGTTGACATTCACAAGGGCATTTGTGGTGGAAATTCTAATGGTCTTTCCATGGCCCGTCGATTGCTTAGGGTGGGGTATTACTAGCCCACAATGCAAGAAGATGCAGTAGCTTTCTCTAAGTCTTGCGAGAAATGTTAAAAACATGGAAACTTGATTCATGCTCCAGGTAGGGAGCTAATTCCTTCTATTTCTCATTGGCCATTTCAGCACTGGGCTTTTGACCTTGTTGGGAAAATTCACCCCAACTCATCAGGTGGACATAAGTTTATCATCATAGCTACTAATTATTTCACGAAGTGGGTAGAGGCAGTACCTCTTTCTATTGCCTCAGGGAAGACTATTTCACTCTTTATTCTGAATCACATTATTTGTCGATTTGGAGTGCCTTTTGAGATCATTACTGATAATGGAGGACAATTCAAGAATAAGGACCTCAAGAATCTATGCAAAAAATTTAAAATCAAGCAACATTGGTCCTCTATTTACTTTCCACAGGGAAACGAACAAGCATAAGCCTCTAATAAAACCCTTCTCAAGATTCTTCATAGGACAATACATAAGAATGGTAGGGATTGGCACTTACAACTCAATCCAGCACTATGGGCTTATAGGACGAGCATTCACACACCTATAGGGGCTACTCCTTTTGCCCTTACCTATGGCTCTGAAGCAGTATTACCTTTAGAAGTAGAGATCCCTTCACTCAGAGTCTCTCTCAAAGGTTTGATTACAGATGAGGATTATCATGCCATGAGGTTACAGGAACTAGAACTTCTAGATGAAAAGCATAAAGCTTCCTTTGATCATATGAGAGTATATTAGAAGCGTATGTCCAAGACATTCAACAAGAAGGTTCACCCTAGAGAGTTTCAAGTAGGCGATCTCATTTTGCAAGAGAACCCTAAAAATCAACAGAACAGACAACAAAAGGGGAAGTTTGAACCTAATTGGCTTGGGCCATATGTCATCACTACTGCTTTTGGTACAAGTGCTTATTTGTTATCTTATGAGAATGGGGAATAGCTCCCTGATCCCATTAATGTGTTGTACCTAAAAAAGTTCTATCCTTGATGCCCATTCTGTCTGGGGGCATCCTTTGTATATATTTTATGATCCTAAAAAAATACCAAAAAAATTCATATATGATGCTGAAAAAAATCCTAAAAAATATAAAAAGTCCTGAAAAAATACAAAAAAATCAAAAAATGCAAAAATTCAAAAAAATAGAAAAAGTGCCTTGGTGAAAACTTGGAAACAAGTGCCTTGGTAGAAAAAATACAAAAAAAAAAGAAAAAAGAAAAAAATTGTAATAAATCCAAGTGGTGAAAACTTGGAAACAGGTGCTACTTAAGGCCTTTGCACTCCTATTTATTAGCATGCGTCCTCGACACTGAGCCTTTCTCCATCATACCTTGACCTTATTTGGCTTAGTCTGGAATTAGTCTTTACCTTTGTCTAGGGGGCATAACTATTTGCATAGGTCCTTTAGGTGTGTTTGTCTTTTGGGGCATTTCACAACAGGTGTTTTTCAACACCACCCCAAATAGTGTTTTTCAACACTACCCTTGCGTCGAGTGTTTCTTAACACTTATCAAATGGCTTACCCAATAGTCTAAGTGTGATGTGATATTTCTCATTGGCAGATGTGATAACCAGAGTTTGACTCTATGACCAACACACACACACTTAAACAATCAACTTGTTGAGATATGTTGACTTTATTTTTTCTTTGTGTGTTGTTTATGAGGATTTCTTTGATGAGTGGTCTCTCCATGAGAAGTTTTTGATGATGCATAGCTAGAAGACTGAGGGTATGAGAACATGTTTTATTTCTTTATCTACTTGTGGGTATATTTCATTGATCCTAACTGTCATGAGCATTTATGCTGGTCTTACTTGACACTACGGATTGACAAGGTATTATCCTTGACTATTTTTATGCGAGTGCATGCTTATAGCTATCCTGACTTTCATGTGTCTTGATACAAGCATAATCTTGCCATAGAAAATTTAGGTGATCTCACTCCATTAGTCATCTTGACCTACATGTCTTTGATGCCTAGGTGAGATTTCCACATTTTTATTTGATATCATATTCATATTCACATAGCTATGCTAGTGTGCATTGTATGATCTTACGGTGCTACCTAATGCTCGATGATGATAATTAGATGTCTATAAGCATTATGACCTTGCAAGTCAACCACTTTTCATAGTAGCTTGCATTCTTAGGTTCATGATTAGATTAGTTCTTTGCATTTTGCATATGGAGAGAGCACTCCTTTTCATCATTTACGAACTAGTCGGTCAACTATGTTCATCTTTTGATTCTTCTTGATCGTGTCTTTCACTTCTTGTCTTTCATATCACATCCTTTTCTATTCCTATAGCATTTTGACTTTTTTGACCAAATTTCAAAACACCTCAGAATTGTGTGAAAATTGCACCCCTAGTTAATTTCGACGTCCTAGATCCATTTTTGAACTCGAAATCAAAATCTGAGGTCATCTTGATAGTCAAAATCACATTCTAAACTTTCTCTTTCTTCTGTGTAGTTGACTGACCTTTTTGAGGCATAATTATTCGATCTTTGATGGAATTTCTTCCTTTTCATGTCTTTCAAACTTCTAGTCTTCCATTCACCCCATTTCTTTTCTTCTAATTCATCACTGGGGCATGTTTCATTGTCTAATGTTTATCCTGTTATCATTTATCTTCGATTATGATTTCATTTCGATTTGATCATCTTTTATCAATTTGTTATTCTCCTCTATCTGATTTTGATTTTGATTCCGAGGGGGTAGTATTTATGGGATTCTCATCCCTGATTCCTTGATTTCCCTGATTCAGACATCTTTTGTGAGCTTTTGCTCAAATTTGAGATTCTTATCTCTTACTTTGAATGTGATCCCGAATCAACCTCATGTTCAAAGGCCTTTGTTTATGCTTTTTCCAGATGTGATCCCGAATTGACCTCACATCTGAGTTGTTTTGTGATCCCAGATCGATCTCACATTTCAACTTCATTCTTTGACTACATGTGCTCCCAAATTGATCACACATTAGTCAAAGAGGGGCAAATGTATGCACCCAAAAATGGTCGCCTAGACTTTGGGCCCCATTTATTCGATTTATTTATCTCTGAATCAGTTTTATCAATAATCAATATTTTTTAAATTATATCAATTTCTTTGATCAAATCCTATTTCATCATTTTTGTTTATTCCTTGGGCTAACCATTTTATCCTAAGTTTTTATTTACTTAAAAGGAATATTTCTTCCCCTTTTATTAAATAAAAAGACCCCACTTTTCCTCTTATCCTAAGTTACACAAATAAAGCATCATTCTTATTTTATGAAAAGGGAAAAAGTACTTTTTGTCTTATATGGACACAAAAGTCAACTCCTATTTTCTCATTGGAGGATATTTGTGCACAAGGATCAAGATTCCATTCTTCTCCACCGTTGATTAAGTCTTTTGCCTCTTAATCTCAATGGTCCATTTTCATCTCATTTCTTATAAAAGGAGAGCTCTCCTTCTCATTTTATGATCATGTTTTATATGCTAATGTTATGCTACAAGTTTTCTAGCTTACTTTGAAGACATTGAAGACTTGATTCCTTTCATTTTCTTTCATCATTTAGTTGCACATTTCATTTGATTAGTTTGCACATCATGGCATTTTAGAGTAATTTTCCTTTTATGCAATAGATTTAGCTCACATAGCTTAATTAGGAGTTTGTAATCCATTGCAATTTCCTCTCATAGATTAGTTTGCATTGTCATTTGATAGATTAATTTTGCACTCATACTAGTTTCATTTGTGTCTTGCACATTTGATTCATTTTGGGGATTTTGGAACTCTTTCCCTAGTCTTCAATTTTATGAATCTCTCATTGTGTGGTTGACTAGCAAGGTCACAAGTTTGTAGCTCTAGTTGAGGGAAATTTTATCAGTGTCTTGCAACTCCATGCATAGAGAGCTATGAGCTACTTTGTGAGGCCTCACCTTTGAGAAACCTTACATGTAATGGTTCATAGAAGTGTGGTCACATTTTCACCATACAGATCTAACCCCTTTTTCTTCTTTCACTGCAAGTTCAGGATCACAGGAGCACCCCGGGCACATAGAAGGATCAACTTTCACTACTAGGCAATGTCTGGTACCCCTGCATCTAGCTTCATTAATTCTGTATACTTGCAGTCATTTATGCAATTCTTACATTTTCTATGCTCATGACATGTGTGAGCTCAGATAGATGTTCCTTGAACAGTTCTTTTCTTCTTTCTGTACAACATATTCAGGATATGACATGTAATCTTAGATGTAGTAATTTCTCTTTTCTTTTCATGTACTTTAAGATAAATGAACACAAATCTTAATCTAGATCACCTAATAATGCAAACTAGGGTACATAGCTCATCTAGTAATTAGGTCTCCAAAAGAGTAAAAATATGATAACAATAACTTCTCACATTCTCCAAATGCAAAACTCTGTCTGGTACGGATGATAATGCTAAACTAGGGTTATCTTCTTCCAAGGGTTCTATTGGTTCCCTCTTCATTCTAGGTCTATTTTTGTCTTTGACATTATGAATTAAAGATACATCCATGATTGCTTCTAGTTCTTTATACCGATTCAAAGATCTACCAAGTAAAATACCTCAAATTCATGATTCTAGGGCTTGTGTAGATTCAACGCTCAAATCTTTCACTAAATCATTGCAAAATGCTTCCAGTCACTGCTCTTTGTTCTCATAAACACTTCAACTCACTTTGATAATCAAATAACATTGATCATAACATTTTATTACTTCAATCTCACTTAGGTCTGACATCGCATTCAATTCTTTTGCTGCTTCTTTCCAAAAAGTTGTTTCTGTTAACCTGCAAAAACTTATAACTTCTTGCGATCTCGCAAAACATAATATTTTCTTTTTCTCTCTTAACCATAGCATCAGTACATCATAAACTACCTTACATTAACTGCACAAGACTTAATTCATCATAAATCTACATCTACACTAATTCTAAGTTCCTAATCTACTGTAATTTTCATAAATCAAGTGCTTCTAGATAGGTCAAGTAAGGATTCATTCTTACCTCTTGATACTTCACCTTTCTGATTACCTTCAATGTTGAATATGTCTCCTTGATCTGTGCCTTTAACAAACTTCACTTCATTTGCATTACTGCAACAACATTTTTGACTGTTTCTTGCATCTTCATTTCTTCTTTCATGATTTCTAGGGTTAGGGTTAGGATAAAAAACTCCATTGTTCACTCTACAAAATCTTGTTGTATGTCCAATCTTGTTGCACATCTGACAAATAGTTCCATTGTTTCCATATCTTGGTCCTTGTTGATTGATTTGTGATCTGTAGTTTCTAGCAATGTGTCCAACCTTGTTGCATCTATAACATACTACTCCATTTCTTCTGTTCATATCTTTAGTAGGTCTCTTATCTACATTGTTAGTATTCCTAAACATTCTACTACCATAATTATTTTCAATAACTTTAGATTTTCTACATTCAATAGCTCTATGTCCAAAACCATGACAATTATAACAATAACCATTAAGAGGTTTAAATTGCTTACTTGTGCAATCTCTCTTCATATTACCAATAGTGTTACAACCAAAACATCTACCTATGAATTATCTCTGCATACCTTTGGGTGATTCTTCTTGCTTAGGTGGTTCTTTTGATTTGTTGATCTCAACAAACTTCTTCTTGTCTAGACTTTCAAATATTTTCAGATCTAGTTCCTTGTTCTCAACATTTGTTCTAAATATGTTAAATCCAAGTCCAATCTTATCATAGGATGGTTTCTGAAAAGATACTTGTTCATCGATCTTCTCACTATTTGAATATAGCCTTTCAAGTTGTTGTTTGGATTGAGTCAGTTTGTATTTCACAATCTTGTTGTATTTCTCATGTTCAACATACTGCAAATTCACTTTCTCAAGTTCATATGTTACATTGCCAAGTTCAGATTTCAGTTCTTCATTTTCAATCTTCAACTTTTCATTCTCAGATCTCAGATTTTCTTCATTCTTTCTATTTCCATCTTTCAAGCTTAATTTTAGTTTTGCTATCTTTAGTTCATGCTTAAGGATCACATTTTCTTTTTCTAAATTGTCATCACAATCTTCAATAAGAATTTCAGATTCCTTTTCAGATTTCAGATCTTCCAACTTCTTTTTCAATTTCTCAATGAGGTTCGTTGCATCATCATATTTCCCTTTCATAGTGTCTCTTTCATTAGTAAGCATATAAATCTATTTAAGAGCTTCTTTAAGATTCTTTTTTAGTTGATCCATATCCATAGAGATCTTACTCAAGTTGCTAGGCTTTCCTTGAATGATTCTTTTCGGAGTAACTAAGCTCTGATACCAATTGTTAGAAATAGGGAATACTGAGAGGGGAGGGTGAATCAAAATTCTACAATCTTTATCTTTTTCCCAATTATGGATATAACAGATTATCTTTACACATGCATAACATAAGAAGCTAAACAACATGCATAGCAATAAAACTAAAGAACTCATAACACATGATATGTTCTGGAGGAAACCCTGGCCAAGGGAAAACCCCGGTGGGGATGGTACCCACAAAGATCCACTAATCAAAAGTATCTTGTTAGGGATATTGACCCTGTTAGGAGTCTATTACAAGCATATAGTGTATCAATCCTGATTAAGAGACTATAGGCCTTGTTAGAAGCCTCAACCCTGTTAGGAGTTGTCAATACAAAATTTGATTACCAAATGAGCCCACTACCCAAACAAGTAATGTACAATGTATACTAATTACAAAATGGATTAAGGTACATAACCTTATGCTACTTGCATCAATATCTTTTCACTGCTCTTACATTCGCATCATATCATTACAATATTACCACATTATCTCTTCTTCTTCTTACAATTACAATTACAATTACATATATACAAGTTATTAAGGCTAATAACTTTACATGGTCGGCTTCCATATATCTTTATCTAAGGTTTAACATCTAGGATGTCATCCCTTTATATTGTTAAGACATTATTTTGATAAACAAAATAATCCCTTAACTCTTTACCAATTATGTCTTCAAAATTGTCTTGTCGGCTTAACACTATCTTCGGTAAAACTATCATAACTAATTCTGTACATGTTGTACTGACTTGCACTCTGAGATGGGTCATAATTAGACATCATAGATTCAATGTTCAAGTGTGCAAGCACTGAACTTACTCTAGTCAACGTCACAAACAAAAACTATCCTCAGGTACATTGGTGAAAATGTTGTCTCACACTTAGACAAATTTGCAATGCACTCTGCTATACTTTCTCTTTGACATTTGCGCTCTTCATGTGGATCATATGTTTCCATAATGACAACATCTATGTACTCAGCTTAGAAAAATTTCCAACAAATATTACATCCGAAAATGAAAGAGATTCCCACTCATGGCTCCTAAAAGTAGAGACCGCTCACACACATTAAGCACTTGGGCATGCCAACTCACATGACATGTGTCAATTGACATCATAAAAGAATCACATTACCACACAATACACATGGCATGCCAAGTGGACATAAATAATAAAATAAAATAAAATTAATCAATAAATACAATCATGCATCACTTTACAACAATTACACATTACAAGGTTAATTTCTCCCCTTGGAGATAATCTTGGCTTAACATGATTTTAACAATTATCCATCTTTAATTTCCCCTGATATATCCATGGTCTTACCTACACACTTGACAAAATATCAGTAGTTCATGAAATATCAAATAACATATATATATGTAAATAGAATACATCTAAAAAATCACATTCTTAACATCATAAATTTCTAATTGCATTTCATAATAATTCTCATCATTTTCAACATAGCATTTCTAAAGCATATAAAGTGAAGAATAAAATGATACATGTTAATTCACCTAACATAATAATCATGATCATTACTCATAAATTTTCCTAACATAAATGTAACATCAAAGTATCATACTTAAGTCAAAGATTTATCAATTACTATGCTCATGACCTAATAAATGGCATGAAAGTAAAAGTCCTATATCATCATCATATAATCATAAGTCATCTGATAGTATCATAATATAATGGTGCTATCCCAAGAGTCCAACATGATAAAATAAAGTGTCAACATGAGTCCAAAGATGAAAAATAATCTTCTATGAAATGATGTCATGGGGTGAGGCCTCACAAAACCCCTCAGCAGAATGGGATTAAAGAGAGAAGGAATATAATCATCCTTGATACAGTGTGCACCATCACGACTAAAGGAAAAGTTGCACACACCTATTGGAGAGATGTAGTTAATACAGAAGTGTATAGAATCAATAGAATACAATTGAGACTGGCACAGACAAGACACCCTATGAGCTATGGTTTGGTAATGTTCCCATAGTAAAATACTTCAAAATCTTTGGAAGTATGTGCTACATCAAGAGGGATGAAGCAATAGGAGAGTTTGATGCAAGAAGTGATGAAGGTATTTTTCTTGGTTACTCCACTAAAAGTAAAGCTTGTAGATGTTTTAACTTGAGATTAAAGAAGACCATTGAAAGTGCTCATGTTAAGATTGATGAAAAGTTTATGGTTCAAGAAAGATATCATGATAACTCACCTATGATTGAAGAAGAACCTAGACCTTCCACTAGTGAGATAGTTGTTGAAGAGATGTTTGACAGTATTAATGTATTATTCATTGACCCTTAAAAAAGTAAAGAAGAAACTCAGAAGGAAGATGAGTCTATATCACCTAAAGTTTCAAAGTATACATCTAGATATCATTCTAAGGATGAGATCATTGGAGATCAGAGCATAAAAGTCACAACAAGATCAAAAGCTAAGAGTTCTGCAGGCAATGAGGTAGTATGTTTACTATCTCTGATTGAACTCTTAAGTGTTGAAGATGCTTTCAATGATTCATATTGGCATGATGCTATGAAAGAAAAACTAGATCAGATTATCAAGAATGATACTTGGGAACTGGTCCCAAGACCTAGTGATAAGAATGTGATTGGAACAAAGTGGATATTCAGAAACAAGATGAATGAAGATGGTATGATAGTGAGGAATAAAGAAAGGTTGGTATGTAAGGGATATACACAAAGAGAAGGTATTGATTATTCATACACTTTTGCACCAGTAAGAAGGTTAGAAGCTATTAAGTTATTTTTAGCTTTTGCAACATTCAAAAACTTCAAAGTTTATCAGATGGATGTTAAGTCAATATTCTTGAATGGAGAGCTAAAAGAGGAAGTGTACATTGAGCAACTAGGAGGATTCACCCTATCAGACAAACATGATATGGTATGAAGATTGAAGAAAGCCCTCTGTGGACTTAAGCAAGCTCCTAGAGCATGGTATGAGAGACTTGATAGATATCTAACAAAGATTGGATTCAAGAAAGGAGAAACAAATTGTAATCTATTCATAAGAGAGACATATGAAGGTCTGCTACTTGTAGCTATATTTGTTGATGGCATTATCTTTGGGGGTAATGAAAAATTGAGTGCAGAATTTGCTAAAGAAATGCAGAGTGAGTTTGAGATGAGCATGATTGGTCCTATTAAATACTTTTTGAGACTAAATGTGCAGCAGACAGAGAAAGGTATTTTCATTAATTAGTCCAAGTATGTGAAAGACTAAAGAGATTGAAGATGGATGATTGCAAGCCAATAGGCACACCTATGATAACAAGATGAAAGCTTACAAAAGAAGATGATTCTCCAATAGTAGATACAACATTGTACAAGTCCATGATTGGTAAACTCGTATATCTTACTCAAACTAGACCTGACATTTCCAATGTAGTTGGCATAGTTGGAAGATTTGCAATAGAGCCTAAACAAAGTCACCTCATGGTAGTAAAGAGAATATTCAGATATTTGTAGGGCACTATAGATTATGGTCTATGGTATCCTAATTCAAAAAATGTTGAGCTTCATGTGTATACTGATGCTGATTGGGAAGGATGTGTTGATGATAGAAAGAGTACATCACATGGAGCACTGTTTCTTGGTGATAGACTTGTCACTTGGACAAGCAAGAAGCAAAATTGTATCTCTCAGTCAACAGCAGAAGCAGAGTATGTTGTAGTAGCCCTAAATTATTCTACAATTGTTTGGATCAAGTAAATGATTAAGGATTTTGGAATTCAGATTTAACTATCCTATTGTTATTCACTATGATAACACTAGCACCATTAACATGTCAAAGAACCATGTGATGCATGCAAAGATAAAGCATATTGAGATCAAATATCACTTCATAAGAGAGAAAGTGGTAGAGAAAGAAGTCAAGGTGGACTATGTGAGTACTAAAGATCAGTTAGCAGACATATTCACAAAGTCTTTACCAAAGGATACTTTTGAGTATCTCAGGGAGAAGTTGGGAGTAATTTCCTTCCCTGATTCTACTTAGAAGAAAGAAGAAAGAGCATCAGTCCTCAGGGACTGATGGATGGTTGACTACTCTACTTCAGGAGCAGTACTGGTGCTTAAACTAATTGGAAGCCTTTTCCATTGATGTCAAAGGGGGAGTAGTATACAGTTATAAAAAATAGTACTAAAGAAGGAGTAATATACTAAGGGGGAGTAACATTCAATTATGGAAGCGGTTCAGTTGAAGAAATGAAAACTGTTGAAGAATATTGCAGTAGATGGAGGATTCATCTTCGGGGGAGTTTTGAAGAGGAAATGGAAAATGTTATAAAATAAATGTTCATTTAGATTGGTGGAGTTTTTTTATTCCATATGTTACCATCAATGCTAAAGGGGGAGATTGTTGGAGATTTGCCAGCAAGCCAATGTTGATTGTATGTTTGTCATTGATAACAACATATGGTAAGTTGCATGCATGGAAGACTTATGCAGTAAGCTTTAAGTATATGTAGCATGGACATGTTATCATCATGATATCATGGATGCTAAGGTTAACTATTAGTACAGATAGTTATATAGCAGCTTGTGTCAGTAGTGTTCCTTACAGAGTAACAAGCAGTGTTCTGTGAATGATTATCCGTATAGTTATCATGGAGCCTTACGTGTTTGGATATGTGATGAAGACATGTTAGTGATGTTACATTCATGGACGTAGAGTTTGATGAATAGTAGAAGTGAAGTTATGCAGTCGCTATTCACCAGTAGCAATTTCCTATGTTTATTCAGAAGAGCCGACAGAGATTATATTGGTTCAGGAGTTGCGCCTATCATTTCAGTATGTTCCCTTGGATTAGTGCTTGGAGAAGAGTTAGCAATATTCGGTTAAAAGCGCATGATGTAATTCAGCTTGGGGAGAAAGATCCAGTTATTTTGATAGAGCCAAAAGTGTGTAGTGTGCATCTACAATTATCATTATTGGACAGGTCCCAGAATGTGTTGCATTCTTAGTAAAGCTGACTAAATTATTATTGGAGTTTGGTATGGCTTCTCTAATATGATTTCAAGGTGGTTCTAATAGGCTGACTTGATTATATCATTTAGAGGAAAGATATTTATAGGTAGTCATTTGCGATTGCTAGAGTGCGGTTAATAGTTAATTATGAAGAGTAGAGTAGAGTGTACGAAGTGTTGAGCCAATAGAAGAAGGTCTATGTGACCAAGTAAAGTATTTGTGCTATATATTGGAACTGATCTAGACAACAAGTCAAAGAATAGTTCACCAAGATCTAGATATAGTGTGTATCTTTTATTCAGAAGGTTGTAGCCTTCACCCATTAGAGTAGTGTGCTCTCGGGCAGTGTGTCCTCAGCCCTAATAGGGTTAATTGTAAAAGACTCCTAACAGGGTCCGACCCTTGACAAGGTCTACTGTACTAAATACATTGTAAAGAAACTCCTAACAAGGTTAAGGATCTTCTAACATAGATCATAATACACTAGTGCAGATTATTAGTGGGTGTCAATTCCCATAGGGGTTTTTACCTATTTGAGTTTCCCCATAACCAAATATTGGTGTTGTGTTCAAGTGTTCTTTCATTGTGCTCATGCTTTATGTTTAAGTATACTAAATTGGATAAAGAATTGAAACTTGTAGATAACTGATTCATCCCCCCCCCTCTGAGTTATCTCTTGGGACTATTCATGACAGGTATAACTCCAATGCATTTGTAATTTTTTGTAAGAAATATGGCATAAGGAGCTCATAGCTAGTTACACTCTATAGTAAAATGGAGTGCCTAAGAGGAAGAATAGGACCATTGCTAAAATGACAAGGAGTATGCACTAAAAAAAAAGGACTCCCAAATGAATATTGGGGTGAGGTTATAGAAACATTTGTGTATTTCATAAAAAGAAGTCCAACAAAAGCAGTCTATGGTAAGATTCCTATTGAGGCATCGAAAAAACATAGATGGACTATTGAACACTTGAGAGTTTTTGGGTGTGTAGCATATGCACACATGCCAAAGGAGAAGAGGCAAAAGCTGGATGACAAGAGTGTGATGTCCATCTTCATAAGCCATAATCCCAAATCAAAAGTATATAGGTTGTCTAACTAGGTCACCAAGAAGATCATCACAACTAGAGAAGTGAAGTTCATTGAGAATGAGTCATAGGATGGCTCAGTCAACACATCTTCAATCACTTTCAGTAGAGTGTCCATTAATGATGAAGCAGACGAGTATGATAATTAGAAAGATGATGCGGGATAAAATACAAAGAGCTCCCGATGATTCCTAATAGAAATAGGGAGAAAGGAAAGCAACCATAGATAGCCAGATAATTGGCTCTAGAGAGCTCCTGACAACTCTAGATCGACACACAAAGAGCTCCATATAGCTCCAAACGGCTCCTAATTTGGCCTGCACAACACAACATCAACAATAGTGAGAGTTCAAACCCCACTCTCACCTCCCTAATGCGAAGAAAGAGATCCAATCACCTCCAAAATTCACAAGTATCTACTCAAATAATTTCAACATCTTTTAAAAGTGTCTTTTATTCGTACAATTTCTTCTAATTATGACCTTTTCACTACTTTTACATTCAATATATAATCATTTATATTTTCCAAGTGTAAAATGCTTCCTTATATTGTTTGTCAATTTTGGAGACTAATTGTTAGACATCATTAACATTTTTATCAATCTAATTTAGGATAATTATATATAGTCATATAAGACATTAATTTCCATAATATTTATGCATAAAACTATACAAAGAAAAATCTTACAACCTTCGTCATGATGATGTTATAAACCGAGTGTGATTATCTAATTATCTATAAATGACCTACCTCTAATATTCAAGGCTTCAAATTAATAACTGATGTAAAAAGAACTTATTCAAATTCTTTCTAAAAGCTAAGTAAATTTTATTTCATTTTCATTTGACATCATTTTGAAATGCTATAGGATATAAATGAGTCAACAGCGAGGAAATTATAATTTCATACAATCAAATAAAAGTTAATTAGATCTAGAACACTATATGATATAAATCATGCAAGAACCAAATCATAATATAGTCATTTTTCATTATCAATTAATTAATATGTAAGAAACAACTGTGCTCAAGAATCGCTGATCCTTGAAAATAGACAATTGGGACCCAAAGAGCCATCTTTCCCTGGTTGATCAGAACCACGTACAGTACATATTCAAATTTACTGCGAGTGATAAGGTACAAATAGTGATAACACTGAAATGCACGCTGAAATTTTCTGAAATTAATCTGCACTTTACACGTTGGCAATATCGATCACAGATAAAAGGGCAGAAACGCCCGTATTGTGGCTGCCTTATCATATCATGTTCACCTTATAAAAGATGTGATGGCAGAAAGCTAATTCAGAATGAAGAGATTTCTGATTAAGTAACGTTGCGTCAAATAAAGCTGAAGAGCCATCGAAATCCGAAATGACATAAAGCGGCTACAGACCTAGAAATTATAAATAAGATTTCTGAGGTAGGAGCTCCGGAAAATCGGTCGGCAGAAATTTATTGGTTCATAGTCAATTGTAACTCTTTATTCTATTTTTTTTATCATTTTTACGATCACATTATTTTATGTGTATGTTTCTAGTCAATGTAAACGTGGCCTTTAAATCTAAACTTTAGGCCTTATCTTTATGTTTTGATAATCAAAATGATATTATTAATTGACCTTTTTGTTGTCTAGTCTATGTTTACAAGTAATGTAAACATATACTTTTAATAATATCATTTATGTGATTAATATCATAAACTTCCAAAAAGGTCATAAACTGATAGTCTAATATTAATCACATTGACATGAAAATAAAATTAGAGATAGATTAATTATGTATTTTAAAAATAATTCTCTATATATATTTTTTAAATGATATGGTTTTCACCACTTTTTTAAAAAACTTTGTTGTCTACATTAATACAAAGCTAAACAATATATGTTTGTTAAAACTAATTAAAAACTATTCATTTATAAAACTGCTAAATGAGGATGCCTCTCTTTATGTCTTGGAGTCTTGATTTTCATTTCTCCTTTCTTGCTTGTTCAGGGGTTTTTCAATACAAGGGGATCATCCCATGCTCTCAATTTTGGTATTCCTTGTTCGGGTTGGTATTTATGTGATCTCTAGTCTTGTTTTGGTATGATGTAGTCATTAGTTTTCGGTTGTGTCAACATGAAGTTTATGAATCCACCATATACTACATGGAAACATTACAAGTGTAGGTGTGTTCGATGGGGAAAGATTTCCATAAAATTCTAGAATAGGAAGACATATAGTCATTGAAAGTTAAAAATGAACAAGGAAGTGGAAACAATTGCCACAAACAACTACAAGTTTGTAGTGGGTAGTTAAACAATATTTCATCTTCTTATTTGACTTATATAATTAGAAGATTGATTGCTATTAGACAATTGGGGGTTTTAGAATAGTATACAAGAAAGGAGAATAATTAATACCAAAGAGTAGCCCAAACACTGAAGGAAAATTAGTAGGTCATCATTTACATGCAAGGTGTTATGTTGTGAGGAGTTTGGGAGGTATGTGAGTCTTTGCCATTATGTGTGTAGTCTATTTCCTATAGAATCAAGAATATTGTAAAAGCCTTGATGATGGGAGTCTATAAAGATTTGTCTTAAAAATTAAATTCTATTCACTAGTTATGTTGATCATAATTCTACTTTCCTATGTTCTATTTGTTTTTTTCTCTTCTATGTATGGAGAATGAAATTCTATTTTATAAGCGCTATGTGTTAAATATGAACTTCTATTCATTATTTTTAATTGGTGTTCTTCTCTATGTGATTTTATTTTGTCATTCTATTATTATTGAATTAGAGCAATGAATTCATGTCTTTCAATGTGTTTATTTTGAGTTTTTGTAGCCTTTGAGGGAATAATTAGTCATCGAATTGGCATTATATTCAATGGTTCTGAGTACATGGGTAGATCATCATATGTTAGGTAACCTACTCTAGGACACACGAGTGAAGCGTGTAGTTGTATGAATAGATCGTCAATAGGGAGGAATTTTGCACTTTACGAGTTAAGCGGTGGTGTCTCAAATCAGCCCTAGGAGAACTATTTGCATGAAACTAGAGACCTATAACTAAATAAGTTAGAGAAGGAGGTACAAAATGTTGATTATGGTTGTGAGTATAAAGGGTTACAACAAAAGATGGGGATTATTGTAAGAAAACTTATAAGAATTCCATATTGAGATAAGTGTTGGGATGGAGTAAAGAAAAGAAAACTCTCTAAGGTGTTGGACTTAATTACAAGAATAATGGACACACTAAGAAAAAATATTTTTTCATCAAGTTGTGATTGCAGGTGATACAAAAGAGGAAGTAGATAGTGTGCATGTAGTAGGGACATGTTTCTTGGAAGGCATGGAAGAAATGAATGTAGATAAGGAGATAAGTATAGAAAAGGTTGAAAGTGAAGGAGAAAATAATTATATAGTAGTAACTTAGCGAGAAACCAATGTTGGGGCAATATTGGAGAGTGATGATGTTAATAAAGACTATGAACATTTTGAAGATGTTAAGGGAGAAGATTACCAAGTGACAAAAAGTGATGAAACTTTTAATTATTTGAGGTTAGAAAAAATAGAGTCTGGACACCTTGAAGGTTTAATAAAAGATAGTGTTCAATGATATTCAAATCCCAATGATAATGAAAATTCTATTCATGTTTTCATTTTGGAAATTAAAAACCATAATGAAGATAAGGGACAATCAATGTTCTTGAAGGAGAATGTGCAGTTAGAGGTATTATTCCAATTGAAAGACAACTTGAAGGAGAGAGTATAGACTCATTGAAGGAGTTTATAGTAGAGAAAGAAGGCTCAAATTCAACCATGAATGGTGAAGTTGTATAATTGCTAAAATTAGAAGTTAAGAAATAAATTGGAAGGAAAATATATTAGCAAAAGGTGGAGGGTAAAAAAATGTAGAAGGAGAAACTTAGAAAGATAAAAATACAAGAATAGAGAACATTTGGAGGATGTACAACAAGGGATGTGAAGAAAATACAATTGGAATAAGAGAAAAATAAAAATCCTTCAAAATGATATTGTACCATCACGAGAAAAATCTAACTTATTTCCTACCTTTGAATTATAATGCAAGATCATCATGTGTTTCTCTCAATTTTGGTTTTCCTTGTTCAAATTTGGTAGTTTCTATGCGCTCTAGTCCTATTTTTGTGTGAATTGGTTGTTGGTTATTTTTTGTGTCAAAACATTATTTATAAATCAACCATATGATCCATGGAAACATTACACGTGTAGGCATGTTCCTTTAGGAAAGATTTCCTAATAATTCTTGAAGAACATAACCAAACATTGGAAGTTAAAAATGACCAAGTAAATTGAAACATTTTCCACAAATATTTGCAAGTTTTTGCAGGGTAGTTAAACTTCCTTTCATTTTCTCGTTTAAATGATATAATGAGAAGATTTCTTTCTATAAGATAATTAGGGATTTTGGAACATAACATAAGAAAGTAGAATAATTAATTCCCAAGAGTAGCTCAAATAGCGAAGGGAAACTCACAGGTATGTGTAGGGTGTTGTGTCATGAGGAGTTTGGGATATCTTTGAGTCTATGTTACTATGTGTTTCGTTTATGGAATCAAGAACATTTTAAAAGCCTTGGTAACCAGAGTCAATAAAGATTTTTTCTTAAACTAGTTTATATTCATTTGTTTTGTTTGTCACATTTCTATTTGTTCTATTCTCCTTTGTGTCTGAAGAATGAAAGTCTATTTCATAAGAACATTATGTTGAATATGAACTTCCATTCATTTTTCCTTATTTTTCTTCTTCTCTTTATGAGTTTTTTTTTTCTAATTATGTTATCAAGGAATCAAAGCATTAAATTCATGTCTCTAAATGTGTTACTATTTCCTTTTGGATTTTTGTAGCATTTGAAGGTGGAGTTAGTGGTGTTTGTTTTGGGTTGTGGATGTTGACCATCATCAATTTTCTGTGTTCTTTTTATTGTGAGTTAAGAGGTTGTTTTGTATTGCTTCCAAATTCTTTTGTGTTTTTTTTGCATCAATGTTTCAAATCATGATTCCTAATTCAAGATGGTCAAGAACATAAAGCGATTAAAATCATTTTGTTGCATAGATAAATAGACTAAAAAGAGTGGTTTGATTCTATGTAGGTATGAAAATTTAAAAAAAAAAACATCCTTAAGAAGAGAAAGTCAATTTAAAATCATTATGTTATCTACCATTCTAACAATGGATCAAAGAGTGTGATCCAAAATGTTGATGCAAAAATATTCACACAATTTAATTCAAAAGATTCAATAGACGACCTCTCAACTCATAATAGAAAGGGAAAACAGCCATGACAAACAAGAAGAAGAAACAAGAAAATCACTATAATGGAAAAATCAACTCTTGATTTAATTTAATTTAATTTTTTAAGTAATTTTGTATATATACAACATGGTACAACTTTAATTATACAAGAATTAGTGAGAGAAGGTTGCACATGAGGAATAGTACACCAAATGTTAGTCCAACACACAATGTTAGTCTACAAACCAAAAACTCCAAAGCCACTTTATCCATCAAACTTGAATTTATCACATAATATCAACACTGAGAGAACTAGTAAACAATACATTCATAATACTAACATAAAGTGCAAAATTCTTGTAGTCTGAATATGACATACAATTTGTCGTTAAAATTAAAATAAAACATTAAAAATAAAAAATATAAATAAATGTATAATAAAACTGAACATATATTAATGATAAACCATGAAAATAATATTAAAAATAGATTAGTTTTATATTATAATAATAATTCACTACAATAGCCTTTTACCACGTTCTTTTTAAAATGTTATCATTATATTAATTTGCAAAGTTAAGTAAAATATATCTATTATTATTTTTCTGAAAATTTCTATTTCATACCATATACAAGATTTCAATTATTCATTTATCAAATTATTTAAAAAGGATGCCTCTCTTTATGTCCTCTAGACATGATTTCCTTGTTCCCTGTTTTTGTTTATTGTAAGGGTTTTCTTTGTTCCTTGCTATTGTGAGTTGAGAAGTTCTTTGTTGCCGCTTCTGAATTTAATTATGTGAATGTTTTAGACATCAACATTTTAGATTGCAGTCATCCTTGATTGATAGTTTTACAAAATAGTTGATAGTATGACAAAAATGAAGAAGGATTATGAAGAGAGAATTAAGAATTTGGAAGGGAAGCTCAAGAGCATCAATGATAACCTTCTCTCCCTTTTACCTTAAGTCATAAAGTGATTAAGAGCATGACAGAGTTTCAACACTATGCTCAATAAATTGTTGAATATCCACCAAGATAGACTGGTGGTTGATTTGGAGATTGATAGAGAAAAAGGGTATGGAGAGGATTTCAGTCCAAGCAAGAGAACCAGAGGAAATTCGAAGAGGGAGAGGGAAAAAAGTACCTCAAGACATCTTTGACTACATAAAAATCGCTATTGACATGATTCAATTGGAGGCTGAAGCCACGGAGGCCCTCAAGAATCTTGCTTAAGATTTCTTGGTCTATTCTCTGTTTAGTTTCTTTTGCTGGCTCTTTGCTAGGTTTTTTGCTGTGTTGTTGCTGTGGGTGTTTCTCACAGCTTTCTTCTATAAGGTTTCCTTTTTTGTTGCCTATCTTTAGTCATTTTTTATAAACAGATTTCAGGTCTCTTCAAAAACCTCTTTGTTTTGTAATAAAAAACATTTCAGGTTACAGTCTATTATCCATTATCTGAATGGTAGAGCATAAAAAGATTAAATTAGTTTTTGTTGCAGATGTAAACAGACTAAAAAGAGGGTCTAAAAAGAATGGTTCTAGTCTATATAAGTTTACAGTCTATATAAGTTTACAACAAATTCCATTTTAATCTTGTTATGGCGCTCTCTGCATTCTATTGATAGATCGCAAAATATGATCAGTAACGTTATAAAAAACAATCTCTTCTGCGAGAATCCTCTGAGTCTGTAGCAAAACGGGAGCTTTGAAACAGAGCCTAAGCATCAATAAAGGCATAAAGAATAGACGAATTAAAAGTAAATTTAACAAGATGAGATTTAGTTTCCAAGTCTACTGTTAAATGTACACACAGTTTCAGCATGACCCAGTATAATATGATTAGAGACAATCCTGATGGTTCTATCAAAGCGGAAAGTTTCACCCAGGTTTGAGCCGCGGCCTGATTCCTCAATAATGACCTCCCACCCGTTAACGAGAAAAACAAGAAACAGAAACATTCATATATAATAATTATATAAACGTACTAAGTTTATTAAAATATATATTCAATACAAACTTTCATTAGAATAGGCAGTATAAATAGTATTAAAGCATTTTTGAAGGATCGAGGAATTATATGACCTTGGTAATACAATTTTCAATTTTCTGCTCTTGAACTTACACTTCCCATAGTGGATCACATGACAACATTGGATCAACCTCCTCACAAATGATGGGAAGGGAAACAAGATTCTCATGAGTAAAACGCATATCCAGGAGCTCTGCTTGCGTGTATGCCAGCTGGGATTCCAGGTCAGCAATCCGCTTCTGCAGTTGATGGATTTCGCTAGTACATCCAAAAACAGGGTCCTCCACTCTCGCTTTTGCTTCATACACCAAACTCTCCACTACATCTGCTCTTTGCTCGGCTTTAACATCCTATTACAAATATCACAGCATTTGTACACATACAATTCATAATATTATTGTACAAGATTGCTGAAATCAATTATGTAAATTCATTTCTTCAATATTTGAGAAAGTACTACAATCTTTTATCAAGAAGAGAGAAATAAGAAAACATTTTAAAAAAATCAACTCACACAACTAATTCCAAAAACTATATACAATAGCCATGATTTAGTCAACAAATAGAAACCACAATTTTGAACGCGAAGCACTGATTGAAGATAAAAAAACATTCAATACACTACTAAAAATTACTATTTGTTCTTGTAATAGACATTTTAAGTGAGTTCTAAATTTCAGTTGTGACTCTCTAATATTTCTAGTGTTATGAGAGTAGGGCATAGATTAGAAGAATGCAAACTGTGTTTGGGATGGTTGCATTACTTTCAGCATTTTGAGTATATTGTTGAATCCGTACACTTTCTGCACGACCAAATACCTTTGAAGGTCATCCGAAGGAAAATGAGGAGCCAGCAAACATTCATCTGAGCATTTTTTACGTTGTGATCGACAAGCTGCGCACGCTTTAGGGGCCATCTTTCCTTTTGCAATGCCTCCCAACACTTCGTCTGTAATTTAATAAGAAATGTTACAATACTTTTTATTACTGTAATTTCCGTTTATTAAATTTTACTTTAGTAAGTGTGTTATTTTATGTTTTCCTCAAAACTGTCCTTGTTATCTTTTAAATTATTTCTAGGATGTTCGAATGCACAATCCATAAACAACTGTCGCATAATTCATAATAAAATAATACACTATGATTTACTGTAAACATGAAGAAACCCCTGCAATTTGAAAGAGAAATATTGATATTACTTGGGACCCTTCTGGCTGCTTCCAACAGTAGACGACAAAACATGGACATCAGGTTTCAGATTTTAGGGTCCTACCGAGGAAACGTCTAAACAACAAACTAAAACGCAGACTGACGTTTTACTTTCCTATTTTGGCAATTCCTCCGTATTTTAATAGAATATTTTCCTAGATGGAATTTATTCATCGGAATAGAATATTTTCTTTACATCTCGACCTGAGTAAATTTCTTGATGAGCAATCTAAATTTAATGTGAATGTGGTTGTGGCTTTACTATTTAAATCATTTTGAACTTTTTAAGAAGTGTATTTTAAAGTTCATTTTTATCTAATATAATTATTAGTATTTGTATTATAAAGAGGTCTAATAATTATCTTATAGTAAAATATACATTAAGAAAAGGGTCATTCTTATCCAATATTATTACTAGCATTTGTATCAAAAAGATGTGCAATAGTTAGGTTGATAGTAAAATATGCTTTAAGCAATATATGAGAGACTACAAATCAATTTCATTGAAAAATGGATATAACTAATTCTTGTAAATTTTTGACATTTTCAATATATTATTTAATTGGGTTCAAGCTAGGGAAGCTTCCATGTCTATATTTAGTTCTTCCATTGGATAAGGTCTTAAGACCAACCAAGGTGTGGGAACCTATAAGAGAGAAAATGGACAAAAAGATGGAATCATGGAAAACCAAATGGATATCTTGGGTTGGTAGAGTCACTATGCTTAAGGCAACCCTTTCAACAATACCCATCTATCTAATGTTATGCCCATCCTTATCAACATGGGCTTACGCAAAACTAATAAAAAATAAAATGAGATCATTCTTTCGGAAAGGGACAAATACAAAGAATAAACTAGTCCTTATTTCATGGGATAAGATATGTAGCCCTATAGAAGCTGGGGGTGTTGGGCTAAGAAATCAAATATGGAAAAATAAAACATCTCAAGAATGAAACATTTTGGAAATTTCATAAAGAGCCACATTTGAAATGGGTGAGAATCATCAAAATAAAATACTTCTATGACCCAAATCATTCAAATGTATTTAGAATCTTCAATTACCAAAAATGGTCATGGGTATGGAATTTCATGCTTAAATCCAAGAAATTAAAAATAGATCAAATCTCATCAAATGTTGTGATGAAAAAAGAGCCTTATTTTGGAAGGATTCATGGGGCATACCCAATCATAAATAATCTGATGGATATGAGAAAAATTAGAGATATATGTGGATAAATTTATCAAATTTATGCCATACATTATATAGAAATGATGGACAGAGTCTCATTCTTATGGAAATAGAATTCATTTGATAATATTCTTCTTGCAAATGAAGACTTGACCCAACTTAGAAGGACATTGATTAATAATACAATGTGTTTAGGGAGGGATAAGTTGAAATTATTTGGAATCGACTAGTTGCTATAACTCTAAAGATGGATATAAAGTCATAGTTGTGTGCTATAAATGTGTCACACTTCTATGGATCATTACATGCAAGGAAACTCAAGAATGAGCCCTCACAAATTGATCCATAGCTCCTTAGGCATGGAGTGCAAGGGTTTTTAAGAATGCTCTCAGCTAAAGCTATTAAGCCTATAACCTTGCTAGTAAACCATGCAATGGGAGATTCAATGAAGACAAGGGCAAGAATGCCAATATCCTCAAGAATCAAGAATGAAAATGCAATGCAATACTATGCTAGAAATGGAAATGCAAGCTAAGCTATGAAAGGAAATATGCAAGTGTTACAACCCAAGCTAATTAATCTATGTAAGCTAATCTAGAGCATAGAAATAAAGCTAATCTAAGAAAGCATAAATATGAAGCTAAGCTAAGAATGCAAGAATGAGATGTAGAATGCAAGAATGCTCCAAATCTTCAAAAGCTCCAAAGTGTACCTAGAAAACCTGTAGCATAATATTAGCATAAAAAGTTGGGGATCTAGAATGAAGAAGAGAGCTCTCCTTTTAAAAGAAATGAGAAGGAATCAACCATGGAGATTAAGAGGCAAAAGATTTAATCAATGGTGGAGCTTAAAAAAGGAGCAATCCATGTGCACAAGTATCCTCCAATAGGAAAATAGGAGTTAACTTTTGTGTCCATATGAGACAAAAAGTGTTTTTTCCCTTTTTATAAAATAAGAATAATGCTTTATTTGTGCAACTTAGGATAAGAGGAAAAGTGGGGGCTTTTTATTTATTAAAAGGGGAGGGAATATTCTTTTTAATAAATAAAGACTTAGGATAAGATGGTTAGCCCATAGAAAATAATCGAATAAATGATAGAGCTAGGATTTGATCAAGAATAAACAATTGATGATTTAGCAAAAGGGGCTAATATTCTAGGTAACCATTTTTAGGTGTATACATTTGCCCCTCTTTGACTAATGTGTGATCAATTTGGGAACACATGCAGTCAAAGAATGAAGTTGAAATGTGAGATCGATTTGGGATCACAAAGCAACTCAGATCGGCCAAGAAGGCAAGTAGATAGCGATCTGACTCTAAAGAATGAAGTACAAAGAGCTAGCAAATCCTGCATGGTCAGCCTGGTAGTGACAGTACTGAACACTTAGGAAAGAGATAACCAATAAGATATGATGTGTCTGCCCCCTCGGGATCAAAAGCGAAATCCGGGTAGAGGGAATGCAGAAGCAAGAGAGACATGATCAAATCACTAGAAATCATAATCGAAGCTGAAGAGAATAGAACAACCATCAAGTAGTGAAGGTATGCCCCACACATGGGATACGGGGCACGAACCAAGCGGTCCCTCAACCCGAAAACACCATGGAGAGGGGGAAGAATTTGAACTTGAGATTGAAAGTGAATGAAAGACTAGAAGTTTGAAAGAGATGGAGATGAAGAGGTGAAGAATGCCCCAGCGAAGATCGAACGATCAGGCCTCAAAAAGGTTAGCCAACTGCATGGAAGAAGGAAAAAGATGATTTGGATGATCAAGGTGAACTTGGATTTCAGTTTTGATCCCGAAATGAAAGGAAAATGATGTAATATGAAAGACAAGAAGTGAAAGACATGATTAGGAAGAAGCGAAAGGTGAGCGTAGTTGATTAACAAGTCCATGAAAGATGAAAGGAGAGCTCTCTCCATATGCAAGATGCAAAACTAACTAACATGAATCTAACAATGCAAGTTACATGAAAAGTGGTTTACTTGCAAGGTCACAAAGCCAATAGACATCTAATATTCATCATTGAGAATTATTGGTAGCGTCGCAAGATCATACAATACACACTAGCATAACTATGTGGATCTGAATATGATCTATATCAGATAGAAATGTGGAAATCCCACCTAGGCATCAAAGACATGTAGGTCAAGATGACTAGTGCAGTGAGATTACCTAAGTTTGATATAGCAAGATTATGCTCACATCGAGACACAAGAAAGTCAACATGACTAGAAGCATGCACTTGCAAAATAGTCAAGGATAATACCTTGTAGGTCCAAATGTCAAGTAAGACCAGCATAGATGCTCATGATAGTTAGGACCAACAAAATATACCCACAAGCAGAAAAATTAATAAAACATGTTCTCATACCCTCAGTCTTCTAGCTATGCATCATCGAAAACAATCATAGGGGGAGAACACTCAGCAAAGAAATCATCATAGACAACACGCAAAGAAATAAAGTCAAACAAATCTCAGCAAGTCAAGTGTGTGTGTGTAGGTCATAGAGTCAAACTTTGAGTATCACATCTGCCAGTGAGAAATATTGCATCATCTAGACTGCGGGTAGGACATCTGATAAGTGTTGAGAAACACTCGATGCAAGGGGAAGTGTTGAAAAACACAGTTGGGGTGGTGTTGAAAAACACCATTTGCGAGGTGCCTAAGAAACCCAGATTCACAAAGAGACCCAAGATAAGCTTAAAACAACGTATGCCCCCTAGACTAAGACAAGAATCAATTCCAGGCTAGGAGAGACAAAGTGAGAAGTGGAGCAAAGGAGTGCCACACAAGACTGATAGACATAGGTGCAGAGGGTCTCAAGTAGCGCCTGTTTCCAGGTTTTCACCACTTGATAGATTTATTACAATTTTTTCAGGACTTTTTATAATTTTTTGTATTTTTGCTACCAAGGCGCCTATTTCCAAGTTTTCACCAGGGCACTTTTTCAATTTTTTTTATTTTTTTATTTTTTTTTATTTTTTTGGTGAGACATCAAAGTGCCTATTACTAGGTTTTCACTAGGATGCTCATTTTTTAGTACTTTTTATGCTTTTTAGGATTTTTTCAGCATCATATATGAATTTTTTTGGAGTTTTTTCAGGATCAATAAATATATACAAAGGATGCCCAAACAGAAATGGGCATCAAGAATCTGCTTCCTCTGATGTAGAGAACTGATAGGCCCCAGGCCCAAATGCTGCAACTATGACAATAGGAGGTCTCAACCAGTTTGACCAATAATAACTAGCCCTAAGCAATGTCTAAGCTAGCGGAGGATCGTTAGAATGTGATCCACATATGCCATTGTGGATTTTAGCTAGCACTTTTTCTGACTCCTCTATTTCTAGACACTTAAGGAGAGTTCCATCTAGACCCTTCCTATACAAGTCACCAAAGACAAAGGCAAAGTGTAAGGGATGGCGGAAGGAATGGCGTGGTGGATTTGCAAGAGGAATATGAGGTGGAAGATATGAAAAGATGGTAGGATTGTAAGATTTGTGAGCAGGATAACGTAATTCATCCACCAGGAACTTGAAGCGAGATTTATGCTTTCTCATTTATAAGATGGATGTCAAGGCATTAGCAACTTTGTTCTTAGCTCTAGGAATGGGCTGAAGTGTAACAGATATGAGATCATGCTTGAACTAGTGCACCATTTTTTTTGTAAAGAATCAGCTTGTCATCTTTTATTTGATAATCAGTATTGTTGAGCATATTTTTATTTTTACTTTTCTTAGGTTCGGATACTGCCACAATGTGGTTTTTGCCATCCGACCATTGCTCTTTTCTTTTGACTTGATGACTGTGATGTTTGATTGTTGATTCAATCTTTTTAGTGGCTAGTTCGCTGGTGGAAGAAGTAAAAGGTGTTGATGCGAGATGAAATGAAGTGACCGGCTCAATAGCATTTATGTGAGGGATATCATCTCTGGTGACAAGAGAGGTCAAGCCTATAGGGTAAGCTCCAAAAGTAGCTAGATCTAGACTTGTCATAGAAGAACTAGCATGGTCCACTAAGGCAATATGAGGAACAAACTCATCAGACCCCAGACAAGACCCATCAACCACGTCAGGTGGGTTACGAGAGGTATGAACCACATCGACATCCATATTTGTCATGGGAGGATCTTCTAGAAGAGGCTTAAGATGCCGAGAAGTAGAGATACTCATGTCATTATGTGAGAGATCACCTCTTTGTAGCAGTCGTGCAATGTTGCGATGTTGTCTATCATAGTGCAATGATTCTTTAGGCACATAGGTTCTAGACATAGAGGCCTCAGCCATATCATCAGTAGATATACATTCTTCTCCCCAAAGGAGTGAAGTAGAAGGAAGATCATCTCCCATGTGAGCCATAGTGTGTATTGGCGACTCATCTGTATCTGTGTCTGAATTACTGAGCATGGGAGTATTTCGGGCATCTTCTCTATAGATCCACTCTTGAATAGCTTGTTCTTCTCTTTTTGCTTCTAAAGGAATGGATGAAGGAACAAAAGTATCAAAGATCGCCATAGCAGAAGTGGAAGGCTTCATCGGATCAGAAGGTTTCCCATATGACCTAGGAGAAACAGGTATAGAAGCAAAGGAACCCAGCATATATTCACCCATACCAAGGCTCATCATCTTAAGTGATTTCGTAGCAGCAACTAGAGACATACTAGGATCAACAAAAGGTTCATTATGAGGAACAAATTTTTCAGTAGCAGCAAGAGCATTGATAGCAATAGTATGGTCTCCAGGAATCACAACCTCAGTGCCATTGTATAGAAATTTGACACACTGATGATAAGTGGAAGGAATAGCCTGCATGTCATGGATCCAAGGATGACCCAAAAGAATGTTATATGCAAGTGGGATGTCCAATACTTGGAAGCTAATATCTTTCGTGATAGGGCCCACTCGGACAGGCAGCGTGACAAGACCTTTGGAAGATCTTTCCACTTCATCGTAAGCTTTTATAGTAATCTTCTTCTTGGAATCCATAGCCAATTCTGACAAACCCAATTGTTGTATGACATTGAAAGAAACAATATTTAACCCTGCACCATTGTCTATCAGGACTCGGCGGACTCGGGTATTGTAGACTAGAACTTCAATGTGTAAAGCTAGATTATGTGGGTGAGCAATAGATATGTCATCTTCTGTAGAAAAGGAGAGAGATAGCGGAGATGAAATGTGGTTGACCATAGCCTGAAATTGATCTGGATCAATGTCATTGGGAACACGTGTTGTACGTAGGGCCTCATCAAGAATCTCTCTATGCGAAGAGGATAACCGAAGCAACTCAAGGATAGATATCTGTGCTGGTGTCTTTTGCAAATGTTGGACAAGATCATAGCTAGGGGTGGCTGAAGGAGCCACTTGTTTGGAAGGCAAAGCTTGCTTGGGATCTTGCACAGTTTTAAGGACAATCTTGGCTTGCCCCCTAGTAACAGCATTCAGTGTCTCACTTCGGGAAGATGAACTACCACGTGTTTGCAAGACTAACTTTGGCTTACCATGATTGGTGTTATTATCATCTTGAGACCTCATCATTAGAATGCTCTTAATGGGCTCTACCATGTTGATCACAAGTGTATTAGAAGGATACGTGTAATTGATCTTTGCATCATGATTCTTCTTATGTGTTTGAGAGGTTTCCCCCTTATCATGCTTAGGTAGAGGATCTTTGAAAGCTGTGTGATCAGAATTTTTAGTTAAGCCATCAGTGAAGATTGTGCCGTTCTCAATAAGATCCTGAATATCATCCTTAAGCCTAAAACAATTGTCTGTTGGATGTCCCTTGTTTCTGTGATAATGGCAGTAATGATCCTCTCTCCACCAATCAGGCTTATTTATCGGATCCCAGTTACCAGGTTTATCAGGAAGTGTAAGATATCCATTGTCAACCAAAGTCTTAAGGATCACATCGTAAGGTTCTGCCAACTTGGTATAGACTCGCTTTCGAAATGACTTCTTAGGCTTATCTGCATATTGAAGTTTAGGAGCATTGTGAGTGTTGCTAGCTTCTTGTTGTTTTGCTGCATAGATAGCGTTGGAGAGATTGAAAGCGGGCTCTTTAACTTTAGGAGCATCAACAACCCCATCATTAACAACATACTTGTTCTTATTCCAAGGTTTGTTTTTGTCTTTACCATTGCCTTTAGCATCTTTATTAATAACAATATCCCCTTTTCTTATAGCTACATCCTCAATTCAATATACACTTTCAACCATGTCATTGAAAGAGGAGAACAGTTGCTTCCTTAGATCATAAAATAGCTTAGGCACAAGTGTGTTGACGAAAATGTCAATCTTTTCTCTTTCGGGTAGCTAACGAGGATATCAAGAATACAATGACCTCCAACATTGTAAGTAAGTTGCAAATGGCTCACCTTGATGTTGTCTTAGATTACCGAGATCTATCACAGTGACAGGTTGTTGGATGTTGTAAGAGTACTGCTGGTTAAATCGCTGAGCTAACTCATCAAAAGTCTTAAGTGGTGGTGTCAATTTCGCAAACCATTCCAAAGCTTGGCCTCTTAAGCTTTGAGGGAATAAGCGTAGAAGATATGCGTCTTCATGAAGAAAGTCCATACTAAGAGCATAAAAATGATGCACATGGTCATGAGGGTCACCATTTCCATCATACTTGTCATATTTAGGAACCTCAATATCCTTAGGAAACGGGACCATGTATAGATCTTTATCAAAAGGAAGAGCACAAATTGATTCTACAAAAGAGACCTTTGGAGGCTCTCTTTCTAATGCCATTTGGGTAAGGCGTTGATTTGTTCGACATAATTCTTCTTGAAGGACTTCCAATTCAGTTGGTACTCTTTGTTGGACAATTTGTCTGACATCATACCTGGGAGGAAGCTTGTATCCTCTAGAAGTCATATATTGAAAATATTGATCGCCATTACGCTCTAAAAGCTTATGCATCATTCGTTGGAAATCCACATCTTGTTCACATCTCATAAGATCCTCACTAGAAATCACATCATTAGCCTCTGCCTCATGTTGAGAGGGAGGAGGTCTAGGAGGTGAAGAAGGCATAGCAAAAGTTGGCCTTGGAGGAGATCTTGGTGGCGTGTTGTTGTCATTGTTGCCATTGTTAAAAATAGGTCTATGCTCGTGATTACTAGTCTCAGGTTGCTCATGAAATGTCCCTCTATAAGCCATGCACCTAGTAGCATCCATCCTTTGTTGATTGTGTTCTTTGTCTAAGCGTGCTTGATTATCCTTACGCTCAAAGTGTTCTTGCAAGAGTTGAAACTTTTCTTGTTCAGTCAAAGTGAGTGAGACACTGTCTGTGTTTATGGGGGTCTTGAATGCGGAAAAGAGGAAACATCCTTTATACCATGATGTAGCCTTAGAATTCTCAGATTGGTTAGAACTAGAACTGTTGTTGCTAATGGGTGCTTTTGAACGTCTAGTTGGAGAAGGTAACTGTGTATAATTGAACGGAGGATGACTCTCCTACTCAAATTGAGACCGAGTTGTAACCGGCATGAAAAGAGATGTTGGTTGACTAATAGAATGAGATAAAGTTTCTTAGATTTGAGATAAGAAAAGCTAATAAAGATCACTTGTCAAAGTAGAACAATAGAGAGATGGCTCGTCAAAAGTGCTCAAGCACTTACAGCAATCAATTGACTAAAGATGAGCAACGAGTAAGAAGCTCAATAAGCAAGTAGCCAGAGAGGTAACCGTGATGCGACAAGTGATCAAGAGTAGCATTCGTTAAACTCAAACCCAATAGTTTTAGCTCATTTATCTCAGTCTGGAACAAATCTAAACATGTAAGTAACAAACCAGTTTCAGGTAAGAACAGAAAAAGACAATCTACAGTAGGTTAAAGTGCAAGTTTAGCAACTCCAGATTGCAATAGTAATAGGACAGCAGAATAACTTAGGATTCTTGGTTGAGGGTATGCAAGGATACTTCAATATCATATGACTCTTGACCAGTGAACGTGAAAAACTCAGTTTTGAAGCGCTTGGACCAAATTTGTATATTGAATAGTCTAATTTCTCAGTTTGACAAGCAGTAGCAATAGATAAAAGACAGGTTTGCAAATAGTATGGGATCAAACATGTCATAGAACACTTGAAACAAGGGCAAAAGCAACCTTGCCAAGACAAGCACTTGTGATATCAAAATAGAAAACCTTATGAATGCTACCATTTGTTTGAATGTTAAGAACATTTACACTGGCATAGCACAATCGAAGACAGTTCAAGCAATTACTACCTAGAAGGACAAGGCTCATTACTTAGCAACGTGGCTCACAACTTGATGCTCCCTTGCCTCACACCAAGTGGTTGCCCACAAGAGATATTGGCGTTGTCATGGAAGTGTCAAAAACACAACCAAAGGAACACATATGGTGAGTGTCTTGGGGTGATCTGGGTAAGTCCACTTGGATCAATCCTTGCACCACGAAGCTAAGCGGCTAAAATAGGGTCGCCTCTATCTAATGGTTCATAGTAAGGGTTTCCATTCATAGCACCCCTCTTGCTCCTCATAAAGGACTAGGACCTCGCAGCCTCAAGAGTACCTTAAGCATTCTTGCTTAATGCTTTCCTCATGGTCACAATCCCACAAGTTACTCACATCAAGCGAAGATAAGTACTATGTCTACCAAGGTTTTGTGTCCTCGATAGCCTTGAGATTATAGTGAGTTGGAATCACTCGCCACCAAGGAAAATGATGACAAGGTTGTCCCCACTTGGGTCGTTCCTCTTGATTGCTCAAGAGCAGGCCCGCTAAAGGATCCTAAGCTAAACAAAGAGTGGATTAATTCTTGAGGTTCAAGGTTTTTGATTCACCACAAGGGTGAAGAGCATACTCCCCTATCTCAAAAACTTCTCCCAAACACACCAAACAAGATCCAATTACCCCTTTGCTTCCAAAACCTCAAGATGGGTCAAGATTTTCTGATTCACCTAAAGGTGAAGAGCATACTTCTCCTACCACCCCAAGATTCCTTTCACAAAGTATTAAGTGCCTAATGAAACAACTAGTATATGCCACACTTAATAAAGAAAGAAATTAAACAAGCACTTGATTTGGTTTTTATGCTTAGGGCAGCCCTGCAAAAACCATTAGTAGCCCTCTTTGACATGCGATTTTAGCAAATTTCAAGCAAGAAGCACCTACAACCACAACTTGTTAGACCAACAAGAGTTAGGAGAATCAAAATCCAAAATCTAACAATGATTAGTACATGAAAAAAATCAGATAATGTGCAAAAAATAACTGATCAAATGATAGAATCTAAAAATGAAACCATCATGGTTGGATTAGGCTCGGAAAGACCTTTCCAATGATATATCACACTTAAACTTTTGATACCATTTGCAAAATTTCAAAAAAAAATATCTTATAACTTTTGATACTTCTTATGATAGGCGAAGTATCGCGCGCACATACAGAGGTATATCGCGCGATACTTCTGGAAAGTATCACATGGTGGGCGCCAAAAATGTGTGCTATAAATGTGTCACACTTCTATGGATCATTACATGCAAGGAAACTCAAGAATGAGCCCTCACAAATCGATCCATAGCTCCCTAGGCATGGAGTGCAAGGGTTTTTAAGAATGCTCTCAGCTAGAGCTATTAAGCCTATAACCTTGCTAGTAAACCATGCAATGGGAGATTCAATGAAGACAAGGGCAAGAATGCCAATATCCTCAAGAATCAAGAATGAAAATGCAATGCAATACTATGCTAGAAATGGAAATGCAAGCTAAGCTATGAAAGGAAATATGCAAGTGTTACAACCCAAGCTAATTAATCTATGTAAGCTAATCTAGAGCATAGAAATGAAGCTAATCTAAGAAAGCATAAATATGAAGCTAAGCTAAGAATGCAAGAATGAGATGTAGAATGCAAGAATGCTCCAAATCTTCAAAAGCTCCAAAGTGTACCTAGAAAATCTGCAGCATAATATTAGCATAAAAAGTTGGGGATCTAGAATGAAGAAGAGAGCTCTCCTTTTAAAAGAAATGAGAAGGAATGAACCATGGAGATTAAGAAGCAAAAGATTTAATCAACGGTGGAGCTTAAAAGAGGAGCAATCCATGTGCACAAGTATCCTCCAATAGGAAAATAGGAGTTGACTTTTGTGTCCATATGAGACAAAAAGTGTTTTTTCCCTTTTTATAAAATAAGAATAATGCTTTATTTGTGCAACTTAGGATAAGAGGAAAAGTGGGGGCTTTTTATTTATTAAAAGGGGAGGGAATATTCTTTTTAATAAATAAAGACTTAGGATAAGATGGTTAGCCCATAGAAAATAATCGAATAAATGATAGAGCTAGGATTTGATCAAGAATAAACAATTGATGATTTAGCAAAAGGGGCTAATAGTCTAGGTAACCATTTTTAGGTGTATACAATAGTCACAAACAAAAGACTATCAAAAATAAAGACACGTACTCATTTTTGTTGGAATAAGCTATGTATTCCAAAGGTAGCAATTTTTTCATGGAAAATGCTATAGGGAAGTATAATCACATTAGAATAGTCTAAAAATATGGGATTCCATGGATAATCAATGTGTTTTCTTTGTGTAAATCATGACAAATATATAAATCACATTCTTAGATTAATTGTCATTTTTCACAAGAGTGTTGGAAATGGTTATGTGCTCAGTTGGGATGGATATGACCCTTGCTAAATTATATTTTGCCATTGTTTCAAAGATAACCTATTCTATATTATTCAAGTTTGTATGGATGTTTGTGGATTACATCTCCTTCTTTAATGAGATGGTAAATATGGAAGCAGAGGAATCGAAAAAAATTTCAAGACAAGAAAACTGAATGAAAGATTTTGATTAATATGATTGAAGTTGAGATAGTGGAGGTAGTCAATAGTAAAGTACATTCATTGACCAATACAAAGAGGAATTTCACCACATGGGATGATAATATCAAGAGGAAATTGTTTGGATTAAAGATCCCTCCTTTTATTTGTAAAGGGGGAAATGCTAGTAGTAGTAGTAGTAGTAGTAGTAGTAGCAAATGCAGTTTGAGTCTTCCAAAAGATGGTTGGTTTAAAATTAATTTTAATGGTGCCTCTAGAGGAAACTATGGTACTTAAGGAGTTAGTTGTGTGATCAACTATTTGAGTAGAGAATTGGTAGAAAAAATAGCCTTACCATTGGAAGAAGACACCAACAATATTGCATAATGAAAATCCTTAATACAAGGTATCCTATGTAGGGATCTTGATTTAAAGAGGGTGGTCATAGAAGGAGATCCAATAATCACTATTAGTGCTATCACAACTGCAAGTACACTGAATTGGTACTTGAATTCCTTATTAAGTAAATCCAAAGATTTATTGAATTATTTTGGTAATATTACAATTAACAAAGTTTGCAAAGGAGGAAACTATACTATCCTAAAATGTTAGTACCTATAAGTAGATGCTCTATTAGGCCCCATATAGGAGATTTCAAGATTTCAAGTTTGTTATTCTTAATCTAGAACCTTGGCTCCACTAATTTCAATGTCTTCCCATTATTAACTCAAAATTTAAATTTGAGCTCACTATCCTAGGTATAGAATTCCTAGGGCATTCTATACTTAAGTATATAATGCTCAAGGTGTTGTATACCCTAACATTTGAGCCCAAATTTGAACTATTAACCCATTGTGGTATTTTAACTAGATTTATAGTTTTTTGGTAAGCTTGTGTCAATTTTGATCCTAAAAATATTGTGAGAGGTATATAAGCGGCCTATGTCTCCCCATTTTGGTAAAAACAAGTTCAAGATCCATAATCAATATAATTCAAGTGCTCTCAAGTACATTTTCACATTCAAGTTCAATTTTCAAGCATTCTAAGGCATTTTAAAGGAAATATTCTAAATTGTAGCAAGCTTCTCTCCCATGCTGGCCCAGTAGATGAGTTATCAATCAAGCAAAAATATCATTTTATCAATGTACATGCATGCATTTCATCCGTTCTTGAAGGAAAGAGTCTATCAATCATAAAAATATTCAATATCTTGGAGCAACATCTATAGATCTATACATTTGTGAAAATGCACCCATGATTCATCCTTCCATTCCAAGGTTCTACAACTACTATAAATAAATATACAAGCATCTTCATGAATATGTGAGATCTCAATATCCATTCATGAAGGTATATACATTTACAAGGTAGATCTATTATTTACCTTTATATTTACATGTTTTCCTTTATGCAAATTCATTTCAATTTCAAGGTTGATTCATAAATAGGGTTTTGATCAAGGAAACCCCCTTTTAACCCAACAATTTCCCTCTTTTATGTGCATGAATAGTTTATGAAGCTACTATCATAAATCAAGAAAGTACAAGAGTGACAAATTGACTTGGAAACGTTTAGACAAAAGTGTAGGGTATACAATGACCAAGACATTTAGTACCTAGGTATATAACAACCAAGTCATTATATACCCTCCAAATCTACTTTAAACCAAAACCACAGGTCAGATCTAGTCTCTAGTTTGTGTTTCAGGTCATTACAGTTTTCTATCTAAATTTTGTTAGTCTTTTTATGCTAAACCATGTCAATTGTGCTTACTTAGCCTTATATCTTGCATTAGTCGGCCATGTTTTCTCAAATCCAACTCATCTTAATCATAATAAAAAGGATTATTGTAGTCACTTAGTGCATAAATCCTACTTGAGCCTATTGAGTCATTTTCCTTCCAATTATGCATTAGGAAAAGGGTAGACAATACACCTCTATTTCATCATGCAATTCCTCTTCCTTATTGTGCAAAAAATTATTAGTAGATGAAATGGAAAATTAATGAGTAGATGGAAAGGATTTTAAACAAATGTCTCCAATCTTCATTACCATATAAGAACTAGATTAGCAGATTAGACAAAGTTTGGATGGAGGTTATTTTGAATAACATAAGGGTATAAAAGTGGGTATCACTGAATTGAATCTATATTTAAATCAAAGATGCAAGTGCCAATGAAATTGTAGATTTGAACTTAAAAATGATAGGAGGTTTGGTAGGAAGGAATTTGAATTCACAATGGTCCTTGAAGCTTTTCAAGTATTTAGAATGGGTAGAAATGGATTTGAATTCATATCGGTCATTGTAGTTTGTAGAGTATTCAGAGTTGATGTTAATCTAGCTGGTAGGTATTTAGATTCACAATCACTGAAGATTGTCCAGTATTCAAATTTGATGATAATTAAGGTGGCAGAGCTAAACTAAGGTCAAAAAGACTATTTTAAGGATTTATAAACCTGATTCATTGATTAGGTAGCATTAGTTATGAGTTTCCAAGTGTTGGTTAATCACTTATTTATTATGTTGGGTTACTATATTTGATTTCATAAAATCTAACCAAGCATAAAAATGTAATGTTTTTGATAGAAAAAAGCAGCAAGAGGGTATTGGCCCATGGTACAGTAAGACTAGAAGCACATTAACAACATATTAATAGCACTTGTCACATAGCAGTTTAACAGTAGAAAGTCAACAAAAATAAAATTGTCTAGTCTGCCTCTATCAAAAACAAACATAATGTTACTTCATTGTTTAAGAAGGCATTATATTCCTTTAAAATTTGCATTACTTATAGATATTAGATGTCAAACTTAGTTTTATGTAGGTGGGAACATTTTGTGGAGAGGTTACTTTTTATGTGATGTCAAGGTTAGAGTGGCTATCTCGAGGTATACCTATTCATTTCATGGAATTAGGTGGAAGGAGATTTGAATTATAAGTGTGTACTAATTTCAATTAGAGCCTAAATTAGTTTTGACGGTGATAAGATTAGATGTTGTATTGGTTTTTCCAACATTCAATAAATAAATTCTCTAGTAATTATTTATTATGATGGACAGAAAGAAATATTTATTTCCAACCTATGGCGAGCTTCTCTTACAAGCCATGTATATAAGCTCTTGTAAAATGAAAGATATCATGGCATTTCAACCTTTAATATCATTACCCTAAAGCCCTTTGTTCGACATGCACTAAATTTCTATGGCAAGTTACTCTCATTTCTATTTTGGTCATTTGGTAGGTAGTTTATTTGTAGAGAGTTACTCCCATTTTTATTTTGGTTGAAGAAGAAACACTGCCAATTATGGTTATGCCCATTAGACTTACTTCTCTAAAAAGACAAACAATGTTTGTGGGCACCATTATGGACATGATGATTAAGGAGAGCATCAAATACAAATACGAATTGATTTCCCATGTCATCAAGAGGATTATTGGGTAGAACTTTATCCATGCAAATCATAGACATAGGGTGGACTTAGACATACCTTCAGAGTTTTTTATCATTGATTTTGGTAGTGGGTAAGGTGAAGGTAGTTGCAGAGTATCTCTACATTAGGCTAGTTAGTAATAATTTTTTGAGGAATTTCCATAGTGTAATCATCAATATTGATGGTGACCTTACTATTCTTTATCCTTATAATTGGGTTATAATAATGAAGATGGGAGAAAGGGTTCCTAATCTTTTGGCCAGAATGAGATGGAGGGCATGAAGGACCAACTAGAAAAAATCACATTCTTAAAGGGTATAAATATGAGGACCATATCCTATGAGCGATTGTTATTCAAAGAAGTCTAAATTTTATTAAAAAGGTAATCAGGATTACTGACATATTAAGGAAGATTATTGGAAAAGGATTGAATGAAAAAAAAAGATTAGGTGTTGAAGTACAAGTATGATGAGAAGTTAAATGGCATGAGGTAGTGATAGTTCTTCTAGAATAGAGGAAGAGGGAGAAGAAGAAGAAGAATAAGAAGAAGAAGAAGAGATTGCAAAAACCTACCATGAGGATGGAAACTATAGTATCAACTGGTAGAGGCAATCAAGAAACCTAGGGTAAAGTAGGTACTTCATCAGCCATGGGAGCATCTCAAGGACCATGAGAGGCAAGGTTCCCTCCAATGATGAACATGGAGACTTGCCCTTCATCAAGGGTATGAGTATTTTCTAATCACCTTTTTTTTGGATTTTGAAAGTTGAAAACTTGTAGATATTTGGCTAATGATTTCAAAGGCATTAGTAGTAGTATGTATAAAATGATAATGATTATTTTTTGCAACTAAAAATGCTAACGTAACTCGTTATTAGAATTTAGAGAAAATGTTTGGAAGCTTTTTATTATTTTGGGAGTGATTATTGGAACTCTCATTTTGATTGTCAATGTCCTAATTTTGAAAGGGATCAGTAGTTTTACCAGGGGATTATATGATCCATCTTTTTGACATTTTATTTTCCTATTTTACCAATTCCTCCTACCAATGGCATAGTATTTTGATAGAATATTTTCCATAGATGGAATTTAGTAATAGGAACAGAATAGTTTCTTTACATTTAGAGCTGAGAAAATTTCTTGATGAGTAATCTAAATTTAATGTGAATGTGGTTGTGACTTTACTATTTAAATCATTTTGAACTTTTTAAGAACTATATTTTAAAGGTCATTTTTATCTAATATAATTATTAGTATTTGTATGATAAAGAGGTGTAATAATTATATTATAGTAAAATATACATTCATAAAAAGGTCATCATTACCCAATATTATTACTAGCATTTGTACCAAAAAGAGGTGCAATAGTTATGTTGATAGTAAAATATGCTTTAAGAAATATATGAGAGACTACAAATAATTTCCATGAATCAATAGATATAACTAATTCTTGCAAGTTTTTGACATTTTCAATATATTAATTAATTGGGTTCAAGCTAGGGAAGCTTTCATGTCTATATTTAGATGTTCCATTGGATAAGGTCTTAAGACCAACCAAGGTGTGGGAACCTATAAGAGAGATAATGGACAAAAAGATGGAATCATAGAAAACCAAATGGATATCTTGGGCTAGTAGAGTCACTATGATGTAGGAGCATCCTGGGTGTAAGAGCAATCTTGCATCACCCAAAAATATTTATGTTTTTGTATTCAATAAGGGCTATCTTGTGTAGAGCTGCTATTTATGAAAACTTGCTATTTTTAGTAAGTTGGTCATAAATCTCAGAATGTTCTGATTTTACATGTGGAGGTTCATCTCAGTCATATCAGCCTGCTAGCAAAGTTTCATGGCTAGAACAGGTCTAGTTTTAAAGATATTGAAGATTTTCGGTATTGGCAGCAAGGTACAAAAACTTTGAACTCAATTTTGAAGGCTTTAGAGGCCTCGGATGAGGTCAAAAATTTGAGTAATAAGTGCTTGCACCAAACAAGCTTGTAGAGCGCTTCGTGGCATTTCTGAAATGGGGTTATAATAGTCAATCGGGTCAACTGGTGATGACTTATGGTCTCCGAAAGTTAGGTCACCTGAAATGGTGGAAAATAATTTTCCTTCAAAATTTATGTTCGGGTTTCAAAATTTATTTTGAGCCGACTTTGATGTAATAAATTGTAAAATAAAATAATTCTAAGTTTGGTCGGCCCTAAGGGCTCAATTTCTGGAACCTTCTCGGGCGGTGGAATTGCCTATATAAAGAAGGCCTGTAGTGTTGTATAGGGAGTTTTGGGTATATTTGGGTAATGATTCGAGGCTTTGTCCTACAGAATATTGTAAGGGAATGCCCATGTGGCTTTGCATATTGTAATTCTGAAAGTTTGTAATTCCACATTTGTGGAGATAATAAGAAGCCAATTTTTTGTTCTTGCATATTGTTGTTGTTTCTCTAGTTCTATTATATGTTTGTGGTATTAAGGGGAGCACCCTTCATTAAGTGGTATCAGAGTAGGACTACCTGAGTGTGTAAATAGATCACCGACTATGAGGTAGTTTGCACTAGGACTATGGTTAGGGTTTTAGTGCACATCACGAAAATACCTCCACGAAGGGAATGTGGCGGAAGAGGTGGTGTTGTAACACTCGAGGTTAGAGCACTCTAGAGACAAGTGCGAGCATTGCAAGAGGAGATTCACAAAGGAATGAATCTTAATGTCAGAGATGAAAGCGAGGATGAAGCCGAAGAAGAAGATCAAGAAGGAGAAGTCAAAGTTGTGAACCAGGAGGAAGAAAGACTTTTTCGGGCCATTTCCAAGATCGGATAAGACCTAAGATTGAGGTGCTTGCATTTTTAAGAAATCTTAACCTAGAGGAGTTGATCGACTGGATCAATGAATGTGAAGAGTATTTTGAGTATGAAGATAATGAGGATCCTGATAGGGTCAAATTTGGGAAGGCCAGACTGAAGGGTCATGTGAAGATTTGGTGGCAAGAGATTCAATTGGAGTGAAATAGAAGAGAGAAAGATAAAATCACAAGATGGGATCGAATGGTGGATAAATTGAAGTGGCAATTCATTCCTATTGATTATGAGCTTGACCTACTAAAGAAAATGCAAAGTTTGAAGCAAGCAGGAAGATCTGTTTAGGAGTATATAGAGGAGTTCTATCGAATCCTCATTAGAACAAGCCATGTGGAAGCTGATAAGGAGAAAGTTGCCTGTTACCTTAATGGGTTGAGGCTAAGCATTCAGGAGGAGCTGAATCTAGTTCGGATGAACAGTATTGAAGAGGCATACTAGTCTGCCCTAAAAGTAGAGGAAAAGCTGAACAAGAAGTTTAAGAGTAGACAAAATGGAAGAGGTCGTGGTGGATGATCTAGTGGATGGTCATATGGAGGCCAGAATGAAGATCCAAAAAAGAAGGATGAGGATAGTAGCAGTCAAAATTAGCGAGGAAACAATTCCAATCATTTCCAAGATCAGAACAATAGAGATCAGAGAGGAAGAGGAAGAGGACAAGGATCTGGAAGAGGAGGCTTCCGTGGAACATGTTTTCATTGTGGAGAAGAAGGTCGTAGGGCATTTGAATGTCCTCAACACCAAGGAAGGATAGATAGGAGGAATGAAGGCCAGGCCAAAGTTGCACATGTAGATGAAGATGCTAGATCATCAAATTCTAAAGATGCTAAAAGAGGAGAAACGTTAATTAATAGAAAAATCTTGTTGAGTGGTGAGAATGAACTTGAACAAAGGAGGAGCCTATTTCGCACTAGATGCAAGTGTGAGGGTAAATGTTGTGATGTGATTATCAATAGTGGAAACACTGACAATTTAGTGTTAGAAGAGATGGTGACAAAGTTGAAGCTCAAGAGATAGAAACACCCACATCCATATCGGATTGTCTGGGTGCAGGATGACCACAAGGTCATGGTCAGTGAATAGTGCCTAGTAAAGTTCAAGATCGGTGGGTACCAAGATGAGGTACTATGTGATATCATGTCTATGGATGCATGTCATATGTTGTTGGGTAGATAGTGGCAGTTTGACAAATGTGTTGTACATGATGGTCATGCGAATCCTATTCCCTGACAAAGGATGGAGTGGGACATATGCTAAAGCCATTGAAGGAGACCGAAGAAAATGTATGTGGTAATGCAAGAATAACATTTGTTAATGGAAGAAAATTCCTAGATGGTATGAGGCATGAGCATTTGTGTTTTTCTTTAATTCCAAAAATTGGTAAATAAGAAGTAGAGGATGTACCTATAGAGGTTGCAGATTTGTTGAATGAGTTTCAAGATATTGTATCTAATAATGTACCTAATGGATTACCACCTGTAAGGAAGATCAGTCATCAGATGGATTTGATTTCAGGAGCCAGTTTTCCAAACAAGGAAGCACACAAAATGACACCAACAGAAAGTGAAGAGTTGAATAGAAAAGTCCATGAGTTATTGAAAAAAGGGTTGATTCGAGAGAGCCTGAGTCCCTATGTTGTACCGGTGGTATTAGCACAAAAGAAGAATGGAGAATGGAGGATGTGTACAGATTCTAGATCAATAAACAAGATCACAATCAAGTATAGGTTTCCATTGCCATGAATGGATGACATTATGAATTGTTTGAGTGGAGCTATGTATTTTTTTAAAATAGATCTGAAGAGTGGATATCACCAGATTCGGATCAGAGAAGGAGATGAATGGAAGATTGCCTTCAAGACAAAGGAAGGACTGTATGAGTGGTTAGTCATGTCTTTTGGGCTAACCAATGCACCGAGCACTTTCATGCAGATCATGAACGAGGTTTTGAAAGAATTTCTAGGTAAGTTTGTCATTGTTTACCTAGATGATATTTTGATCTTTAGCAAGATATTGGAGGAACATATGATGCATATTCATATGGTGTTTGAGAAACTGAGAGATGAGAAATTGTTGATTACTTTGAAGAAGTGTAGTTTTGTGAAGAAAGAGTTAGTGTATTTGGGATTTGGAGTCTCAACAGAAGGTCTAAAAATAGACCCAGAGAAGGTACAGGCTAGCCTTGAATGGCCTACTCCAAGAAGTGCTACCGAGGTAAGATCTTTTCATGGTCTAGCTAGTTTTTATAGAAATTTTATCAAAAATTTTAGCAGTATTTATGGTCCCTTGACTGAAACAATGAGAGGGGATACAAAAGAGTTCAAGTGGACTAATGGGGTAGATAAAAGTTTTAAACTGTTGAAAGAAAAAGTTATAGAACAACCTATTTTAGCACTTCCAGATTTTAATAAGGTGTTTCAATTAAACTATGATGCTAGTGGTGCTACAATAGGAGCTATTATGAGCCAAGAAGGTAAACCTATTGCTTATTTCAGTGAGAAGTTAAATGATGCCAAGAGAAAATATTATGTTTATGATTAGGAATTTTATGCTATAGTTCAAGCATTGAAGAAGTGGAGACACTATCTACTTTCTAAGGAGTTTGTTTTGTATACTGATCATCAAGCTTTGCAATATTTGAATAGTCAAGGAAAGTTGAATCAAAGGCATTTGAAATGGGTTGAGTTTTTGCAGAGTTATACATTTATTTTGAAACATAGAAGTGGAAAGTCTAACAGGGTTGCAGATGTGCTTAACAGAAGGCAATTATTGCTGACAGAGATGCAGATTGAGGTGGTTGGGTTCAAGGAACTCAAGAATTTGTATCTAGAGGATCCTGATTTTGGTGAAGCTTGAAAATCTTGTAAAGAACCTGTTACTCTAGACAGAACGAAGTGGCTGGATTTTATCATCCAAAATGATATGTTATTTAGAGGGAGTCAGTTGTGCATTCCACAAAGTTCTATGAGGGAGAATCTCATCAAGGAGAAGTATAGCGGAGGATTGGCTTGACATTTTGGTCAAGATAAAACCCTTGCTTTGGTTAGTGAAAATTATTATTGGCCACAGTTGCAGCAAGATGTCAAGAAGTTTGTACAAAGTTGCAGAGTATGTCAGATGGCGAAGGGAGTGAAGTAGAATATAGGGTTGTATCAGGCATTACCTATACCAGAGAAGCCTTGGGAGGATATCAGTATGGACTTTGTTCTTGGTTTACCAAGGACACAACGGGGACATGATTCAATTTTTGTGGTAGTTGACAGATTTTCAAAGATGACACATTTTATTTCCTGTAAGAAGACTAATGATGTTGTTCATATAGCAGAATTGTTTTTCAAAGAAGTGGTGAGACTACATGGTTTGCCAAACACCATAGTTTTAGATTGAGATACTAAGTTTGTTGGGTATTTCTAGTGAACATTGTGAAAAAAGTTGAAGATAGATTTGAAGTTCAGTTCATCACATCATCCACAGACTGATGGACAGATAGAGGTGGTGAATAGGAGTTTGGGGAATTTGCTGAGATGTTTGGTTGGAGATAAGCCAATAGGATGGGATTTGATTTTACCACAGGCAGAATTTGCATACAATAATTTTGTCAATAGGAGCACTGGTAAATCACCATTCCAGATTGTATATGGAAGTAGTCCAAGAAATGCATTTGAATTGAGAAAGATAGATAAAGGAGAAATAAGTAGTGCTGAAGCTGAGGATTTTGCAGAATATTTCAAGAACATCCATGAGGAGGTGAGGAAGCACATTACCAAGATGAATGCACAGTATAAGTCTAAGGCAGATGAGAAAAGGAGGCATAAGGAATTTTAGGTTGGGGATGAAGTCATGGTTCATTTGCGGAAGGAGCGGTTTTTAGTTGGTACATATAACAAGCTAAAAATGAAAAAGTTTGGACCATGTAAGATACTACAGAAGCATGATTCAAGAAATGCATACGAGGTAGAATTGCCTAGTGAGCTGAATATTTCACCAATGTTTAACATTTCAGATTTGACAGAGTATCATGAAGTGTTGAAGATGAGATCACAGTGGCACAGTGGAGTATTCCAGCAAGTAGTTCAGATACCAAGGAGATTGAAGACATACTAGACAGTCATGTTGGTAGAAGCACAAGGATTAGGACATATGAAAAATATCTGGTCAAGTGGAAAGGGTGACCTATTGAAGATTCATCATGGTTGACAAAGGATGAGGTTAACCATCTTGGTTTTCCTCTACACACTTGAGACATGACGGGATCACTTCTCAAATTACCCTGGGTGTCTGATGTAGGAGCATCTTAGGTGTAAGAGCAATCTTGCATCACCCAAAAATATGTATGTTTTTGTATTCAATAAGGGCTATCTTGTGCAAAGCTGCTATTTATGGAAACTTACTACTTTTAGTAAGTTGGTCATAAATCTTGGAAATTTTTGATTTTACATGTGGAGGTTCATCTCAGTCATATCAGCCTGCCAGCAAAGTTTCATGGCTAGATCAAGTCTAGTTTTGAAGATATTGAAGATTTTCGGTATTGGCAGTAGGGTACAGAAACTTTGAACTTAGTTTTGAAGGCTTTAGAGGCCCTGTATGAGGTCAAAAATTTGGGTGATAGGCACTCATGCCAATCAAGTCTATAGAGCACTTTGTGGCATTTCCAAAATGGGGTTATAATAGTCAATCGGGTCAACTGGTGATGACTTATGGTCTCCGGAAGTTGGGTCACCTGAAATGGCGAAAAATAATTTTCCTTCAAAATTTCTGTTTAGATTTCAAAAGTTATTTTTAGCCGACTTTGATGTAATAAATTGTAAAATAAAATAATTCTAAGTTTGGTCAGCCCTAACGGCTAAATTTCTAGAACCTTCTCGGGTGGTGGAAATTGCCTATATAAAGAAGGCCCGTAGTGTTGTCTAAGGAGTTCTGGGTAGATTTGGGTAATGATTCGAAGCTTTTTCCTACAGAATATTATAAGGGAATACCCATGTGGCTTTGCATATTGTAATTCTGAAAGTTTGTAATTCCACATTTGTGGAGATAATAAGAAGCCAATTTTTTGTTCTTGCATATTGTTGTTGTTTCTCTGTCTCTGTTATATGTTTGTGGTATTAAGGGGAGCACCCTTTATCACACTATGCTTAAGGCAACCCTTTCAGATATACTCATCTATCTAATGTTGTGCCTATCCCTATCAACATGGGCTTATGCAAAACTAATAAAAAATAAAATAAGATCATTCTTTTAGATAGGGACAAATACAAAGAATAAACTAGTATTGATTTCCTTGGTTAAGATATTTAGGCCTATAGAAGCTGGGGGTGTTGGGCTAAGAAATCAAATATGGAAAAATAAAGCATTCCAGGAGTGAAATGGGTGAGTCAAAAGAATATATTTGTATGACCCAAATCATTTAAAGGTATTTAGAATTGTCAATTATCCAAAATGGTCACGGATATAGAATTTCATTCTTAAATAAAAGAAATTAAAAATAGATCAAATATCATCAAATTTTGTCAATAGAAAAAGAGCCTTATTTTTTAAAGATTCATGGGGGATACCCAATCATAAATTATCTGATGGATCATATGAGAATAATTAGAGATATATGTGGATAAATTTATCGAATTTATGTCATATATTATATAGAAATAATGGACAAGATCGCATTCTTATGGAAATTTATGCAGTCAAGGATGGTCGATCCAATGAAGGACAATCCAAACCTTGAAGCCAAAAGAATTACACTATGGAATACTCAACACAACAGACAACACCAAAAATGTTTAAGTAATTTTCATTAACATGCCCAGATGTAAGGCCTTCCCGGTTAGGGCCAATTATAAAATGAAATAATTCCACAAGATCCACAACTAGATCCAATACAATCTCAGCTAGTTCAGCTTTAAAGACAATCAGAAGCTGATGGAAACACTAAGGAAGATCTAAAATTGAGCTCGCAAGCCTCCAAGAAATCTCCTTGTCCCCAAGTATGCAAACCACTAGCTCTGCTACAAAGTACTATCAAATTACAATCTAATCTACAAGAACATTAAGAACTTTTCCACAACTTTGCCAACTTCAGTTTCGCATCTAAATTCCAGATCTACTAAGTTGTTCCAATCCTGATCTCCCAAAATCTCCCCCTTAAACATCTACCCAAGCCCTCCTTAAGTACTAATCATCAACTACAAGTCAGCTGGATGAAACCCTAAACTCCCCAAAATAATAATTAAATGTCATACAAGTCAGCTTAAAAAGTTATACTGATGCAGGAGCATCCTTGGTGTAAGAGCAATCTTGCATCACCCAAAAATATTTATGTTTTTGTATTCAATAAGGGCTATCTTGTGCAGAGCTGCTATTTATGGAAACTTGCTATTTTTAGTAAGTTGGTCTTATGATCTCAGAATGTTTTGATTTTACATATGGAGGTTCATCTCAGTCATATCAGCTTGCCAGCAAAGTTTCATGGCTAGATCAGGTCTAGTTTTGAAGATATTGAAGATTTTCGGTATTGGCAGCAGGGTACAGAAACTTTGAACTTAGTTTTGAAGGCTTTAAAGGCCCTGAATGAGGTCCAAAATTTGGGTGACAAGAACTTGTGCCAACCAAGCCTGTAGAGCGCTTCATGGCATTTTTGAAATGGGGTTATAATAGTCAATCAGGTTAACTGGTGATGACTTATGGTCTCCGAAAGTTGGGCCACCTGAAATGGCAGAAAATAATTTTCCTTCAAAATTTTTGTTCAGGTTTCAAAAGTTATTTTGAGCTGACTTCGATGTAATAAATTGAAAAATAAAGTAATTCTAAGTTTGCTCGGCCCTTAGGGCTAAATTTCTGGAACCTTCTCGGGCGGTGGAAAATGCCTATATAAAGAAGGCCCGTAGTGTTGTCTAGGATAGTTTTGGTAGTAGATCTGGGTATTGATTCAAGGATTTGTCCTATAGAATATTATAAGGGAATGCCCATGTGGCTATGCATATTGTAATTCTAAAAGTTTGTAATTCCACATTTGTGGAGATAATAAGAAGCCAATTTTCTATTCTTGCGTATTGTTGTTGTTTCTTTGTTTCTGTTATGTGTTTGTGGTATTAAGGGGAGCACCCTTCATCAAGTGGCAGAAGAGCTGGTGTTGTAACACTTGAGGTTAGGGCACTGCAGAGACAAGTGTGAGCATTGCAAGAGGAGATTCGCAAAGGAATGAATCTTAATGTCAGAGACAAAAGCGAGGATGAAGCTGAAGAAGAAGATCAAGGAGAGGTTGAAGTTGTGAGCCAAGAGGAAGAAAGATTTTTTCAGGCCATTTCCAAGATCAAAAAAAGACCTAAGATCGAGGTTCTGACATTTTTTAGAAATCTTAACCCAGAAGAATTGATCGACTGGATCAATGAATGTGAAGAATATTTTAAGTATGAAGATATTAAGGATCCTGATAGGGTCAAATTTGCGAAGGCTAGACTGAAAGGTCACATGAAGATTTGGTGGCAAGAGATTCAATTGGAGTGAAATAGAAGAGGGAAAGATAAAATCACAAGATGGGATCGAATGGTCGATAAATTGAAGTGGTAGTTAATTCCTGTTGATTATGAGCTTGACCTATTGAAGAAACTACAAAGTTTAAAGCAAGTAGGAAGATCTGTTCAAGAGTATACAGACGAGTTCTATCGAATCCTCATCAGAACAAGCCATGCGGAAGCTGATAAGGAGAATGTTTCCCATTACCTTAATGGGTTGAGGCTGAGCATTCAAGAGGAGCTGAATCTGGTTCGAATGAATAGTATTAAAGAGGCATACCAGTTTGCCCTAAAATTAGAGGAAAAGTTTAACAAGAAGTTCAAGAGCAGAAAAATGGAAGAGGTCATGGTGGACGATCTGGCAGATGGTCATATGGAGGTCAAAATGAAGATCTAAAAAAGAAGGATGAGGCCAATAGCAATCAAAATCAAAGAGGAAACAATTCTAATCATTTCTAAGATCAGAACAATAGAGATTAGAGAGGAAGAGGAAGAGGACAAGGTTCAGGAAGAGGAGGCTTTCATGGAACATGTTTTCACTGTGGAGAAGAAGGTCATAGGGCATTTGAATGTCCTCAATGCCAAGGAAGGATGGATAGGAGGAATGAAGGTCAAGCCAGAGTGGCACATGTAAATGAAGATGCCAGATCCACAAATTCTAAAGATGTTGAAAGAGGAGAAACATTGATTAATAGAAGAGTCCTACTGAGTGGTGAGAATGAGCCTCAACAAAGGAGGAGCCTGTTTCACACTAGATGCAAGTGTGAGGGTAAATGTTGTGATGTGATTATTGATAGTGGAAGCACTGAAAATTTGGTGTTAGAAGAGATGGTGACAAAGTTGAAGCTCAAGAGACAGAAACACCCACATCCATATCAGATTGCCTGTGTGCAGGATGACCACAAGGTCATGGTCAGTGAACAATGCCTAGTAAAGTTTAAGATTGGCGGGTACCATGATGAGGTACTCTATGATATCATACCTATGGATGCATGTCACATGTTGTTGGGTAGGCCATGGTAGTTTAATAAATGTGTTGTAGATGATGGTCGTGTGAATACCTATTCCCTGACAAAGGATGGAGTGCGAAATTAGCTAAAGCCATTGAAGGAGACTGAAGAAAAGGTATGTGGTAGTGCAAGAATAACATTTGTTGATGGAAGAAAATTCCTAGATGGTATGAGGCATGAGCATGTGTGTTTTTCTTTAATTCCAAAAGCTAGTAAAGAAGAAGTAGAGGATGTACCTATAGAGGTTGCAGATTTATTGAATGAGTTTCAAGATATCGTATCTAATAATGTACCTGATGGATTATCACCGATAAAGAAGATCAATCATCAGATGGATTTGATTCCATGAGCCAGTTTACCAAACTAGGCAGCACACAGAATGACACTAGCAGAAAGTGAAGAGTTGAATAGACAAGTACATGAGTTGTTACAAAAAGGATTGATTCGGGAGAGCCTAAGTCCATGTGTTGTACCAGTAATATTAGCACCAAAGAAGAATGGAGAATGGAGGATGTGTACAAATTCTAGAGTAATAAACAAGATCACAATCAAGTATAGGTTTCCATTGTCACAAATGGATGATATTATAGATTGTTTGAGTGGAGCTGTGTATTTCTCAAAGATAGATCTAAAGAGTGGATATCATCAGATTCAGATTAGAGAAGGAGATGAATGGAAGACTACCTTTAAGACAAAGGAAGGACTGTATGAGTGGTTAGTCATGCCTTTTGGGCTAACCAATGCACCGAGCACTTTCATGTGGCTCATGAATGAGGTTCTGAAAGAATTTGTGTAAGTTTGTCATTGTGTACCTAGATGATATTTTGATCTTTAGTAAGACATTGGAAGAGCATATGATGCATATTTATATGGTGTTTGAGAAGTTAAAAAATGAGAAATTGTTGATTAATTTGAAGAAGTGCAGTTTTGTGAAGAAAGAGTTAGTGTATTTGGGATTTGTAGTTTCAGCAGAAGGTCTAAAAATGGACCCAGAGAAAGTACAAGCTATGCTTGAATGGCCTACTCCAGGAATGATACTAGGTAAGATCTTTTCATGGTTTGGCTAGTTTTTATAGAAAGTTTATCAAAAATTTTAGCAATATTTGTGGACCCTTGACTGAAACAATGAGAGGGGACAGAAAAGAGTTCAAGTGGACTAATGGGGTAGATAAGAGTTCTAAACTATTGAAACAAAAAGTTATAGAACAACCTATTTTAGCACTTCCTAATTTTAATAAGGTGTTTCAAGTAAATTATGATCCTAGTGGTATTGCAATAGGAGCTATTATGAGCCAAGAAGGTAAACCTATTGCTTATTTTAGTGAGAAGTTAAATGATGCCAAAAAAAAGTATTCTTTTTATGATTAGGAATTTTATGCTATAGTTCAGGCATTGAAGAAGTGGAGGCACTATCTACTTCCTAGGGAGTTTGTTTTGTATACTGATCATCAAGCTTTGCAATATTTGAATAGTCAAGGAAAGTTGAATCAAAGGCATTTGAAATGGGTTGAGTTTTTGTAGAGTTACACATTTGTTTTGAAACATAGGAGTGGAAATTCTAATAGGGTTGCAGATGCTCTTAGCAGAAGGAAACTATTGCTAATAAAAATGTAGATTGAAGTGGTTGGGTTCAAGGAACTCAAGAATTTATATCCAAAAGATCTTGGTTTTGGTGAAGCTTGGAATGCTTGTATAGAACCTGTTACTCTAGATAGGATGAAATGGCTGGATTTTATCATCCAGGATGATATGTTATTTAGATGGAGTCAGTTGTGCATTCCAAGAATTTCTATGAGGGAGAATCTCATCAAGGAGAAGCATAGCAAAGGATTGGCTGGACATTTTGGTCATGATAAAACTCTTGCTTTGGTTAGTGAGAATTATTATTGGCCACAGTTGCAGCAAGATGTCAAGATGTTTGTACAGAGTTGCAGAGTATGTCAAATGGTGAAAGGAGTGAAGCAGAATACAAGATTGTATTAGCCGTTACCTGTACTAGAGAATCCTTGGGACGATATCAGTATGGACTTTGTTCTTGGTTTACCAAGGACACAATGGGGACATGATTCAATTTTTGTAGTAGTTGATAGATTTTCAAAGATGACACATTTTATTCCCTGGAAGAAGACTAATGATGTTGTTCATGTAGTAGAATTATTTCTCAGAGAAGTGGTGAGACTACATGGTTTGCCAAAGAGTATAGTTTTAGATAGGGACACTAAGTTCATTGGATATTTCTGGTGTACATTGTGGAAGAAGTTGAAGATAGATTTGAAGTTCAGTTCATCACATCATCCATAGACTGATAGACATACAGAGGTGGTGAGTAGGAGTTTGAGAAATTTGCTGAGATGTTTGATTGGAGATAAGCCAACAGGATGAGATTTGATTTTACCACAGGCAGAATTTTCATATAATAATTCTGTCAATAGGAGCACTGGTAAATCACCATTCTAGATTGTATATGGGAGTAGTCCCAGAAATGTATCTGAGTTGAGAATGATAGATAAAGGAGAAATAAGTAGTACTGAAGTTGAGGATTTTGTAGAGCATTTGAAGAACATCCATGAGGAGGTGAGGAAGCATATTACCAAGATGAATGCATAGTATAAGGCTAAGGTAGATGAAAAAAGGAGGCATAAGGAATTTAAGGTTGGAGATGAAGTCATGGTTCATTTGCAAAAGGAGTGATTTCCGGTTGGTACATATAACAAGTTGAAAATGAAGAAGTTTGGGCCATGTAAGATACTGAAGAAGCATGATTCAGGAAATGCATATGAGGTAGAATTGCCTACTGAGCTGAATATTTCACTAGTGTGTAACATTTCAGATTTGATAGAGTATCATGAAGGAGGTGTTGAAGATGAGGTTGTAGTAGCATAGTGGAGTATTCCAGCAACCAGTTCAGATATCAAGGAGATTGAAGACATACTAGACAGTCGTGTTGGTAGAAGCACAAGGAATAGGACATATGAAGAGTATTTGGTCAAATGGAAAGGATGACCTGTTGAAGATTCATCGTGGCTAACAAAGGAGGAGGTTAACTATCTTGGTTTTCCTCTACACACCTGAGTTGTGACAGGGTCACTTCTCAAATTACCCTGGGTGTCTAATGTAGGAGCATCTTGGGTGTAAGAGCAATCTTGCATCACCCAAAAATATTTCTATTTTTGTATTCAATAAGGGCTATCTTGTGCAGAGCTGCTATTTATGGAAACTTTCTATTTTTAGTAAGTTGGTCTTACAATCTTGGAATGTTCTGATTTTACATATGGAGGTTCATCTCAGTCATATCAGCCTGCCAACAAAGTTTCATGGCTAGATCAGGTCTAGTTTTGAAGATATTAAAGATTTTCAGTATTGGCAGCAGGGTACAGAAACTTTGAACTCAGTTTTGAAGGCTTTAGAGGCCCCAGATGAGGTCAAAAATTTGGGTGACGAGTGCTTGCGCCAATTAATCCTGTAGAGTGCTTCATGGCCTTTCTAAAATGGGGTTATAATAGTCAATCGGGTCAACTGGTGATGACCTATGGTCTCTGGAAGTCGAGCCACCTGAAATGGCAGAAAATAATTTTCCTTCAAAATTTTTGTTCAGGTTTCAAAAGTTATTTTGAGCCGACTTTGATGTAATAAATTGAAAAATTAAGTAATTCTAAGTTTGGTCGGCCCTTAGGGCTAAATTCTGGAACCTTCTGTAGCGGTGGAAAATGCCTATATAAAGAAGGCCCGTAGTGTTGTCTAGGATAGTTTTGGTAGTTGATCTGGGTATTGATTAGAGGCTTTGTCCTACAAAATATTGTAAGGGAATGCCCATGTGGCTTTGCATATTGTAATTCTGAAAGTTTGTAATTCCACATTTGTGGAGATAATAAGAAGCCAATTTTTTGTTCTTGCATATTGTTGTTGTTTCTCTATTTCTGTTATGTGTTTGTGGTATTAAGGGGAGCACCCTTCATCATATACAAACATTTCATTCTACATATCGGTCCAAGACAATGGCTACCAATAATTAATTCACCAAGTCAGCTCAAAAAATCACACAAAACTCCAGTTGGTAAGTTAGAACTACTGAGTGATAGTAAAATTATTGAGCACACCAAGCATCACCGAGCACCACAGGCATGACTGAGCAACACTTTCACCAAGCGCCAAAGACTACCAAGTTCCTTAAGTGACTGAGCTTCCTTCAATGACTGAGATCGTCGGTCAAGGCTACAACTGAGTAAAACTGACCAAAACATAAACACTCCATGTAGTTTACCGAGGACACAAAATGCCCTTGCCTAAACATTGGATGCCCCTGCATCAGACACCCTAGGTTCCAAAATATGTTCATATGTGAGAAGAACATCTTTTAGGATTCAGCACATAAATCCCAAACTAGATCTTCACATACAATTTCTCCACCTTTTCTTCTTGCCAAGTCTTCCACTTCAGTTTTCTCTATCTCTTCATTTTCTAGACAATGTACACATTGGTTCCTCTTACTGATCATTCAATTTCTTAGGATCTACAATCTCAAATTCACTATCAATACTCAAGCTTCTCCTACCGAGTGTTGTATCCATCAAAGGAATTAGGGAAAACTTCATGTCATTCTTCTCAATAGTAAACACATTTCTTACATAGTCATAAATAGCTCTGCAATCATATTGCAAGGGTCTACCAAGCAATATATCACAACTATTCATCTTCACAATGTCACAAAGCACAAGATCCTTGTACTGGCCAATCTGAACATCAATGAAGCATTGTTCTCTACCTTCTAAAGCATGAACATCTTGTAACCAGCCAAACCTATAAGGACAAGGATGTTTCATTCTACTCAAACCAAGTTTTTGAACCAAGTCCTCAGCAAAAGGGTTATCAGTACTACCACTATCAACAATAACATCACAAAGTTTACCTTCAGTCTTGCATCGGGTCCTAAAAAAATTAATCCTTTGAAAAGGTTCATCCTTTGTACCGAGAAATGTTCACCAAAGTAGCAAGTTGTTTGATTCAGGCTCATTCTGAATGTTCTCATTCATTACAACAGTTCATTGGTGAACCTTCTTATGTGTACATTCAAAAGAATGGTGTCCTTCCTCTCCACAGTTATAGAAAGTACCCTTAAAGATAACTCTACCTATCTTCTTCTTTGGTTCCACAAGTTTTTATTCATCTTCTACATCAGTTGGTTTCTCCTTCACTGAGTGATCAATCTTTTCTTTCCCTCAGGAGTTGCTAGGTTGTTTCCTCTTCAACTTATCTTCTTCCTCCAGAGCATATTGATAAGCATCTTCAATAGGATCAATCTTCAACATACCAAGCTCATCTTGAATATTGAATCTCAGACCATTCACATACCAAGCTACCTTTTCCTTACCAAGCTCTCGGTGTCCAGACTGAATAGTAAGTTTGTAGAACTCCTCAGTATAATCTTCAACAGACAAATCCTTCTATTTCAGATTCTGAAACTTCTTAAACAAGTCAAGCTCATAGTCAGCCGGTATGAACTTAGCTTTCAACTTAGTCTCCATCAATCTCCACTGATTGATCTTTGTTTCACCTTCATCTTCTCAGTCTCTCTGTCATTCCTTCCACCAAAGAGTAGCATGTCCTTTCAACTTTGTTTGTGCTAATCTCACCCGAAGAGGGTCTTCAATTTCTTCTAGCTCAAATAAATCTTCAAGTTCACCAATCCAATCAATTAGATTGTTAGGCTTCAAAGTACAAGAGAAAGTAGAAACTTCCATTTGGTAATTACTAAACTGAGCAGCAGATCTAGGCAATCAAGTAGTTCTATCTTAACTAGATCTATTCCTCTAGTCATCAACACTAGATCCAATAGTTTCTTCATATCCATCCTCAGTACCAACATTCTGAGGTATACCAGCAATAGTTCTCATGATCTCAGTGACCATATCATTCTTCATCAATTCCATCTCAAATTTGAAATTTGATTTCACCTTCTCTATGATCCAAGATTCAACAGTATCACAAAGATCTAAAATAACTCAAGGGTCCAATCTTCTCAAAGACATCCTTAAAGATAAGAGAAACCCTCTACAACAAAACCCTCACCAATCACCTTGTGACAATTTCCAAGTTGCAACAAGTCAGATCTCAACGTGCAATCTTGCAAACAACTAGGGTACAATTTCACAAGCTTAGTTCTTCAGATCTACAATCCAGATTGTGCACAATCTCTTCTCCAACAACATCAACTTTGCAAGATCAGCCTTTCTAGGTCAAACATCTTCTTACACAAGATCAAAATTTTACTCCAACAGGAAAAAAAACCTTTTCTCTGATACCAACTTATGCAGTCAAGGATGGTGGATCCAATGAAGGACAGTCCAAACCTTGCAGCCAAAAGAATTACATAGTGGAATACTCAACACAAAAGACAACACCATAAATATTTCAAGTAATTTACATTAACATGCCCAGCTGTAAGGCCTTCCAGGTTAAGGCCAATTACAAAATGAAACAATTCTGTAAGATCCACAACCAAATCCAATACAATCTTAGCTAGTTCAACTCTAAAGACAATCATAAGCTGATGTAAACCCTAAGGAAGATCTAAACTTGATCTCACAAGCCTCCAAGAAATCTCCTTGTCTCCAAGTATGCAAACCACTAGCTCTACTACAAAGTACTATCAGAATACAATTTGATCTGCAAGAACATCAAAAACTTTTCCACAACTTTGCCAACTTTAGTTTCATATCTGAATTCCAGATCTACTAAGTTGTTCCAGTCCTGATCTCCCAAAATCTCTCCCTTAAACATCTAACCAAGCCCTCCTTAAATACTAATCATCAGCCACAAGTCGGCTAGATGAAATCCTAAACTCCCCAAAACAATAATTAAATGCCATACAAGTCAGCTTACAAATGTATAAAAACATTTAATTATGCATGTCGGCCCAAGACAATGGCTACCAACAATTAATTCACCAAGTCAGCCCAAAAAATTACATAGAACTCTAGTCAGTAAGTCAAAACTATCGAGCGACAGTAAAATTACCGAGCACCCCAGGCATCACCGAGCACCAGTATTGATCGAACACCATAGGCATGACCAAAAAAACCTTTCACCGAGTGCAAGAGGCTACCAAGTTCCTTTAGTGACCGAGCTTCCTTCAATGACCGAGACCATTGGTCAAGGCTGTAATTGAGTAAAACTAGCCAAAACACAAACACTCCATGTAGTTTACTGAGGACATAGAATGCCCCTGCCTAAACCTTGGATGCCCCTCCATCATAAATAAAATTCATTTGATAATATTCTTCTTGCAAAATAATACTTGGCCCAACTTGGAAGGATATTGATTAATAATACAATGTGTTTAGAAAGGGATAAGTTGAAATTATTTGGAATTAACTGGTTCTTATAACTCTAAATATGGATATAAAGTCACAGTCACAAACAAAAGACTATAAAAAATAAAGACACCTACTCATTTTCTTGGAATAAGCTATGTATTCCAAAGGTAGCAATTTTTTCATGGGAAATGCTACAGGGAAGTATAATCACAGTAGAATAGTCTAAAAAGATGGGATTCCATGGATCATCAATATGTTTTCTTTGCATGTTGTTAGTAAATGAATTTGTCTCTTTTTTCTATTTCTATTTCTATGCTCTATAACCCATCAAGAAACACTAATCCCTTACTAACACTTAGATTAAAACTAAAACATTTAGTCCTCTGAATTATGGTACAGCTCCCAGTATGATTTTCAATGAATTTTAAGTAAGAAAGTAACACATCTCTACAAACATCATACTTTTAACCAAAAAGTAGATAAGGCACATACAATAATTCACATAAAAATGTCTTAATTACTAAAATTAGATAAGTGAATCAATTTATTGAAGCTCACAAACTCCAATTTGTACTGCACTCACAAATAAATTGGTAGTGTTTTAACTAAGAATTAAAAGAAAGAGATGTTTCAATCAAAGAATTATGTCCCATAGAAGATATCCCAATAGAGACTAATTCATAGGTATAAACCACCAAATTTATAATAGAAAATATTTTCCATTTATTGATTCAAAAATTTAATCGAAAGTCTCTTATAGAAAACCACACCAAAAAAAGATAACTAAATGATTCTAATTACTTCTTAAAATAAAACTATCATCAACCACTTAATAGTTTTTCATGGCCATATATAGCCATCCGGTTACATCATATCAAAAATAATAAAGTTTTGAAACTCCCAGAGTTTCAGAAGAAACAGTTTGAAAATAACTGAAAGCATAACTTAAAATAGCATAAACTGATAAACTGGGAACGAGCCAAGATCAACGGGGCATGATCACTGGGTCATAGGTGTTTTGGATGCCATAGTTTTTCCTTGAGAAGAAATGGATGCGCGAGCCTTTTTCTAATCATCATGGGTACGTGAGATGTTAACTATCATGGAGTAGTGTGGTAAGGTGATATGGATTATCCTCTGCCCAAGAACCTTCTTGCCTTTGCACACCTGAACCACTTTATGTTCATGAGATTCTAGATAATCCATGCACACCACTAACATCATCTTAATATTTTCTATAGACGTAAATTCTTCAGTCATGAGGTCCAAATTGTTCCTGATTATTGCTATTCCTTTCTCAAATTCTTGGGTCATCTCTGCAATTCCTTTGATGCTTTGGGTCCCTTCATCCATCAAACTAATATTTACACACTTGAGGTCTTTCTACATCATATCTGTTAACCCTCTCAGCTCATATAGCAATTGGGTTTCTCATTCACAGCCTCCTTTAATTATGGAATTCTGCTAGTCAATGATCTTGATAGATACATAGAAAATATCATTGTCCAAACCTTGGATTGGTTTTTTAGTGAGGAACTTGGCTACCCCATACTGTTCTATCTCCCCCATTTGGTTCATTATGTATGTCCTTTTCTTTTTCTCTTTGTCCCACTCGGCTAGCTCAGCCAATATCTCTGAAATGGTCTTCATGACAATCCCATGAGTTTCAATTAGCTAAGTGATGTAATCATCACCACATTGAATCATACCTACTATCCACCTACTGAACAAATCCACAATGAGTTTATTTCATTGAATTTGATCCAGGGTCTTTCGAACCTCTGGTGAGCAAGGATCAAATAACTGGGGGATTTGGGCCAAGGGAAGAGGACTGGGATCATGAACTTCTTGAATGAAATTGGCCAATCTTTGGATAGTGGCTTTCATCTCCTTTTTGTCATTTTCATCTTTAAAGGTTATGTGCAATATCTTCTATGTTGAGGACTCTAACCCCTAGATCTATCTTTTCAATAGTAAAATCATTAGTAGAGGCTTCTGAGATATCCTTATCAACCTTTGGTATTGTATGCTCTTCCATCCAGCATCCTATTTTCTCATTTATGTCAATCATAGATTCCATTCTAATCCTTTTGGACTTAACTCTTGCTCCCAAGTATTTGGTCACCATATCTTCTACTAGTAGGGTGATAGGTAGCACATTTCACTTCTTGCTGATGGAATTCTCTAGCCATTTCAGAGTTGGTGATGGTATTTGTAAGGAGGTACTCACTATAAATGTTGAAGGGTTTCCAGCATTAGGTTGACTACCTTTCTAGGTTAGTGCATCTTCATAGAGTACGTCTTGATCACCTTGCTCTATCATCAAACTATCCATATCATCCAGATCTATTACCTCCTTCTCTTTGGGCACCTTTTTGTGTTCCTTCTCTAATCTAATTCTTGTGGCTCTTATTAGTGATGTGGAATAGGGGAAGCTCTGTACTTCTAGATTAGCTTTGGATCCTTTTTTATTTTTAACTTTGGAAACACCTGCAAGAGAAACATTTTCATTAGAAGAAATAGTGGATATCACTTGATATCAATTTTGTGGACAAACTTTGCACTCCTGTGATATCAATTTCAATATTTAGGGTAATGACTTGTTCGAGAATAAATCTTAACCAGCTCCTCCTTCTCACTTCAAAGTCATCAGCACAATTTTCCTAGTAATCCTCCATTTAAGGGAGATGTTGGAACTCAGAAGGTAGGTTAAAATGTTGGGCAGCATAGCTTTAGCTATCAAAGTCTTTTCTAGGTTCAAATATTTTGAGATTAAGCTTTCTTAGCTCAAGTTCCAGGTTAAGGGAATCTGAAGATGTCTTACAAGTATAAAATCCCAGTTCAATGGAAAACTAGATTTAGCCCTACTAATGAAGGGTCCTCCCCTTAATACCACAAACACACAACACAAATAGAAAAACAACAAAAATATGCAAGAATAGAAAATTGGTTTCTTATTATCTCCACAAATGTGGAATTACAAACTTTTAGAATTACAATATGCAAAGCCACATGGGCATTCCCTTACAATATTCTATAGGACAAAGCCTCGAATCAATACCCAGATCTGCTACCCTGAACTGACCCAAACTACCTAAGACAACACTACAGACCTTTCTTATATAGGCAATTTCCACCACCTGAGAAGGTTCCAAAAATTTAGCCCTTTAGGCCGACTAGACATAGAATTATTTATTTTTCACAGTTATTACAATAGGATCGGCTCAAAAAGAAACACAAAATATGATTTTAGGTAACCCAACTTCCGGAGGCCATAACTTTTTAACCGTAACTTCATTTTTCTATTGTAACCACTTTTTGGAAATGCCATGATGAGATCTACAACACTTGACATGCGCTAGCGCCAATCAACTAGGGGTCAATTGCAATCCGGAGCCTCTAAGGCCTTCAAAATTGACCTAAAAGATTTTGTACCCAAAAATCTCAATAACTTCACCAATACTGATGATGTGGCAATGAAACTCAACTGGTAGGCTGAAATGACTAGGATGAACCTCCAACTATGAAATCAAAACATTCTGAGATCATATGACCAACTTACTAAAAATAGTAAGTTTCCATAAATAGCAGCTCTGCACAAGATAGCCCTTATTGAAAAGAAAACATAGATATTTTTGGGTGATGCAAGATTTCTCTTACACCCAGGATGCTCCTGCATTAGACACCCGGGGTAATTTGAGAAGTGACCCTGTCACGACTCAGGTGTGTAGAGGAAAACCAAGACAGTTAACCTCCTCCTTTGCCAGCCATGATGAATCTTCAATAGGTCATCCTTTCCATTTGACCAAATACTCTTCATATGTCTTATTCCTTGTGCTTCTACCAACATGACTATCCAGTATGTCTTCAATCTCCTTGATATCTAAACTGGTTGCTGGAATACTCCATTGTGCTTCTATAACCTCATCTTCAACACCTCCTTCATGATACTCTGTCAGATCTGAAACATTAAATACTAGTGAAATATTCAACTCAATAGGCAACTCAACCTCATATGCATTTCCTAAATCATGCTTCTTCAGTATCATACATAGCCCAAACTTCTTCATTTCCAACTTGTTATATGTACCAACTGGAAATCTTTCCTTCCGCAAATGAACCATGACTTCATCTTCAACCTAAAATTCCTTATGCCTTAGCCTTATAGTGCACATTCATCTTGGTAATATGCTTCCTCACCTCCTCATGGATGTTCTTCAAATATTCTACAAAATCCTTAGCTTCAGCACTACTTATTTCTCTTTTATCTATTTTTCTCAACTCAGATGTATTTTTGGGACTACTTCCATGTACAATCTATGGATGATGTGATGAACTAAACTTCAGATCTGTCTTCAACTCTTCACTTTCTACTAGTGTCATTCTATGTGCTACCTTATTTGGAAAACTGGCTCCTAGAATCAAATCCATCTAATGGCTGATCTTTCTTACTGGTGGTAATCCATTAGGCACATTATCAAATACAATATCTTGAAACTCTTTCAATAATTCTGTAACTTCTATAGGTACATCTTCTACTTCCTCTTTCCCTGCCTTTAGAATTAAGGTAAAACACACATGCTCATGCCTCATACCATCTAAGAATTTTCTTCCATAAAAAAATGTTATTCTTGCATTACCACATACCTTTTCTTCAGTCTCCTTCAATGGCTTTAGCTTATGTTGCACTCCATCCTTTGTCAGGGAATAGGTATTCGCATGACCATCATGTACCACACATCTATCAAACTATCATGGCCTACCCAAAAACATGTGACATGCATCCATAGATATGATATGGCATTGTACCTCATCTTGGTACCCTCCAATCTTGAACTTCACTAGGCACTGTTCACTGACCATGACCTTGTGGTCATCCTGCACCTAGGCAACCCGATATGGATGTCGATGTTTCTACCTCTTGAGCTTCAACTTTGTCACCATCTCTTCTGACACCAAATTATTAGTACTACCACTATAAACAATCACATCACAACACTTACCCTCACACTTGCACCTGGTGTGAAATAGGCTCCTTCTTTGCTCAGGTTCATTTTCACCATTGAAAAGGACTCTTCTGTTAATCAACATTTCTCCTCTTTTAGCATCTTTAGAATGTGATGATCTAGCATCTTCATCTACATATGCAACTCTAGCTTGGCCTTCATTTCTCCTACCTATCCTTACTTGGCATTGAGGACATTCAAATGCCCTATGACCTTCTTCTCCACAGTGAAAACATGTTCCACAGAAGCCTCCTCTTCTTGAACCTTCTCTTCCTCTTCCTCTTTGATCTCTATTGTTCTAATCTTGGAAATGATTGAAATTATCTCCTCTCTGATTTTGACTGTTACTGGCCTCATCTTATTTTTTGGATCTTCATTTCGATCTACATATGATTGTCCACCAGATCTTCCATCATGACCTCTTCCACTTTGTCTACTCTCAAACTTCTTGTTCAACTTTTCTTCTACTTTTAGGGCAAACTGGTATGCCTCTTCAATACTATTCATTTGAACTAGATTCAATTCTTCCTAAATGGTCGGCCTTAACCTATTAAGGTAATGGGCAACTTTCTCTTTGTCAGCTTCTGCATGGCCTGTTCTGATGAGGATTCGATAGAACTCCTCTGTATACTCCTGAACAGATCCTCCTACTTGCTTCAAACTTTTCATTTTCTTCAATAGGTCAAGCTCATAATCAATAGGGATGAACTGTCACTTCAATTTATCCACCATCTGCCCCCATCTTGTGATTTTATCCTTTCCTCTTTGATTTCACTCCAACTGAATCTCTTGCCACTAGATCTTCTCATGACCCTTCAGTCTGGCCTTCACAAACTTGACCCGATCAGGATCCTCGATATCTTCATACTCAAAATATTCTTAACATTCATTGATCCAGTCAATCAACTCTTCTAGGTTAAGATTCCCTGAAAATGTAGGAACCTCAATTTTAGGTCTTTTCCTGATCTTGGAAATGGCCCAAAAAAGCCTTTCTTCCTCTTGATTCAAAACTTTGACTTCTCCTTCTTAATCTTCTTCTTTGGCTTCATTCCTCTGTGAATCTCCTCTTGCAATACTCGCACCTATCTCTACAGTTCCCTAACCTCAAGTGTTACAACACCAGCTCTTCCACCATGTTCCCTTCATGGAGGCATTTTTGCACTACTTGCTGAAACCCTAAGCAGGGTCCCGGTGCAAACTGCCTCACAGTCAACAATCTGTTTACACAGAAACCCTAACCCACGGTCCTGGTGCAAACTGCCTCACAATCGACAATCTATTTACACACTCAAGAACTCTTGCTCTGATACCACTTGATGAAGGGTGCTTCCCTTAATACCACAAACACACAACAGAAACAGAGAAACAACAACAATATGCAAGAACAGAAAATTGGCTTCTTATTATCTCCACAAATGTGGAATTACAAACTTTCAAAATTACAATATGCAAAGCCACATGGGCATTCCCTTACAATATTCTATAGGACAAAGCCTCGAATCAATACCCAGATCTACTACCCAGAACTATCCTAAACTACCTAAGACAACGCTACAGACCTTTCTTATATAGGCAATTTCCACCACCCAAGAAGGTTCCAGAAATTTAGCCCTTTTGGTTGACTACACATAGAATTATTTATTTTTCACAATTATTACAATAGGGTTGGCTCAAAAAGAAATACAAAATATGATTTTAGGTAACCCAACTTTCAGAGGCCATAACTTTTTAACCGTAACTCCATTTTTCTATTGTAACCACTTTTCAGAAATGCCATGATGAGATCTACTGTGCTTGACATGCGCTAGAACCAATTAGCTAGGAGTCGATCGCGATCCGGAGCCTCTAAGGCCTTCAAAATTGACCTGAAAGATTTTTTACCCAAAAATCTCAATAACTTCACCAATACTGGCACTGAAACTCACCTGGTAGGCTGAAATGACTAGGATGAACCTCCAACTGTGAAATCAAAACATTCTGAGTTCATATGATCAACTTACTAAAAATAGTAAGTTTCCATAAATAGCAGCTCTACACAAGATAGACCTTATTGAAAAGCAAACAAAAATATTTTTGGGTGATGCAAGATTGCTCTTACACCTAGGATGTTCCTACATCACATACCTTTCCTCTCTTTGACTCCTCTATGTACATAGGCTAACTGGCATGTAACCTTTTCTATAATAAGGCTATCAAAGGCATATCTTGGTAACTTGAAAGGCTCCCCTTCAAAACCCCCAACTCTTAAATATGTGAATCTCCTAAAATGGATAAAGAAGCTCCCATAGGTATTAACAAAAGTTTTAGCCTCTTCAGACATCCTCTGTTCCATATTTCTTTGTAGCTCATAGGTTAATTTCTCGAAAAATATCCCATTCAAATTTAGAAAGCTATTTGTATGAAACTCCTTTTGCAAATGGGGATAATAATCATACACCTTCATATTTAGAACAACTTGTTCATGGAAAAGACCCTTCCATTCTTTGGTGCATGCCAGGATATAAAATAGATAAGAAGACATATGGGAACTACTTCCAAGTAGGAAGTTTGCTAATTGGTGATGGAGCTCATCAACACAGTCTATATATTTCTCCCCCTTGAGGGTAACTTGGATGTAAAAAATACATCCAATCATGCTAGTAATACATGTGCTAATTTCCCTTAATCCTATTAAGTAATATCACCAATTCAGCCACCTTTGGTTTGAAATGGTCGATGGTGAGAGGTTTGGGAACTCTAGACGCTCCATTCTGAGCTTTCAACAACCAATGCTGGGCTATCTTGTTTTTATAAAGTTGTCTCTTGGTAGAAAAAAATTGATTCAGAAGAGAGAATGGTCCAACCTTTGTATGGGTCCTTTTCAGGGATATCCATTGCCTGTAGGATGACATCTCTACTTATATAAACCAAAGGATTTCCATCTATATTTTTAATACATGTTTCTTCAAAACTTTATCTTTTGGCACATCCAAGCACTAGTTCTCGACATGGAGCTACTATGGGAAAAGTGGTTGTGTCATCCAATCCACTCTGGATTGCCTTCTCAAGCATAGAACTGGGGATGGGGTTTTTGACTTTACTTATAATTTCTTCCAATGCTCCTATCTTGATTAATGTGTCCTCACACTCAGGTAAGGAACATATTTAGGGTGAAGTGTTTCCAAAATTTGGGACTGGGTTCTTCATACTGACTCAAAAACAAGGAGTGGAATAGGGGAAAATAGTAGCTTTTAAAGGATTTGAAATTTGATAATGTAAAGAGCTTTCAACTGGAAACAAGGGGGCCAAATAGAGAAAACTAACCTATTATCTTATGCAGTGTATTAAACTTTGAAAGGATAAAGATACCTCTTCCGCTCTAGTCGCCTAAAAAATTTCTTCCACAGTGAACAAAAGGACCAAGTTCTAGCAATTTATTACCAAATTACTCACAAAACTATGGGACATTCACAATAAATGGTGAATTAATAGCTCAATGATTCAGTTAATAATGATGGGAAGTTTTCTTGATTGATGCATTGAATATATGTACTTTCACATGAGTGAAGCGACAATTAGATGTCACTTCAATTAAGGACTATATCCATGCCACGTGCGGATGTCATATTCACCTGCCAGCTATCTCTTCCATCAAATCACCACCATCCACTTTCCCTCTTATGAACATTCATTGAACTTTGAACTTTGAACTAAGAGAGTTCACGGTTCAAGTTAAATGAGAAATCGGGGGACTACCCATTGGTATTTTTTAATAAAATAAAGCAAAGTTAATGACTATCAAGAAAAAGTAAAAGAACAATCAAAACATCTTGCAAGTTGAAAAAGTTCATTTAACTTTGAACTAAGGGAGTTCACGGTTCATAGTTCAATGGGAGGACACTCTTTGCAAAGACAACACGTCGTTAATCTTACAATAAAGAAAAAAGAAAACCAAACATACCACAGGGTGTGATTGAACCTTGAATCTTGAACTAAGGATAGTTCAAGGTTCAATTTCAACCAACAAGGGGTACTTGTAAAGGACTTGATGTAGGTGCATCCAAGGTTAAGGTAGGGGCATTCTGTGTCATCTGTGAAACTACATGGAGTGTTGGTATTTTGGCCAGTATTACTTGATTGCAACCTTGACCAATGGTCTCAGTCATTGAAGGAAGCTCGGTCATTGAAGGAACTCGGTAGTCTCTAGCATACAATGAAAGTGTTACTCGGTCATGCCTATGGTGCTCAGTTGACACTGGTGCTCGGCGATGCCTAGCTTCCTCAGTTAATTCCCTATTGGTCGGTAGCTCTAGTTTACCAACTGGAGTTCTGTGTGATTTGTTGAGCCAACTTGGTGCATTTATTGTTGGTAGCTATTGTTATAGGCCGACATGCTAAGTTAAATGTTTCTATAGATTTGTAAGCCAACTTGTATGACATTTAATTATTTTTTTGGGAGCGTTAAGGGTTTCATCTTGTCGACTTGTGGCTGATGATTAGTATTTCAGGAGTGCTTGGGTAGATGTTTAGGAGGGAGGATACTTAGAAGATCATGATATGTAGATCATGAAGGAGTAGAGAATTTCATGACTTTAAGACTTAGTGAGTCAGATCTGAGGTTCTAAAGATGAAGTTGGTGAAGTTGTGGAAAAGTTATTGATGTTCTTGTAGATCAGATTGATATCTGATAGTTGTTTGTAGCAGAGCTAGGGGTTGCATACTTGGAGATAAGGAGATTGCTTGGAGGCTTGTGAGCTCAAGTTTAGACCTTCCTTAGGGTTTCCATCAGCTTCTAATTGTCTCCAAAGATGAATTAGCTAAGATTGTATTGGATCTTGTCAGATCTTGTAGAATTGTTTTCTGATTGTAATTGGGCCTAACACGGAAGGCCTTACAGCAGGGCATGTTAATGAAAATCGGTGTTAAACAATTACTTTGTGTTGTATTATTGAGTAATTTTCTATTGGAAATTTGGCTAAGTTAATTACATAGATGGTTTCATTATGGCAACATATGATCCACATGAAGATCGCACAGGTTAGAGAGAAAGTATGACAGAGCGCATTGCAAATTTGTCTAAGCATGAGACAGTGTTTTTACCAGTGAACCTGGACACAATTTTTGTTTGCGACATTGACTAGAGTAAGTTCAGTTCTTGTGCACTTGAACATAGACTGTATGATATCTATTGATCACCCATCTTAGAGCACAAGTCAGTACAACATGTATGGAAGAATTTATGACAGTTTTGCCAAAGACAGTGTGAAGCCGACAGGATAGAATATGAAGACACAACTAGTAAAGAGTTAAGGGATTATTTTATTTATCAAAATAGTGACTTAAATATATAAAGGGATGACATCCTAGATGTTAACTCTTGGATAAACCTATTGGTATAAATGTAAATGTAATTTTAAAGTTAGATGTAGTATCAAGTAGTAGTAATTAAATGTAATGAAGCAGTGATATGATGCGAAGTATATGAAGCATATGTAATAGTGATAGTAAAAGAGTAGCAAAGAGATATTGATGCAAGTAGTATAAGGTTATGTACCTTAACCTATTTTTGTAATCAGTGTATATTGTACATTACTTTTTTGGGCAGTGGGCTCATCTGGTAATCACATTTTGTACTACAACTCCTAATAGGGTTGAGACTTCTAACAAGGCCTATAGTCCCTTAATCAGGACTGATACACTATATGCTTGTAATAGACTCCTAATAGGGTCAAAATCCTTAACATGATACTTTTGGTTAGTGGATCTTTTTGGGTACCATCCCCACTGGGGTTATCTCTTGGCCAGGGTTTCCTCAAGAACAAATAATGTGTTATGAGTTCTTTATTATTATGCATGTTGTTTAGCTTCTTATGTTATGCATGTATAACGATAATTTGTTATATCCATAATTGGGCAAAAGATAAAGTTTGTAGAATACTGATTCACCTCCCCCCCTCTCAGTATTCCCTATTTCTAAGAATTGGTATCAGAGTTTAGTTACTCAGAAAAGAATCATTCAAGGAAAGCCTAGCATCTTGAGCAAGATCTCTATGGATATGGATCAACTATAGAAGAATCTTGAAGAATCTCTTGAACAGATTGACTTGCTTAATATTGAAAAAGATACTTTGAAAAGAAAGTATGATGATGCAAAGAACCTCATTGAGAAACTAAAAAATAAATTGGAAGATCTGAGATCTGAAAAGGAATCCAAAGTTTTTATTGAAGATTGTGATGACAATTCAGAAAAGGCAAATGAAATCCATAAGCATGAACTGAAGATAGAAAATTTGAAGCTTAGTTTGAGAGATGGGAATGGTAAGAATGAAACAAATCTAAAATTTGAGAATGAAAGTCTAAAGACTAAAAATGAAGGACTAAAATCTAAACTTTGTAAAGTAACATCTGAACTTGAGAAAGTCAATTTGCAATATGATGAACTTGAGAAATACAATAAGTTTGTGAAAGGTGAACTGACTCAATCCAAACAACAACTTGAAAGGCTATATTCAACTAGTGAGAAGATTGATGAACAAATATCTTATCAAAAACCATTCTATGATAAGACTAGTCTTGGATTCAACACTTTTAAAGAAAATGATGAAGACAAGGAACCAAATCTAAAGATAGCTGAAAGCATAGATGAGAAGAAGCCTGATGAGATCAACAAATCTGAAGATACACCTAAAGAAGAAGAATCATGAAAGCAAGAGGAATCACCCAAAGGTATGCAAAGAGAATTAAAAGGTAGATGTTTTTCTTGTAAAACTATTGGTCATATGAAGAGAGATTGCATAGGTAAAAAATTTAAACCTCTTAATGGTTATTGTTACAATTGTCCTAGTTTTGGACATAGAGCTATTGAATGTAGGAAACTTAAATTTATTGAGAATAATGATGGTAGTAGAATGTTTAGGAATACTAACAATGCAGATAAGAAACCTACTGAAGATATGAATAGAAGAAATGTAGTATGTTATAGATGCAACAAGGTTGGAAACATTGCTAGAAACTGTAGATCACAAATCAATCAACCTAGACCAAGATATGGAAACAATGGAATTGTTTGTTAGATATGCAACAAGATTGGAATTACAACAAGGTTTTGCAGAATGAACAATAGATTTTTTCATCCTAATCCTAATCCCAGAAATCAGGCAAGAAGAAATGAAGATGCAAGCAATAGTCAGAAAGGATGCTATAGTAATTTAGATGAAGTGAAGTTTATCAAAAGCACAAATCAAGGAGACATTCAAAATTGAAGGTAATCAGGAAGGTGAAGTATTGAAAGGTACCTGACCTATCTCAAAGTACTTAATTTATGTAAATTGCAGTAGAATAGGAACTTAGATTTAGTGTAGAAGTAGATATATGATGAACTGAGTCTTGTACAATTAATGCAAGGTAGTTTATGATGTTCTAAAGCTATGGTTAAGAGTGCAAAGAAAAATATTTTGTTTTGCAAGATTGCAAGAAGTTTTAAGTTTTGCAAGTTAGCAGAGAGCTTTTTTGAAAGAAGCAGAAAAAGAATTGAATGCGATGTAAGATCTAAGTGAGATTGAATTAATAAAAGGTTATGATTGGTATTATTTGATCATCAAAGAGAATTCAAGTGTCAAGGAGATCAAAGAGTAGTGATTGAAAGCATTTTGCAAGGATTTGGAGAAGAATTTTGTGTTGAATCTATGCAAGCCCTAAAATCATGAAATTAAGGTATTTTACTTGACAAATCTTTGAATCAGTAAAGGCATTTGAAGAAATCATGGATGTTTCCTTAATACACAATGTCAGAGATAAGAATAGACCTAAATTGAAAAGGGAACTAGTAGAACCCTTGGAAGAAGACCCTAGGTTTGCATTATCATCCGTACCAAATAGAGTTTTACACTTAGAAAATGTCAGAAGTTATCTTGGATGAAAACTAGAGATAGTGAGTGATAGTGATTTCACAGATGAATATCAGAGGATTTACAATTAGGATATGACACTGAAATAAGGTTTTGAATATTTGGAACATAATGAAATTATTAAGTATGGGTTACAATATGAATTTGATAATGAAGAATGCACTAAGGTTATCTTGGCCAGAATTCATAATGGAAAGTTTTGGCTAGAAGATAGAGTGATAGATATTACAATAGACTTGATTCATGTAGTCACCAGATTATCTAAAACTAGAGCTATTCCTTTAAATGAGAAAAACATGAGGAAAATAGTCATTGATAACACAAAGTCATCTTATAATGGTAGAGGAATTGTGATTAGTAAGATCAAACAAGATGATGTGAGATACTTATGCAAGATCCTAACTACTAAGTTTTGTGCAAATTCAAGAGAGGATGACATGGCAGATGGAATGGTACATGTAGCATATCTAATGTGTGTTGATAGGGCACAAGTTGATATGTGTGAAATTCTAAGAATTCAATTGTTTGAGAACTTGGAGAAGATCAAGAAAACTAAGTATACACAATTTAGGTTCTCATCCATAATTACATATATGTTATTTCATCTTTTAAGGAGATTTCCTTACACCATAGGAAATGACTGGAATGATGGAAAAAATACAATGGAAAGGATTAACCTATTATACAGAAGACATGTTATTGACAGTGTAAATGAGAGTACAGTACTTGTTATTAAGACATTTTAGAATATTGTGTCTAGCAGATCAAGGATCCCTAAGTCTCTTGTTGAAAAATATAAAGATGATATATGTTTTATGGTGGATATTGACTTTACCTATATTGAAGTAGTAGAGCCTAGAACAGAGTTCATAGACCCTCTTGGCTTTGAGATATCTGAGGTAGAGACTGAAGAGAATGTTAGTAGATTACTTAAGTGTAAGTTGGAGACTCAGTGTAACAAGTTTGGAACCTTTGAGGAGAACTTCAACTCCACAAAGATTCTAATTGAAGAGAAACAATCTAAGAAGAGAGTTGAGAGCACTATTAAGAAAATCCTAAAAGACACAAGAATGACAGAGCTAGATTTTTTGGTAGCAAAGCAGACAGCAGTAGCAATTAGAGAGAGTGGACAAAAAGAAGTTTTGTCTATCCCTCCTTTATCATCAATTAACATACAATAGGAAGAACCACAAGTAAAGGTGAAAGTGGAAGTAACTAAGAAGGACATAGAAGAAAAGATGTCTACTAGATCCACTTCCTCCACACCTAGCAAAATAGTTAAGGAAAGTGCTACTAGAGAAGGAAAGAGACATAAAACTGAAGTGCAACTAGTTCCAAGAAAGATTGCAGAAGTAAAAGATGATGTCACTACTAAGAAGAAAGCTTGGAAACCAAAATTTGAAAAGCTTAATGATCAGATCATTGAGAATGGTGACTTTGCAAGAATGAACAAATATTATGATCTTTATGATTATACAGATAGACTTAATCTGGAGAATGCAGTTGTGAAGCATATGATTTTGACTGACAAGAAGTTTGATACTATTTAGGGATAGATACCTGATGATTTATATAACAAACTTGTAAATAGGAAGAAGAGAGCATCAAAGGAGGAAACAACTATTAGATAAAAGCTTGTGAGGAAGATTCGTGAAATAAGAGATGAAACTCATTTCAAAAAAATCATGAAAGCCCTAAGCACCCATTTGAGAACCAAAATGAGAACAATTTAGATTATGGGAGGTGAGTATGAAGAAATCAATTCTGAGACAGAACAAGCTATTATCAAGGTTATGGCAGAATATGTTGGAGAATCATTAGTTACAGCAAAGCAAGCAGGTGAGAAAGTACAAGAGGACATTCCCTCTTCTCTAGCTATTAATATTGAAGATGAAACATTGAATGTAGAAGGTACAAAAATCACTTTGGATACTAATGAAAATGTATTCAATAATTTGGAGAACATTGTTGACAATTTGGCCTTTGAAGTATTAATAGGAAGCTAGCAAAGAAGAAGAGATGATAGAGACCACAATTGTGGAACCACCAGTAACATAGGAACAAGTTCCTATTCCCACCAAAGAAGATATCAATCTTACTCCTGAGACTAGAAAGAAGACTCAAATTGGATCTATGATTGAGCATTTGGGAAAATAAGTAGATGTTGATGATCAGTTGGAATTGATCACATCCTTGAATAAAATCATTGGTAAGAATAAGAAAGTGAAGAGTCTTGAAGGGTGTCTGAAGGAACTAACTGAGAAGTTACAAAGTACTGTAGCTACACAAATTTTAGAAGCAAACCCTATGGAGAAAGCAAAGAAGGTAATGAGCACATTTGATAATGAATTCAAAAACCTAGCTAATATTGCAAAAGTGAAAGGACAAGAAGCCTATGAGGATAGAATGCTTTTGAACATTAGTCAGAAAATAAAAAATGATATCAACACTCTTGATATCTATATCAAGGATTTGAGGAAGCATTTGGAAATAGGCAAATATTTGTACATATAGTGTACAAAATTAGAGACCTTGACAACAAAAGAAGATCAGAAGATAAAGTTGAAGGAAGCAGAAATTCTAAATGAAACAAACCTTCTATCTAGCCCCAATATGAAGGTATGTGATGTTGAGAAGAAAGTTTGAAAACTTTATGATGAAATTAGAGTTGTGCAAGATGAGAGAGATAGGAAATTGAGAAGATACACTCTTTTGAGAGAGCATGCTTCTATGAAGTTAAGCATTATTGAAGACCAGTTGGAAGAATGTCTATCAGCTAAGACATCCTTTCAAAAATTTAAATTTGAAAACCTCCAAGCATGTGAAATAGCTTCTTATGGACTAAGCGCTCTACTTAATGTGGCAGATTCCATTAAGAAATTATGGGAGAAGGAGATAGAAGCCATGAAGATAGATTTTGCAGATTGTGTTGCAAGCCTACTGACTTTGCAATAAATGAATTAAGGTATAAATTTTTCTGATACAATTTTGTAACCCTCCCTACCTTATTTTGTCATTGTTGTCAAAGGGGGAGAGATATATAGAAGAAAATTGATAGTATATGATAAGCATTGTTACTCTTAGGGGGAGTACTATATTAGAGATAATAATTTTTTGAGGAGTTATAAGGATAGTATGTATTTTATACTATGGCCACAATTTTGAACAATTTTTGAGATTTTGAGTTGTACACTTAGCCAATTTTATCATATGTTGCCACCAATGAAAAAGGGGGAGATTGTTGGTAATTTGGTTGAGTTTATTACATAGATGTTTTCATTATGGAAACATATGGTCCACATGAAGATAGAATAGGTCAAAGAGAAAGTATGACTGAGCATATTGCAAATTTGTCTAAGTGTGAGACAATGTTTTTACCAATGAACCTGGACGTAGTTTTTATTTGTGGCATTGACTGGAGTAAGTTCAGTGCTTGCACACTTGAACATAGAATCTATGATGTCTATTGATCACCCATCTCAAAGTGCAAGTTAGTATGACATGTACAGAAGAAGTTATGACAGTTTTACCAAAGACAGTGTGAAGCCGATAGGACAAAATATGAAGACAGAACTAGTAAAGAGTTAAGGGATTATTTTTTTTTATCAAAATAATGACTTAACAATATAAAGGGATGACATCCTAGATGTTAACTCTTGGATAAAGATATTGGTATAAATGTAATTTTAATTGTAAAGTTAGATGTAGTATCAGGTAGTAGTAATGAAATGTATTGAAACAGTGATATGATGTGAAGTATATGAAGCATATGTAACAACAATAGTAAAAGAGAAGTGAAGAGATATTGATGCAAGAAGTATAAGGTTATGTACCTTAACCTATTTTTTTAATCAATGTATATTATACATTACTTTTTTGGGTAGTGGGCTCATCTGGTAATCACATTTTGTACTACAACTCCTAACTGGGTTGAGGCTTCTAACAAGGCCTATAGTCCCTTAATCAGGACTGATACACTATATGCTTGTAATAGACTCCTAATAGGGTCAAAATCCTTAACATGATACTTTTGATTAGTGGATCTTTGTGGGTACCATCCCCACCGAGGTTTTCCCTTGGCCAGGGTTTCCTCGAGAACAAATAATGTGTTATGAGTTCTTTATTGTTATGCATGTTGTTTAGCTTCTTATGTTATGCATGCATAAAGATAATCTATTATATCCATAATTGGGAAAAAGATAAATTTTGTAGAATACTAATTCACACCCCTCCCCTCTCAGTATTCCCTATTTCTAATAGACTATCCTTAATTGGATCCACCATCCTTGACTGCATCAGGTGGTATCAGAGTGAGAGTTTGATCTTGTTGAAGCAGATGGTTGACCTAGCAAGGCTGATCTTGCAAAGTTGATCTTGTTGGTGAAGAGATTGTGTGAAATCTAGATTTCAAATCCAAAGCACTAAACTTTTGGAATTGTGCCCTAGTTGTTTGCAAGATTGCAGGTTGAGATTTGACTTGTTACAACTTGGAAATTGTCACAAGGTGGTCAGTGAGGTTTTGTTGTAGAGGGTTTCTCTTATATTTAAGGATTCCTCTGAGAAGATTGGACCCTAGAGTTATTTCTAATCTTTTTGATACTATTGAATCCCAGATCACAAAAAAAATGAAATCAAATTTCAAATCTGAGATGGAATTGAAGAAGAATGACATGGTCACTGAGATCATGAGAACTATTGTTGGTATACCTCGTAATGTTGGTACTGAGGATGGTTATGAAGAAGCTACTAAAGAATTTGAAACTGCTAGATCTAGTGGTGATGATTGGAGGAATAGATCTAGTGAAGATAGAACTGCTCGGTTACCTAGATCTGCTGCTTCATTTAGTAATTACTAAATGGAAGTTTTTACTTTTTCTAGTACTTTGAAGCTTGATAATTTGATTGTTTGGACTGGTGAACTTGAAGATTTCTTTGAGCTGGAAGAAATTGAAGATACTCTTCATGTGAGATTAGCACAGACAAAGTTGAAAGGACATGCTGCTCTTTGGTGGAAGGAACTACACAAAGACTAAGAAGATGAAGGTGAAACAAAGATCAATCGGTGGAGGTTGATGGTGACTAACGTAAAAGCTAAGTTCATACCAACTAACTATAAGCATGACATGTTTAAGAACTTGCAAAATCTGAAACAAAAGGATTATTCTATTGAAGATTATGCTGAGGAGTTCTACAAACTTACTATTCTGTCTAGACATCAAGACCTTGGTAAGGAAAAGGTAGCTCAGTATGTGAATGTTTTGAGATTCAATATTCAGGATGAGGTTGGTATTCTGAAGATTGATTCTATTGAAGATGATTATCAGTGTGCTTTGAAGGCAGATGATAAGTTGAAAAGGAAACAACCTAGTAACTCCTAAGGGAAGGAAAATATTGATCACTCGGTGAAGGATAAACCTACTGATGCAGAAGATGAATAGAAACCTTTGGAACCAAAGAAGAAGATAGATAGAGTTATCTTTAAAGGTACTTGCTATAACTATGGAAAGGAATGACACCATTCTTTTGAGTGTACACAGAAGAAGGTTGACCGATGAACTATTATGGTGAATGAGAACATTTAGAATGAACCTGAATCAAAGAACTTACTTCTTCGGTGAACATTGCTCGGTATAAAGGATGAACCTTGTCAGAGGAGTAAATTGTTTAGGACTCGATGCAAGTCTGAAGGTAAAATCTTTGATGTTACTATTGATAGTGGTAGTATTGATAACATTGTTGCTGAGGACCTAGTTCAAAAACTTGGTTTGAATAGAATGAAGCATCCTTGTCCTTATAGGCTTGTCTGGTTACAAGATGTTCATGCTTTGGAAATTAGAGAAAAATGCTCCATTGATGTTTAGATTGGCCAGTACAAGGATCTTGTGCTTTGTGATATTTTAAAAATGAATAGTTGTGATATATTGCTCAGTAGACCTTGGCAATATGATTGTAGAGCTATTTATGACTATGTCTAGAATGTGTTTACTGTTGAGAAGGATGATAGGAAGTTTTCACTGATGTCTTTAATGGATACAATGCTCGGTAGGAGAATCCTAAGTATTGGTAGCTAAGTTGAGATTGTGGATCCAGAGAAAATAAATGATCAGTATGGAGAACTAACCTATACATTGTCAAGAAAAGACTTGAAGAGATAAAGGAAACTAAAGTGGAAGAATTTGCAAGTAGAAAAGGTGGAGGACTTGTATGTGAAGAACTAGTTTAGGATTTATGTGTTGAATCCTGAAAGATGTTCTTCTCATATATGAACATCTTTTGGAACCTAGGGTGGCTGATGCAGGTGCATACAGGTTAAGGCAGGGGCATTTTGTGTCCTTGGTGAAACTACATGGAGTGTTGGTATTTTGGCCGGTGTTACTCAGTTGTAGCCTTGACCGATGGTCTTGGTCATTGAAGGAAGCTCAGTCACTGAAGGAACTTGGTAGTCTCTAGTGCTTGGTGAAAGTGTTACTTGGTCATACCTATGGTGCTTAGTTGACACTAGTGCTTGACGATGCCTAGCTTGCTTGGTTAATTCACCATCACTTGGTAGTTCTAATTTACCAACTAGAGTTCTATGTGATTTTTTGAGCCAACTTGGTGCATTTATTGTTGGTAGCTATTGTTATAGGCAGACATGCTGAATTAAATGTTTGTATAAATTTGTAAGCCAACTTGTATGGCATTTAATTTTTTTTTGGGAGAGTTAAGGATTTCATCTTGCCGACTTTTGGTTGATGATTAGTATTTAAGGAGTGTTTGGGTAGATGTTTAGGAGGGAGGAGACTTAGAGGATCATGATAAGTAGATCATGAAGGAGTAGAGAAATTCATGACTTGAAGACTTAATGACTCAGATTTGAGGTTTTGAAGCTAAAGTTGGTAAAGTTATGGAAAAGTTCTTAATGTTCTTGCAGATCATATTGATATCTGATAGTTGTTTGTAGCAGAGCTAGGGGTTGCATACTTGGAGACAAGGAGATTGCTTGGAGGCTTACGAGCTCAAGTTTAGATTTTCCTTAGGGTTTCCATCAGCTTATGATTTTTGTCAGAGTTAAACTAGCTGAGATTGTATTGGATCTTGTCAGATCTTGCAGAATTGTTTTCTGATTGTAATTGGCCCTAACCCAGAAGGCCTTATAGTTGGGCATGTTAATGAAAATCAATGTTAAACAATTGCTTTGTGTTTCATTATTGAGTAATCCACTATGTAATTCTGTTGGCTACAAGGTTTTGACTATCCTTAACTAGATCCACCATCCTTGACTGCATCAGAATTGAAAGAACTTTGAGTGAAATGTACATGAACAAGATTATGGGGTAATTTTGAGAAAATTAGAGCCTGGGATAATTAAGAAAAAATCAGTGGTAATAATACTGGGGATGAGGACTCTTGAGGATGAAGGATGATCTTAAAGCTTTGGTTTTGCAAACCATAGAAAATAGACAAGAAGGCTGACAAACAAAAATGACAAAAATAGAAAGAAGCACAACAAAAAACAATATGTACAGGGAACGGGACAAACTTCTTAAAGTTGATACAATTTGAGATCCTAACCATTAAAAGTTAGGGGCAGAATAGTACTGTCAAGATGTTCTAGCATAAAATAATTTCTTCCCAACACTCTATTGATTATGAATGGGCCCTTCCAAAGTGATTCAAACTTTCCATGGGTTCCCTTAGGTTCTCTCCTTTTATGCCATAGCAATACCTAGTCTCCTTCTATGAAATTTTGAGGCCTGGCTCTCTGATCAAATTTTTTTTTAACTCAAGCTTGGTGCAAAGCTATCTGACTCACCATTTCTTCTCTCTCTTCCTATATTTCATTAAGATATAGAACCCATTTTTCTAGAGCATCTTGGAACACTTGGTCTTCAATATTTTTCTATAATTTTATAGTGGCTAGTTCCAGAGGAAGTGAAAGCTGAGCTTCCACACAATACACTAATTCAAATGGTGACATGCCAATTTCTCTTTTCAAAGAAGTGTGATCAACTCAAAGAGCTTCAAACAAATTTTTATGCCAATCCTTGGCATTGTCACATACTAATTTCCTCATTATCCTTATCAAGTTTTTATTACTAGATTTGGCCTATCCATTTCCTTGGGGGTAATAGTCAGATGCATGAGACAGGTAGATTCCATGATCATAGAAGAACAATTTCAATTCTTGAGAGGAGAAATTAGTAGCATTGTTTGCAACCAGCTTGCTAGGGACTTTGAACCTAACTAGAATATATTTTTTTAGAAACTCACACTCCACCTCATATGTAGTTTTCTTAATAGGGATTTTCACCACCCATTTTGTGAAGTAGTTTGTTATAGTAAGGATGTGTGTGTGACCAGCACTTGATCGAGGGTTAATTGGTCCAATGAAATCTAACCCCCATTTCTTAAAGGGTTCTTCTATGAAGACTAGTCTCAAAGGGAAGAGCTATCAATTGTGACTTTCCGCTAAACAACTTACATTTTTCACAATTTGATACCCACTTGTAGGCATCACCAAACATTCCTAGCTAGTAATAACAACTTCTAAGAATCATAAAAGTAGTCACTATTGAGGAAAAATGACCACTGCAAGCTTCATTATGGAACTTCATGAGTAATTTTTCTTATTGTTCTTTATCAACACATCTCATAAAATCTCAATCTAAACACTTTTTGTATAGTATGTCATCAATAATGACATACTTTGTGGCTTTTAATCTAAGATTTCTCTTTTCTTTAGGATTTAAATGAGGGGGACAGTCTCCATGGGTAAGATAGAAATATACGTCTGAAAGCCATGAGTCACAAATATTGACAGCAAGAAGTAAGGGCATGTTACTCTTAGGTACCTACTAGAATATGAGTTTTCATAAACCCTGACCCTAAACCAACCTGGTGGGACGTATATCTAAATCAAATTCTTGAATCCTAGAAATCCAAGTTTCTTGATTATTCATGCCTATTTCCTGATGAGTAAGGACATCTTTGACAGTAGAAGCAGGGACATAAACAATTGAGTGAGAATACAAAATATAGAACCTGAAAGATTTCACTTCTTTCACCACTACATATGCTTGTTTTTTGACCAAAGGATAATTCAATTCATGATTTTTTAGAGAAATACTCATAAAGGTGATTATCACTTCTTCTTTATCATTCTTCTATAATAAAATTCTAGACACTATGTGTTTTGAGGCATAACAATATATTATGAAATTTTTCTTGTAGTCTTGGTTTACTAGAGTGGGGGTAGATGTTATAGCTTTCTTAACTTCCTCAAATGCTTTGACAACTTTTGTGCTCCATTTGAAAGGATTCTTCTCACTCAGAAGACTAACCATGTGTTTGTTTATTTCAACAAAATTAGGTATGAATCTTCTAAGAAAATTGATTTTCCCAAAGAAAGATTTAACACTAGTCATATTTGAAGGAAAACCAAGCTGTTGAATTGATTTAACCCTTTCAGGATCAATCTTTATTACCTCCTTTGACACAATATGGCCCAATAACTTTCCCTCTATGACTGCAAAGATAGACTTCTTAGGATTTAATGAGATACCATGATCTCTACATCTCTGTAGAACTAATCTTAGATCCCTTAGATGATTTCTATGTCTTCAAGAAAAAACTGTTAAATCATCTAAATAGACAACTATCACCTTATTAAGAAAATGACTGAAAGAAGAATTTATTACACTTTGGAATGTGGCACCTACATTTATCAATCCAAAAGGCATACTATTATAAGCATACATACCCCAAGGTGTGATAAATGTTATTTTATGTTTATCCTGATTAGCCACTTTGATCTGATTATAGCCAAAGAAATCATCTAACATAGACATCATTTTTGAGGCTGCTACAGTCTACAAAATGTGATCCATGATAGGAAGTGCATAATTATCTTTCAAGCTACATTAGTTCAAATTCCTAAAGTCCACACAAATCCTTATTTTGCCATTTTTCTTTCTAATTGGTACTATATTTGCAATCCAGGTATAATGGTGAATAGGATAAATAATACGGGCCTGTAACATTTTTTCTACTTCTTTTTGAATTGCCTCAAAAATTTTTGGATTGTAATTCTTTAGCTTCTTCTTAAAAGGTGTAGTTTTGAGTTTGAGAGGGATCTGATGCTTAAATTTTCCCCGTTTAAATTTTTTAAGATCATGATATGACCAAGAAAAAGTATCTTTATATTCCCTTAGTAGATTAACAAACCTTCATTTTTCATCAGGAGCACAACATTTTCCTAGGTTTATGTATTTGGGATCTTCTTTTTCCCCTATATCTACTTTTTTGAAATCACCTTAGTTCATGTCTTCCTAAGGAGATGGTATATGCTTCATGGAATCATGTCTATCAAATAAGTTCTCAAGAGAAACAAGCCCCTTTGGAATGTGGTTTCCCTTTAATTGAACAATCCCTTCATCTGTAACCTTAGATGGGAAAAATTCATCACTAGTTGATGAAGATCCTTCAAAGAAGGTTGTGCTGAATACTTCTACCATTTGTAAAAATTTATCAATCTATTTATCATCTTGGAAACCTGCCAGTGTTTAGTATTATCTGGAACCTTTGGTCTATACACCATTTCAATTTTGTAAGAACCTTCCTTGAAATCTAAATGTGGCAATAGTAAGGAGGACGAAGCTGCTAGAGAGTCAACTCTACTATTTAAATCTCTAGGAATGGTTTCCATAGAAAATTCTTCAATTTCTCCAATTTCATCCCAAACACAATCCCTATAATGTTTAAGCCTTTCATTCTTTGTTGAGTATATTCCTCGTACTTGTCTTACAACTAATTCTACATCTCCTCTAGTTCTAAGTGTTTTTATTCCCATTTTCTTTGCTTCCTCAATACCAAGTAGGAGGGCTTCATACTCGGTAGTATTGTTTGTATTATTGAACTCTAATTTAAAATCTCATGGGAAGAGATCTCCATCTGGTGATATCAACACCACTCCTACTCCATAACTAGCTAAGGCACAACTACCATCAAACTCCAAGGACCAAAGGTCATCAAACTTTTATGTTACCTCATCAGTCATACTTTTCTATTGTAGAGGAGATCATGTAATTTCCAAATTTACATTCTTGATAAAGTATCTGAGATTTAGGATCCTTAGATGGAAATACAGTGTATTTTGATTTCCCCTTTGGTTGTAAGATAATTTTCTTATCTCAAATTGGGATGGTTGCTTGAGACCAGTCAAGTTTGATTTCACCTCCAAGATCTCAATAGAATGTCCTGCTTAGAAGCATTCCATAACTAGATGGGATGTCAGCAAAAAGTATGGTGAGTTTAATCTTTTTACTAGGATGTGCTATAAGGGCCACCTAGGCATCTTTAATTTTCCCTACTAGTGGTACTTGTTTTGCATCCAAAGCATAAAGTTTACCAAAGGTTGCAGTTAAAGGAAGGTCTAGAGCTTTGGCAATAGAAGTAGGAATTATGTTGTCAAATGCTCTTGAAGATATGGCACAATTATTCAACTTAAAGCCATGAATGAATAACAAAAAATTTAAACATTTTGGTTTTAATCCTATAGGAGGGCTTGCCTCTTTGGTAGACTAGGTAACTAAAGTAGCTTGCTCTGACGAGACTACATTGGTAGTTTCATTAACTAGATGATCTAGAGGGGGTTGTCCTGATTTAACATATTTAACAAGTCTTTCCAAATCCTTTGGATTCATCCTAAGGTATTCAGCAAGGGAAACTTGAATCTTAGAATTTTCACAAAAATTAACAATATCAAAAGAAGTACTAGAACTAGTTTGCTTTAATGGTTCATTTTCTTTAGAAATGGAGTTTTTGAAAGTTGATTATTTTTGGAAAGAATCTTTATCTTTATCCCAACATTGTGATGTTGACGGCATGCCATTGGCCTGAGAATTATGATAACCTTTAGTTGATATAGTACATGTAGGGTCATCAAGAGTTACCAAAATATTTCCTCCTCGATCAGAGTCAGATTCATATTCAAAAGAATAATTTCCAAAGACACCAGGTAGCTGAGGAATTTCTACATCTCCAAGTGATTCTTCTGCTAATTCCTTCTTCACATGCAGCTACATAGACCAAATCATTTCTAGATAGGAGGTTCCATCATGATCATCAGTAAGTGTTATCTTTATTAAGCATTAGATGTTGTCATTAGTATCTGAGTAGATCACTCAGTTATCTATGCTTTGTTATCTATATTGAGAATTAGATGTTTCCATTAGTATCAAAGTAGATTAGTTATCTATGGTGATCAATTGGTAAAAGAAAGAACTACATACTACACTATGCTAGTTGGTTAGACAAACAAGCCTTCATACCAAGAATTTATAAGGTAGTATAGAGAGCTAAATAGAAATAGGTTTAATTGGGCACTAGAATAGTATTACTAAGCATCAGTGAATACCGATACCGAGCATCAGTAAACACTGATAAGAATAGACACCAAGGACCAATATATTCACCGAGAAGTATTGATAGTGTTTACCAAGCAATCCAAGAAACAACATAGTAATCAGTTTTGGCACATTTATCAATGTAAATGGTTACAATAGAATCACAAAATGTTTTACCAAGATCGAGGATCATTTATTTTAGATGTAATCATTAAATGTGATGATTATCTCTATGTAATTGTTATATCTAGGTTATTTTTGTATACCATTGATCTTAGGGTTTTCCTAAGAAGATGTAAGCCTAATTAGGTCATGAAGGTTAGGTAGTCATAGAAGTATGCTATATATTTTTAATTCATGACATTTTGAGATAATTTTTTGAGAAGTTTTTACATATGTAATGTGAAGGAAAAGAAGGAGATCTTGAAGCAAGAAACCATCTTAAAGACATCAGTTTTAGACAAGGTTGAGAAACATTCAAAGATATTCAGTTTCTTCAAAATCTGTCAAGACTACTGAGTAGTATAGAGGAAAGATATCTACACATTAAGGTGAAATATATTTGATATTTCATAGATCTAATTCAGATAAGCATAAGTTTTCAATTACAGATACTTTATGTTATTCTCTAATCATTGTAACAGAGTTAGAAAAAATCTCTTAACAGAGTAGACCTAACAGTCTTGTAATAAATCTCTTAACCAAGTACACACTCAATAAGTGTTGTTGAAATCCTTTAACTAGGTAGATCTAGTAAATCTTATTGTTACTCCTAATAGGGTAAGATCACCAGAAGTGATCATAGCTTGTAGCCTTAACCAGCATGCTTTATTATTTGTAGTAGTGAAGAGTTTGTGGGTGTCATCCCAACTGTAGTTTTTACCTTCTAACAAGGGTTTCTATATAACCAAAATACTTGTGTTATGTGCTTGAATTATTGTTTTTTTTCATGCAATTTATATTTATAAGTTAATTGAATGAATTGATCCAGTTGGGTAGTGTTAGTGAATAGATTTGTCTTCTAAGAAAACACTTACAAATTGACCCTAAAATGCCCAGACAAGAAGACTCAATCATCACTAATAGCTCGGTCACTTTGCTATTCAAAATCGTAGGTGCCCACTGAATTATCTAGGTACAACTCCCCATGTATGATTTACAATGAATCAACTAAACTATAATCAGTAATGCTTTTAACCTAAAAGAAATAAAGACTTACAAACATCTATCTATAAACTCGACATAGATGTGAAGGGAAAAAACTAACTGAAAGGAAATAAATAGTAAATGACACAAAGTTCATTTACCCAAATGCTACATTATAAAAAGAACAAAGAGAGAAAGACAAATTCTTCTTTCCAAATACATGAAAAAAATAGCACAAAGTCTAAAGATGATCATGTTGATGTTCAAATGTAATAGATGCACATTCAAAGAAAACCAATATCATTCCAAGATGAATATTTATCAGAAAATGAGCATCTAAAAAATTTTTAGTATGCTGATATTTTCCTTCTTTGAACACAATAAAATAACAATCATTTTGTTGTTCGTGTATACTAATCACTATCTAAAAACAAAATACCCCTTTCCCTATATTACAATCAGAATAAAATTTCATCCCCTCAGCACAAAGTATATGGTGAGGAAGAACTCCCTCTCCTATAGCACAAAGTCTCTTAGAGAAAGAAGCCCTGGAACTGGAACCCCTTTTCCACATTTTTGTATTCTATTTATCTCCTCTATTGTTGTTGATCTTTTTCAGTTATTAGAATAACTAATTCTTGTGACTTAACTATCTAGCTCCTTCCTTTCATCTTTTGTTGATAGCTTTATTTCTTTGACTTTTATGACATTCACCTTTTAAAGGTTTTTCACTTAATTAAATGTCATTTCCTGAAAACCTCAAGAATACAACTCATGAAAATAAATATAAGCACTAATGTGAGTGATTGGATAGAATAGGTGGAATGTGATATGTTTTAAAGGGCCAACATGCACTTGACAAATGGCATGTGAAGAAAAAGACAGTTGCATCATTTTCTAGACTCCTCTACATTGGTGGCATCTTTTTAAGGTGTTGAATGAGTTGGGTGTACTCAGGTCTATGTGAATGCTTCTTGATGTGGACAAAGCCAACATTAAGCATCTTCTAACCATTACATTTGGGTTGCTCAAATGTGCCTTTGATGATCTATGCACCAAATTGTTCCTTGAACTTAAGCCTCCTCAATGCTTTCTACACAATGAGTTTCCATGGTTTGTTTGTGAGTGTTGTCATCTCCTATAATATTGGTGGGGATATTCAAATGACTTGGAGCTTCATTCTCAAAATTTTTACATAATTTCTCTAAATAGACCTCTTGAATACAAAATATAGGCACATGGCCATGTTCTGTTATTGTATTCCTCCATTGATATTTTATCAAGCATTTGGCATCTACAATATCCATAAACATTTCCTTTTACTTTGTCCCTGAGCTTTGTCAAAACCTGTATAGCCTTTGTCTTTGTCGATTGATAGGGTGGGCTTTTTTTGGAAATACATGAAGTCGATGCTTTCCTTTTATGCCTCTAACTTCATCCATTCAAGCATTTTGTCAAATAGTTCACATACACCATTGATGTTCCTACATATTGAATTCAACAAAAGTTGACCAATTCTTTCACAATGGACCCCTCATTCCTTCATCCTTGATGGTTCATAGTGTATTCGATGTTGCTAACATTGACATTAGGAATCAGTCTCCTCCACCTATCCATAGAAACTCAAAATTTAATGACAAGAAGAGTATATCACTTAAGACTGGATATATTTTGTATTGTAAAGACTTTCCATCGAACATGGGTATGAATGATATAGCTTCTATTGCAGGAGCATGCTTCAAAATATGGATACAATTTTGGGCTGAAGAATTGTACTCATATGCTTTTCTCTAATTGATCCATGAAGCTCCCCCATCAATCTATCTTGAACTTGAAGTCTGCATGCTTCAATCAGTAGGTTCCTTCTATATGCCCATCGAGCTTGAGCATACTGTCAAACAATTTGATTATACCTCCTATATACCCATTTTCCCTTACATTGGAAACCTGATGAGGCATGGACTCTATAATGTCTTTTCATTGATGATCTTGAATCATCACCATAATTATTGTTTGAATGTCTATGGATAGCTTTCATCCAAAGAGCTTGACTAGTATCTTTTAATGCATGCTCACCTGCCATACAAACATATTCAAGCTTGAAATTCTTCTTGAAGGTTTTGTAGTCTCCTCCAGATGTTTACACTGAGTTTTGAAATGAATATGGGACCAATGGATCTACATAAATTCATTGAGAATGTCATTTATTTTATGCTTAGAAGGACCAAATGAGCATCATCATTTTCAATTTTCCTATCAATATATTCACCTCAATTTTGATTCCCTTTATCTAAATTCAAAAATTGTAAATGCGAGCACATCGATGAACTGACAATCAAAGTTGAGCTTCTTCACCCCAATTGAACTAATTGTACTAGGGTGGACCATAGAACATACATGAAATAAGGACCTCAAATATACCTTTGAATCCTCTTAGGAACAATTTGAATATCTTGGACTTTCATTTCAAATGGAGACTCGGGGTCACTAAATCTCTAAACCTTGATTTGAAGTGAAATCACTAGAACTTTACAAAATTTGAACTTGCTGACCTCACACCAAGATGGCTTAAAGTAAACCATTTAAACCTACTTCAAAAAATTGAACCACTTCAAACTACTTTGAACTTAGCTCAAAGAGGTTCAAAACCCTACACTGAATGTTTAAATACTGGGATCTATATGGGTACCAACATGGGCTCTAATTGTGGGGCTGTTTTGGCACAAAAACAAAGAACTCCAACAATCTCTGGGGAAAGATAAGTGCATTATCCATTGGGTGAATAGAATCAATAAGAAAAGGAAAACTGGGAGTTTCTTGCATAAGGGTGGAGGGGAGCAGGGCAAAGCTAACCCGCCTAAACTACCAGCAAGCTCAAAGCTTGTACATTATTCAAACTAACACTATGCACACCAAAATGATATTTACAATATATAAAAAGGTAGCAAGAGAGCCTACCATAGGAACCAGAAGTAAGAAGAGGTCACGTGAATCCATTTACTAGCTGGGAGAAATAGGAACCTTTCTATAGAAGTAAGTCATGTCTCACTGGAGTAGCTCCAAACCATTTCCTACTAGCGACTTCTTTAATGCCGAACCTCAAGCTAAAGGCACATATGAATATTCTGACCAAGCACTCCTTCCCAAATAGCCATAATTCATCATAGCATTATTTTTCCCCCAAGGATTGATCTTCCACATTCATCAAGCTAGATTTCATTTCAAACTGAAAAAAAATGAACTATAGAAACTTCTTCAAGAAAGGGTGCACAATATCCAGAAATGTTGTCATCAAGACTCACCTTTTGCATTCTATTTTTTTCTCTCCCAAAGTGTCATCACATTTTCCATTATTACTTCCACAACCCAAATCAACAAAACTACATATAGAGGAATGAAAAGAGAATTCATTTATCAGTGTTTCATTTTCAACTTGATTTGGATAGATATCTGAGTCATTACGAGAGAAATGATATGGTTTGAGTGATTATAGAGATTTGTGCATAATGTCTTCTTCTTCATTGAGAAGGGAATCTTTCAACACACTAGGCAAGTCACCAATAGGTTGGAAGTCAACTTCATACCTCCTTTTCTCAAAAAACAATTCAGCATGAGATGCTTTAGCCAAAGGTATCTTTACCTCATCATAAGCACAAATTTCATTTTCAGATTGACAAGATTTTTCAATGGGCTGACCACCGATTTCACAATGGAACAGGTTACTTTCAGCCTTCTCATTAAAAACAAAACATTCAAAATCTAGTAACATGTTACTGTCAATTGGCAATGGAGAAGACATCAACTTTTGGCTTGATGATTGGATTTCTGTGGGACCCCTATGGAATATGTAACAATTCAGAAGTTGGGCCCTTCTTTGCATGGAAAAATATGGGTGTAGGGTTAGAGACTACAGGTTCAATGATGAGTGGGTCAACCTAACAGAGCTCTCTCAGGATCTCAAACCGCTGATGGACATGATCAGGTTGATCCCTCTCTCTAATACCAAGGACTCTCCTATTTGGGTGATGACCAATGATGACAAGTACACTGTGGTATCAGGTTATGCTTCTTTGTAGCATTGTGTGGAAGATCCTATCTAGGCTAAAGCTTGGTCCCCTGGTCTCATCCCCAAAATCAACATCTTCTTTTGGATGATGATCCAAAATCATATTCTAATGGTGGATAATATTATGAAAAGAGGCCATAAGTTTCCTAACAGATGCATTCTTTGCAAAAATCAAGCAGAGAGTTTTGACCACCTCTTTGTTCACTACCAGCTCACCAAAACCACCTGGTCCTACTTCCTATCTTTTTCTAAACTAACCTGGGTTTTTCCAAAGAACATTACTGACCTCTTTCAACATTGGAAGGGCAGTGCTACCAGAGTGGGCAATCAGATCTTTCAGGACTAGGCTCTCCCACACATCTACTGGGGGGTTTGGAAGGAGTGGAACAACCACATTTTTAGAGATAAAGAGTCCAATCCAAAGGTGGTGTTTCACAAAAGCCTCAGTGCCTTGGTTGAAAACTATATGGTTGTGAAAGGAACCAACCCCCTGCTCAACAATAATGAGATTGCCACTAACAAAAGGGCAAACTGCATCTAGACCCTGCCGCTTGTGGGGTGGTGCAAAGCCAATTTTGATGGGGCCGCTAAGGGCAACCCTTGCCAGTCAAGGATCGGAGGTGTGATTAGAAATGACTAGGGTAAAGGAATTTCTGCCATCATGGCTCCTCTGGGAGTGCAAACCAACCACTATGCAGAGGCTACTACAGCCCACCAAACTATCAAACTAGCCAAGGACATGGGGGTCATGAGGCTATGGTTAGAGGGAGATTCAAGAAACATCATCAACTATCTGAAAGGGAATAACGCTCTGACATGGAACACTGAAAACATTATGAATGAGAGCATACTCTACCTCAAGTCGTTTGAAAGTGTTTACATGGTCCATGAGTATAGGGAGGCCAACCACGTGGAAGACAGGCTGGAAAACAGGGTAGTGAAAAATAAGGAAATGAAAATTTGGGTTGATGAGAGATTAATTCCGGATGATATAAGGGAATTAATCGAAGGAGAGAGAATCTCGAGAAGATTGGGAAGCATTAATTTTTAATTATGGAAGGATATGTTTTATGGGACTTGTGCCTTTGCGTGAGGTGTAAGATCATGAGCCAAAGTATGCTCCAAATGGAATACCATCATTGAACATATAGGCTAGCTTTCTTTCCTTTTCATTATAGCTTTAGAGGAAGTGTCAAGAATTTTTGCACTTCAGTCCCAGAGCCCATTTCTACAAGCATTTTCAAAAAAATAAGAAGCAACGCAGAAGAAAAAACAAGATAGTGGGTGAGAGGCATAGAAGAGAACCAAAAGAGGAATCCAAAAAATGGAGGAAGCGCTCTAAGGTCTAGAACATCCTCGGCAAAGCGAAGGTCACTTCTTTCATTGAGAGACTACATGGCTAGAAGCCTTCCATCACCAATGTCATGACCAAAAGCTGGAACGAGGGCATATTCAAAATTGATGGGGTTGAGTTTATCGTAACTAAGGAGGTCATCTCAGCCATGATGGGTATCCCTATAGTTGGGAAGAATTTTTACAGGGACATAAGCATTTCTACCTAGGCGATTCAAGATTTTACTAAAGGCAGTGATGAAAAGATGGCTCTGGTCAAAAAAGGCACCTTCTACCAACCATGCTCTATCAAGCCTCTATGGAGATTTGTGCTTTGGGCTATCATTAAGTACATTTTGTTGGACACCTGTTTCGACCGCATCTACTCCTACCATTTTGTCTTGCTCAACCACTTTAGGTCTAATGTGAAAATCTCTATCCCTTTCTATCTGTACTCTTCAATTAATGAGAATATTAATGTTTATAGAGAGAGACCTGTTATCAATCCCACCTTCTATGAAGGAATTTTTCTTTTAATTTATGATTATCTGAAGGCTAGGACTATAGGAAAAACCATCAAATAGGGGAAAGGTAGGAACATTGCCTCACATGATGATACTAAAAAAGGGGATGAAGAGTACTTCCACTCTAAGACTGAGGAGAGCTTTGATATGCATTTTGATGAGGAGGCTGTTGGCTCCCCGACCCCTACCAAAGGGAAAAAGAAACCCAAGAGAACAAAAATTGAGAAGAAGGAAACTCAGGAGTCCAAGCAATGGGTGGATGTTTCTTCTGATAGGGATTATGATGAGGATGTCGAGGGCATGGAAACAGGGGAAGATACTACTGAAAGTGAGGAAGATTTGGTTGGGGAGGAGGAGGATACCTATGTTCATCCAGAGGGAAAGAGGAAAGTCACCATCAAAATTCCCAAGGACAAAGAGGAGGAGGTTGTTTTGCCTACTAGGGACAAAAAGTGAAAAAGGGGGAGTTCCCTTGATGCCATGGAGGAGAGAGGTAAGGAAAAAGGGGGGATCAGTGAGGAGAGTGAGGAGAATCACGGGAAAGAGGGCAAGGAGAATTAGGAGGTAGATCATTTCTCCTACAAAATTTAGGACACGGAGAAGACTGCGGTCTGGCATAACTTCCACAATGTCTCAGTCAGAATGGGTATCAAAAGAGAGTTGATGAAAACCATGGTTAAGGAAAATAAAGATGGAAAAATACAAATGGAAGATATTATTGACCCTGCCTTGGTCATTCTTAGTGATGTCATGAAGGAAAATCCCTGTATGGACGTCCTTAATAATGCCAAGAATAGTGTCATTGATAGCTACAGGACCACCAAATGGACCTATCATGAGATACAAGATCTTATATTTAGGGTTGGTAGGCTTGAAAGGTAGAACAATTGCGGTAAAGCCAGACTCGATGAGGAGATTGCTAAGAGGGAAAACAAAATGGAAGCTGCTATGAAAAGGATCCAAGGGGTGGAGGCCACTCTTCAGAAGATCACTAAACAAAGCCACAACATCCTCAAGCCTTCCAGCAACCATATCAAAGCACTAATTAACAAAATTGAGGAAAGTAAAGCTTGTAATGAGGACTCCCCCAATAGCAGCAAAGAAAAATCACAGGAGGAGGGGCCGAGAAAGAGAATGAGAGCTAGCACGAGGAAGATGGACACCCAGGAGCCTAAAAAAGATTTAGATGCTCTCAAGGAGGTTGCTAAGAAGGTGACCAAGCTGGAAATGTGGGCGACAGAGACTCTCAGTGAATTTGGATGATTTTCTCCTGGCGCCTTTTCTGCTCAAGTTTTTTGTTCTTAGTCCCTGGTCTTTTTCACTGGCTTTTTGTAGTTTTTCTATTTAAGACTGGTCATGCCTAGCCCTTTGCTTAGCTTTGGCTATTTCTTTTGGTTTGTGTTAAACTGTTACTATCTATACTGGTCTTTTAGTTGTAAGGATTTCAAGGCCCCGTTAAAACCTATTTTCCTTAACCAAAAACATGTTACTGTCAAATTTTTCATAAATAGGAACTTTTGAAGCAAGATGACTATCATCACTTTCAAATCACAAACTTTCTAAATTAGGAGGAAATAAATATTTAGATGCACCTTTATCATCTTTATCCATGATTTCTTGAGTGCCATCATGATCACCAAAGATTGCATAATTGCAAGAGATGAAGATGATATTACCATAGGCTCCTCATCATCAACTATCAGCTCTTCTCTTAGCTTGGCCATCTTTCCTTTGTACTCTTCTAGATCCTTGAGTTTGTGGAACCATACACAAATACTTCTCCACAAAAGAGTGCTTGTGTGATCATCTTCTAGACTAATATTTTCTCTGACAGCCTGAGAGATACTTTCTTTGAAACTATCCAAGAACTCGTGCAACACTTTTTCATGCATTGGATAAATTTCCATAATGGTAAGATTAGGCCTTTTATTGATCATGATCTTTCTAGTCTTCATGATGAATTAATAGAGTCACCAAGCCTGCATATACATATATAATATACAAACTAAGGGAATAAAATTAGCCTTGATCTTTGATTCCAATCCCTAGTAGAGTCACCAAAAATCTATTAGTGAACATATTTGTCTTCTAAGAAAACACTTAAAAATTGACCCTAAAACACCTAGACAAGAAGACTTAATTAGCACTAACAGTTGGGTCACTTTTCTCTTGAAAATTGTAAGCGCCCTTTGAATTATCTAGGTAGAACTCCCCATGTAGGATTTACAATGAATCAACTAAACTATAATTGGTAATGCTTTTAACTTGAAAGCAATAAAGACTTATAAACATCTATCTGTAAACATGACATAGATGCGAAGGGAAAAATTTAATTGAAAGGAAATAAACAACAAATGACACAAAGTTCATTTACCCAAACACTACATTATAAAAAGAACAAAAAGAGAAAGACAGATTGTTCTTTCCAAATAAATAAAAAATAATAGCACAAAGTCCAAAGATAATTGTGCTGATGATCAGATGTAACAGATACACATTAAAAGAAAACTAATATCATTCCAAGATGAATATTATTTGGAAAATGAGCATCTAAACTCAAAGTTTTAGTATGCTAATATTTTTCCTCTTTGAACACAACAAAATAACAAAGATTATGTTGTTCATGTACACTAATCACTATTTGAAAACAAAATAACCCTTTCCCTGTATTAAAATTAGAGTAAAATTTCATTCCCTCCCTTAGCACAAAGTCTACAGTGAGGAATATCTCCCTCTCCTCTAGCACAAAGTCTCTTAGAAAAAGAAGCCCTACAACTGGAACCCAATTTCCATGTTTCTGTGGTCTATTTATCTCCTCTATTGTCATTGATCTTTTTTAGTTATTATAATAACTAATTCTTGTCACTTAACTATCAGACTCCTTCCTTTCATCTTCTTTTGATAGCTTTATTTCTTTGACTTTTATGACATTCACCTTTTAAAGGTTTTTCACTTAATTAAATGTCATTTCCTGAAAACTTCAAGAATACAACTCATGAAAATAAATATAAGCACTAATGTGAGTGACTGGAAAACATAGGTGGAATGTATTATGTTTGAAAGGCCAACATGTACTTGACAAGTGGATTGTGAAGAAAAAGACAGTTGCATCATTTTATGGACTCCTGGACATTGATGGCATCTTTTTAAGGTGTTGAATGAGTTGGGTGTACTCAGGTCTATGTGAATGCTTCTCAATGTGGACAAAGCCAACATCAAACATCTTCTAACCATTACATTCGGGTTGCACCAATGTCCCTTCGATGATCTGTGCACCAAATTGTTCCTCAAACTTGAGCCTCCTCAATACTTTCTACACGATGAGTTTCCATGGTTTGTTTATGAGTGTCATCATCTACTATAATATTGGTGGGGATATTCAAATGACTTGGAGCTTCATTCTCAAACTCTTTACGTACTTTTTTTAAATAGACCTCTTAAATAAAAACTTTAGGCACATGGCTCTATTTTGATACTATATTTTTGCATTGATATTTTGTCAAGCATTTGCAATCTACAATATCCATACACATTTCCTTTTACTTTATCCTTGAGCTTTTTTGAAACCTGTATAGCCTTTGTCTTTTCTGATTGATAGGGTGGGCTTTATTTGGAAATACATGAAGTTGATGCTTTCCTTTTATGCCTCTAACTTCATCCATTCAGACATTTGGTCAAATAGCTCACATACACTATTGATGTTCCTACATATTGAATTCAACAAAAGTGGACCAATTTTGTCACAATGGACTCCTCATTCCTTCATCCTTGATGGTTGATAGTGTATTTGATGCTACTAACATTCACAATAGGACTTGGTCTCCTCCACCTATCCATAAAAACTCAAAATTTAATGACAAGAAGAGTATATTTCTTAAGACTGGATATATTTTGTATTGCAAAGACTTTCCATCAGACATGGTATGAATGATAGAGATTCTGTTGCAGGAGCATGCTTCAAAATATGGATACAATTTTGGGCTATAGAAGGGTACTCATATGCTTTTCTCTAACTAATCCATGAAGTTTCCCCATCGATCTGTCTTAAACTGGAACTCTGCATGCTTCAATTAGTAGGTTCCTTCTATATTCCCATCGAGCTTGAGCATACTATCAAATAGTTTGATTATACCTATATGCACCCAAAAATGGTCACCTAGACTTTGGGCCCCATTTATTTGATTTATCAATCCTGAATCAGTTTTGATCAATAATCAATATTTTCAACATCATCAATTTCTTGATTAAATCTTAAATTCGATCATATATTGGATTTTTATCCTATGGGCTAACCATTTTATCCTAAAGTCTTTATTTATTCAAAAGGAATATTTCCTCCCCTTTCAATAAATAAAAAGCCCCACCTTTCCCTCTTATCCTAAGTTGCACAAATAAAGCATTATTCCTATTTTACAAAAAGGAAAAAAGTACTTTTTGTCTCACATGAGGCTCAAAAGTCAACACTTCACTCTCATTGGAGGATACTTGTGCACATGGATTGCTCCTCTTTCAACCTCCACCACCGATTAAGACTTTTTGCCTCTTAATCTCAATGGTCCATTTCTTTGCATTTCTTATAAAAGGAAAGCTCTCTCCTTCATTTGCATACCATGTTTTTATGTTAATGTTATGTTGTAGGTTTTAGGTGCATTTGGAGCTTTTGAAGATATTGAAGACTTGCTTCATTTCATTACATCACTTAGTTGCATATTTCCTTTGCTTAGTTTGCATGATCATGACATATTAGCTTAGTTTCCTTTTATGCAATAGAGTAACTCACATAGCTTAAATAGGAAGGCTTTGTAACACTTGTTATTTCCTTTCATAGATTAGTTGCATTGTACTTTCCTTTCATAGCTTAGATTGCATTCTCATTTAGATTTGCATTGCATTGCATATTTGATTCTTGGAGATATTGGCATTGTTTCCCTTATCTTCATTGTGAATCTCTCATTGTGTGGTTGACTAGCAAGGTCATGAGTTCATAGCTCTAGCTGAGAGCAATTTTCAATCTTGCAACTTCATACATAGAGAGCTATGAGCTGCTTTGTGAGGCCTCATTCTTGAGCAACCTTGCATGTAATGGTTTATAGAAGTGCACCATTTTAGTGTGTACATTTCTGGCACCCACCGTGGGGCAGAGTAGATAGGCTTTGTCCTTTGTTTCATCTCATTTTCATCATTTTTTGGATTATTTTTTAGAAATTTTACAGTTTTGGTTTTCTGTCTCAGAGTATCGTGCGATACTTCTCAAGAATATCACATGATATACCTTTATATAGCGGTGTGACACTTTGCGTAAGAGAAGAATCGCCCGCCAGTACTGAGGTATATTGCCTGGCATCATGCGAAGTATCGCCCGCCCATAGTGCAGAGTATCGCCCAGATTGAGGTATATCGCCCGACTATAGGAAATTGTGTCGCGTGATACTGGTGAAGTTTGAAGTATATCACCTAATCTGGCAGAGACCTACATTTCTAATTTTATCAGAATTTGATCATTTTAGTTTGCTGGTTTATTTTACTGTATTTAGATAAGTCTAACTTGCATCTTTTAGTTTGGATCTATCAGTTTATTGCATATTTACATTTGGATTTTGATTTTGCTAACCTTGTTGGTCTAACAAGTTGTGTTTGTAGGTGCTCTCATTACTTGAAATTTGCTAAAAATGCATGTCAAAGAGGGCTACTAACAGTTTTTGCAGGGCTACCCAAGCATAAAAATAAAAAAAATAAAAAAAACTTGCTTGTTTACTTGCTTTTCTTTCAAGTGTGGCATTCACTAATTGTATTAGGAACTTTAAAACCTTGTGAAAGAGATTTTGGGGTGGTAGGAGAAGTATGCTCTTCACCTTTAGGTGAATCAGAAAATCTTGACCCATCTTAAGGTTTTGGAAGCAAGAGAGTAATTGAATCTCTTTGCTTGGCATGTTTGGGAGAAGTTTTTGAGATAGGGGAGTATGCTCTTCACCTTTGAGGTGAACCAAAAACCTTGAACCTCATAAATTATCCATTTTGTTTAGTTGTTAGAATCCTTTAGCGGGCCTGCTCTTGAGCAATTAAGAGGAACGACTCAAGTGGGGACAACCTTGTCATCATTTTCCTTAGTGGCAAGTGATTCCAACTCACTATAATCTCAAGGCTATCAAGGACACCAAAAACCTTGGTAGACATAGCACTTATCTTTGTTTGATGTGAGTAGCTCATGGGATTGTGACCATGGAGAAAACATTGAACAAGAATGCTTAAGGTACTCTTGAGGCCGCAAGGTCCTAGTCCTTTATGAGGAGCAAGAGGGGTGTTGTGAATGGAAATCCTTATTAAGAACCATTAGATAGAAGCCACCTTGTTTAGCCACTTATCTTCTTAGTGCAAGGATTGATCCAAGTGGTTTACCTAGATCACCTTAAGATACTCACCATATGTGTCCCTTTGGTTGTGTCATATGACACTTCCACGACAAAGCCAATATCTCTTGTGGGAAACCACTTGGTGTGAGGTGAGGGGGCATCAAGTTGTGGGCTAAGTTGGTAAGTATTGAGCCTTGAATTTTTAGGATAGACTTGCTTGAATTATTTTTGGTTGTGTGATGCCAGTATAAACGTTCTTACATACAAACAATCAGTAGCATTCATAAGGTGCTTTTTCAAATCTGATATCACAAGTGTTTGCCTTGGCAAGGTTGCTTTTGCCCTTGTTTCAAGTGTTTTGAGACATGTTTGATCCCTCACTGTTTGCAAACCTGCCAAAATTTTGCTGATATTGTGACTAAAATCAAAAACATCAACCCTCAAACTGAAAATTTTGACCAAGCAGACCCAAAAACACAAATTTTACACAATTCTGGTCAAGAGTTGAACAATTCTACAATAGTATCGCACTTTGTAAAGTGAAATATCATGTGATACTTCACGCTTGCTAAAAGTACCACCTGCTTTGAGAAGAAATATCGCGTGATAGTTCACCCTTGGCAGACTATCACCCGACCTGCCTAGAGTGTATCGCCTGACTATTATAAGGTATATCACCTGGCATAAGGTGAAGTATCGCAAGGTTATAAGTATATCACCCCAGTAGCCTGGATTATATCGCCTGGGTAATTTCTGTCATGCTTGCAATTTGGTCAGTTTCAGTTGCTGTTAATCAGGTTAGGTCTTAGAATAAGCTTCTTGCTCTGACGTTTGTGACCTATCTTGACTCTAAATTTCTAGTTTTAGTCCTCTGGGATAGCATCATTTGATTTACAAAATCACTTTGGAATAATTGTCAAATTAGAAGGTCATTCTCGGTGCCAAGGTTCATCTCTAAGATTGTTAGCTACATTCTTGGAAAAATTTAGTGCTCTTATTGTCCAAATTACTTTCATTTAAATCTCAATTTCAATCATATTTTGGCCTAGTCCAACCTCCTGGTTCAAAAGTGCAAGGGTAGTCACCCTTTGATTTGAAGCACCTCTTTGACAGTGTTGGTAAAGCCCCTTTTCTATTTTCTCATTTCTCTTTAGACAATAGAGGACTTTGATTATCCTAGTTTGGTGCTGACACTTTGAGAGGTCACCTTACCATTGAGAGTATCTTTCTTTCATGTCAGTTATGACAAGGTACCAAGTCAATCAAGGGAAGCGACCCCCTGTTGCCTTTAGCCAGTTACCACCCGTCAAGCCTCATCGATAGCATAAGGGAAAAGGACCCCTTTTTAATCAATCACCTAAGAGTGAATCTGAGGTTTGTTTTAATCCAGGAGCTAATCCTAGTGAAGTGAGCACCTCTTTTGTACCACTTTCATCAAGTATGGACATGAGTTACACTTTCACCCGACAATAAAGAGAAGCCATGAATCAAACTCTTGAGGATATCTTCCAACGACATAGAAGAGAGTACGGTGGTTCTTCTCATGCTAGTCCACCCAGGTCACCTCCCAACAACACAAGGTATTTTGATGCTCACCAATGAGCCGAGAGACATCATAAGCAAGCTCACTCAGATTCAGGGTCACAACACGAGGACCAGAACAACAAATCTAGTGATCACCACATAAATGCAGCCAATGTAATAAGGCATTCGAGACCATCCTCCCCACTTAAAGAAACCTCTCAATATGCAAATACAAGATTGAGAAGCATTGAGAGGGAGAAGCAAGCCTATTTAGATAAACAAGCTGCTAAAAAGGAAAAATTCAGACAACTAGAAGAAGAGGAACGTGCGTTGTTGGATATAAAGAAAAGAGTCACCCAAGAAGAAGAAGATAGACTCTATGCACAACAACTTCAAAGCCAATTCAATGGGAGGGGAACCAATAGTGGGACCAACTCACCCCCATCTACCCCTTCGCCAAGTCCTAGAAGAAGATCAAGGACACCCTCACGATCCCCAAGTCCTAGAGGAAGAAGGGTTTCAAGATATGATCATCATAGGAGACAATCACCTCATAGACATTTAAAGCAACCCTCCCAATGAGCACATCATGGCTCACAACATGGAGGAAGTTATGCAAAATTTGATCATATGGATTTTATGACTATGCTACAAGAACCATCCTTTCAAGCACATGTAGAATGATATGTGGAACAAAACAAGGATCAATTCCTAGAAATCCTTATCAACAAAGGTGCTAAAGTTCCATATGATTTTGATGTCCACCAAAAGATTAAGAAACATAATCCTTCAACCAATGAGGTGATCATGCAAATGTAGAAGGACATAGAATGGATGAGGGCTCCTAAGAGAACATTTAATTTGGACTCCATATGTCCCAACCCAATTGACAAGAGTGTGGTGTTGGTTGAGTTCCCTAAGAAAGTTGAGTTTCCAACCTATGACAAATATGATGGCGTTGGTGACCCTCATGACCATGTTCGAGAGTTCTACATAATGAGCTTTTCTTTTCATCATGAAGACTCCTACTTGATGAGATTATTTCCAAGGAGCCTCAAAGGCCAAGCCATGGAGTGGTTCACCAACCTTACTCCTCCAGTAAAGTCATTTAAAGAACTCATCCAAATATTTGTTCAGCATTTTGCATATAATCTATCAAGGTCGGTCACAATGCTTGATTTGTGCAAGCTTAAACAAAATCAAGGAGAATCTTTTGTCACTTTCCTACAAAGATGGAGATGTTTGTGCTCAAAATATCCCAGGACAATTCCTGAGGAGGAAAGAATAGACATCATTGTGAGTAACTTAGTGCCAGAATTAAGATATGAGGTAAGAAAGATACCATTTAATTCTTTCGATACCATTGTCGAAGTGGCATGTCGCATAGAGGATGTCCTAAAAGAACAAGGAATTTTGGCTAAATCAACTAATAACAACAATGGCCAAAACAACAAAAATCATGGTTATAAGGACAAAAATAACTCCTATTCGAATAAGAATAAATAGGTGGTCAATGATAGAGTTGTTGACTCACCACAACCTAAGAATGAAGGAGTTCTTAATCTCTCCAATGCGGTACAGGCCATGAAGTTGCAAGCATCCTCAGGACAACAAGAGAATAAATCCAAGTATCAAGGGAAACCCAAGAAGGAAAAGAGGTAATTCACTAAACTTGGGGACTCCTACGCCGACATTTTCAAAATGCTAATTGCTCACAATTTGGCACAACCTTAGGATCCTGTTAAGCACCGCATACCCGATCCTAAATCTCATTGGTAGGATGAGAAAGCCTTTTGTGTCTTCCATAATGGAATTGGACATGATATCAAAAATTGTTTTAGGCTTAAACATCTTGTCCAAGACCTCATTGAAAGTGGGCAATTACAAGTTGATGGCTTAACCACTAATGCGGATCATAAGGCTTTTAAGGAACCCTTGCCCAAATATGAAAAAGGGGAAAATTCTAACACAAAGCATGGTAAGGCTGCTATCAACTATACATACACAAATGCTAAAAATGTGATTAACATGCTTGAAGTGGCTGACGATAACATCAACATGGTGAGAGGGAAAAATCCTTCTGGATATGATGTGGACTCAACTCCTATGACTGATGAAAGACCCGCTGTGGTGATAAGAGGTCCTCACTCATGAAGAATGCCCTAGTCCCTCAATGCTGTCACTAGGGGTCAGGCCCAAGCTCCCATTATTATCAGAGGTCCTAGTACTAGCAAGTCTAAACAACCCATGTCCAAGGGTGTTCCTCCTAAATCTGCCATTGGTCTCGATTCCAATTATAATCTTATTGACCAATTACAATGTACACCCGTGTAGATATCCATTTTTGAGGTTTTAGAATTGTCCCCTAAGCACAAGCGTGTCCTTGAGGATGCTTTGCGAGCAGCCAGTGTCCCTAACAACTTAGATATTGATCAATTCCAAAATATGGTCAACCATTTGGCTAGCCCTCATTACCTCACCTTCTCAGAAGAAGAGGACAAATCCATCAGTCACCCACATAACTTGGCCTTACACATCAAAGTCATGATTCATAAAACCATTTTCAGGCATGTACTGATAGATGGGGGTGCGGGGCTCAATATTTGTACCATGAGTTTGTTGTTGGCTCTAGGATATTCTGATAATGTCATTGATAGAAGGAAAAAGATCACAATCAAGGCATATGATGAAACAGAAAGAAGTTCTAAGGGATTGGCCATTTTGCCTATTCGCATTGGTCCAGTAGAAAAGGATATCTTATTTCAAATTATTGATGTTGGAACTTTAGCCTACAACATTTTGCTAGGTAGGCCATGGATTCATGAAATGCAAGCAGTCCCATCAATGTATCACCAGTGTGTTAAGTTTCCCCATAATGGTGTAGAAATTTGCATACCTAGAGATAGTGCTTTGTCAGTTAATAACATTTTTGCTAGATCACATGTACCTTTGAATAGGGAAGCTAACAGTCTTAGTAGTTCACTTGAACAATGCAAGCAGAAGTTTAAGACCATGGATCTTGGGATGGGAGATTATAAAATTGATTCTTTTACAAACATGCCAATCTCTCCTAGGTCTTATGGGAGACCATCACCAAATATGAAACCTTCATCATCCGCAATGACATTATTTGGAAAATTTGTTGATTCTTTGGTTCCTATTCAGGAAGAGAAGGAGGAAGTTGCCGTAAGGGACTGGATCTATCACGAGGAAAAATACAAACACAACGAGAACTTTGCTCCTTCACCTAAAGCTTATGGGAGAGGGTATACACTGGTTAAAAATATGGGTTATCCAGGATATGGTCCCCTTAGCCATAGGATAGATGCTAAAGCTGAGCCTCTTGATCATGCTCTTTTTGGACAAAAGAATAAGTCCACGGTTGGCTTAGGTTTTGAAAATAAGAAGAAGAAAGGTGTCCCTGTCCCAGCTGCGACGGACAGTGACAGTGATTCAGACAACACACCTAATCTCTCTAATCAGCAAGATATGTCTGATGATTGGGTGCCTTCAACAAATCTCCTTTGGGGAGATTCAAAAGATTTGATACTTGACAGTCCTACTATCCCAGTTGCGACAAATAGTGACTATATGGCTACTAGATCGATAAAGGAAAGTGTTGCTATCCTAGCTGCGATGGATAGTACCAATGCTAGCACTAGAGAAGGGGAAACCTTTCCTAACCTTGAGGCTTCTACATCATGAGGCCCAAATGATGATTCAGACACAGACTCCCATGAGTATGAATGGGACTCACTTTCAGATGCAACAGTTGATTTGGACATGGATGTTGTCCATACTTATAGTATCCAACCCGATGCGGCTAACGAGCTTAGTATAGGACTAGAGGATTGTACTCCTCAAATTGCATTAGTGGACGACGCTTCATTTGGTAGGATGAGTCCTAATTCAGGTATCTTAGGAGAAGAATTGATGAATCCCAATTGTATGGTCACCAGAGATACCACCTTCCACATAAATAATATTGAGCCAGTCATTGACCTACCCCTTGTTCACTATGACCTAATTGACTGGTCTCAGCGCCATCAAGAGCCTATATTCCTCACTTTTCAAAATGATTACGAAATTTCCTGCTATCTGAATGCTCTTGAACCCATGGCTTCTTCCACCAGTGAACCAACAACAAGTATGATGGAGCCTGATATTAAGTACCTCAGTCTAAAAATAAAAGAGAAAGAAAGAAAGAAAAATAGGTCTTATGGCAAAAACCACTTTGTGGCGGTATCAGAACCAAAAATAGTAAAAAGAGATGATGTATCTGAGGGTGAAAACCTCTTTGAGGCACCTAAGGATGGGGTACTTAATAACTTGCCGAGTTATTTCCAGGATAGATCATCAGTATTGATTGAGCCAACAAAACTAGTGAATTTGAACATAGAAGAAACTCCTCAAATAGTTCATCTTGCTCAGTCTTTATCAGAAGAAGAGACCAAGGCATATATACAATTCTTACAAAAGAAGAAAATTAATTTTGCATGGACCTATTCAGACATGCCAGGGCTTGACACAAATCTTATAATACATCACTTATCCATAGCTCTAGGAGTCAAACCAGTGAAATAGAGACTCAGAAACATGCATCCACATGTAGCTCTCCTTGTCAAAATAGAATTAGAAAAACTTTTGAGAGCTGGATTCATCAGAGCCATCGATTATGTAGAATGGATCTTAAACATAGTACCAGTTTCCAAACATGATGGGTCCATTCGTGTATGCACAGATTTTAGAGATTTAAACAAAGCATGCCCAAAGGATGATTTTCCACTTCCAAACATTGATATGATAGTGGAAATGATAGCGGGATATGACATATACTCTCTAATGGATGGTTTCTCAGGATATAATCAAATTAAAATAGCTCCCGAAGACCAAGAGAAAATAGCATTCACATGTGCATGGAGAACCTATTGCTGGAACATCATGGCATTTGGGTTAAAGAATGCTGGAGAAACCTACCAAAGAGCTATGACCACTATCTTTCATGATATGATGCACAAAAACATGGAAGATTATGTGGATGATACCCTGGCAAAATAAGAAAATGGGACACACACCTCGATGATCTAGAAGTAATTCTAGATTGCATGGAACAATTTCAACTCAGATTGAATCCAAAGAAGTGCGCATTTGGTGTCACCTCAGGAAAACTTTTAGGATTTATAATATCAGCAAAAGGTATCGAGGTTGATCTCGAAAAGGTCCAAGCAATTCTAGATATGCCACCTCCTCAAAATATCAGCCAAATGAGAAGTCTTCAAGGACATCTTCAATCGATTAGGAGGTTTATTTCTCAGCTTGCAGATAGAGCGCAACCCTTTAATAAGACATTGCATAAGGGTGCTTCTTGTGTTTGGAACGAGGATTATCAAAAGAGCCTAGATCAGATCAAACAATACTTGGCTAATCCTTCGATCCTAATGCCTCCTATTCCAGGGAAACCATTGATCCTATATATTTCAACTATAGACACTTCCTTGGGAGCACTGTTGGCTCAATTAGATGATACAGGGAAAGAACGGGCCATATACTATATCAATCGTACTCTAGTCTCCTATGAGATCAATTACAATAACATTGAGAAGTCTTGTCTTGCAGTGGTGTTTGCCTCTCAAAAGTTGTGACACTATATGCTTGCTCATACCATACATTTGGTTGCAAAAATTGATCCTCTTAAGTACTTGCTTAGTAAGGCTGCCCTCATGGGTAGACTTGCTAAATGGATGATGGTCCTAACTGAATTTGACATAGAGTACATTGAAAGGAAGGCCATAAAAGGGCAAGCTATTGCTGACCAATTAGCTGATTTTCCAATTTAGGATAGTATGCCTATTCAAGTGGAATTCCCAGATGAACACATCTTGTATATGACTACTCGCACTTGGAAAATGTTCTTTGATGGTTCCTGCATGAAAAATGGATTAGGTGTTGGAGTATTATTTGTTTCTCCACATGGGTACAATATTCCAAAGTCTTACAAACTTTTATTCCCATGTACGAATAATATTGCAGAATATGAAGCTTTAACCAATGGCTTGAGAATGGCTATAGAATGGAACATCATAGAGTTACATGTCTTTGGGGATTCCCAGTTAATCATCAACCAAGTCAATGAGAAGTATCAAACCAAGGATGATAAATTGATACCCTACAAAAAGATGGTTGACTCATTGAAGTGTTACTTTACCTTTGTGACGTTTCAACAAATCCCTAGGACAGACAACAAGGCTGCAGATGCTATGGCCACATTAGCTTCACTCCTTCAGTTGGAGACACATGAATCAAGATTTGAATTCCTGGTGGAAGAGCTACACCATCCCATCTTTGACTCATCTGAAAGCCATGTCATTTGTACCATTGTCACACATGAGTCTTCCTGATATGGTGCTATCTATTCATATCTTCATGATGGCATCATCCCTGACACATTCAACCATTCTGAATGCTGAAACCTCATCCGTAACACCTCTCGCCACACCCTTATCTTTGGTGATTTATATAGGAGGGGTTTAGATGGGATGCTCCTTAGGTGCTTGGAAAAGGAGGAATCCAACCAAGCGTTAGTTGACATCCATGAGGGCATTTATGGTGGACATTCTAATGGTCTTGCCATGGCCCGAAGGTTGCTTAGGGTGGGATATTATTGGCCCACAATGTAGATAGATGTAGTAGCCTTTGCTAAGTTGTATGAAAAATGTCAGAAACATGGAAACCTGATTCATGCTCCAGGTAGGGAGCTAATCCCTTCTATTTCTCATTGGCCATTTCAGTGTTGGGCCTTTGATTTGGTTGGGAAAATTCATCCCAAATCATCAAGTGGACATAAGTTCATTATTACTGCCACTGACTACTTCACAAAATGGGTGGAAGCTGTGCCACTTTCTATTGCTGCAGGGAAGACTATCTCTTTGTTCATCTTGAATCATATTATTTGCCGATTTGGAGTGCCTTCTGAGATTATCACTGATAACGGAGGTCAATTCAAGAATAAGGACCTAAAGCATTTATGCAAAAAGTTTAAAATCAAGCAACATTAGTCCTCCATCTATTTTCCACAAGGAAACAGATAGGTAGAAGCCTCTAATAAAACCATTCTTAAAATTCTTCATAGGATAGTGCACAAGAATGGTAGGGATTGGCACTTACAAATCAATCTAGCACTATGGGCTTACAGAACAAGCATTCGCACACCTACAGGAGCCACTCCCTTTTCTCTTAACTATGGCACTGAAGCGGTATTACCTTTAGAAGTTGAGATACCATCACTTAGAGTCTCACTCAAAGGTTTGATTACAGATGAGGATTACTGCGCCATGAGGTTACAGGAACTAGAACTTCTAGATGAGAAGCATAAGGCTTCCTTTGATCATATGAGAGTGTATCAGAAGCGTATGTCCAAGGAATTTAACAAGAAGGTTCACTCTAGAGAATTTCAAATAGGTGATCTTGTTTTGCGAGAGAACCCTAAGAACCAATAGAACAGAGAACAAAAGGGCAAGTTTGAACCTAACTGGCTTGGACCATATGTCATCACAGTTGCTTTTGGTACCAATGCATATTTACTGTCAGATCCCGATGGAGAATAGCTCCCTGATCTCGTCAACATTGTGCACCTCAAGAAGTTCTATCCTTGATGCCCATTTCTGTCTAGGGGCATCCTTTGTACATATTTATTGATCCTGAAAAAATACCAAAAAAATTGATATATGATGCTGAAAAAATCCAAAAAAGCATAAAAAGTCCTAAAAAAATACAAAAAAATTCAAAATTCAAAAATTCAAAAAAGAAAAAAGAAAAAAAATCAAAAAATGAAAAAAGATTCCAAGTGGTGAAAACCTAGAAACAGGTGCTACTTGAGGCCTTTGCACTCCTATTTCTTAGCATGCATCCTTGACACTTAGCCACTTTCCATCATGCCTTGACCTTATTTGACTTGGTCTAGAATGGGTCTTTATCTTTGTCTAAAGGGGCATACCTATTAGCATAGGTCTTTTAAGTGCGTTTGTCTCTTGGGGCATTTCATAACAGGTGTTTTTCAACACCACCCCGAATAGTGTTTTTTAACACTACCCTTGCGTCGAGTGTTTCTTAACACTTATCATATGTCTTACCCAACAGTCTAGTATGATGTGACGTTGCTCATTTGCAAATGTGATACTTAGAGTCTAACTCTATGACCAACACACGTGCACTTAAACAATCAACTCGCTTGAGACATGTTGACTTTATATTTTTTTTCTTTGTGTGCTGTCTATGAGGATTTCTTTGATGAGTGGTCTCTCCCTGAGAAGTTTTTGATGATGCATAGCTAGAAGACTGAGGGAATGAGAACATGTTTTATTTCTTTATCTGCTTGTGGGTATAGTATGTTGATCCTAACTATCATGAGCATTTATGCTGGTCCTACTTGACACTATGGATTGACAAGGTATTATCCTTGACTATTTTATGCGAGTGCATGCTTCTAGCTATCCTGACTTTCTTGTGTCTTGATACAAGCATAATCTCACCATATAAAACTTAGGTAATCTCACTACATTAGTCATCTTGACCTACATGTCTTTGATGCCTAGGTGAGATTCCCACATTTCTATCTGATAAAGATCATATTCATATCCACATAGTTATGCTAGTGTGCATTGTATGATCTTACAATGCTACCAATAACACTCAATGATGATAATTAGATGTCTATAAGCGTTGTGACCTTGCAAGTCAACCACTTTTCATAGTAGCTTGCATTTCTAGGTTCATGTTATTTTAGTTTCTGCATCTTGTGTATGGAGAGAGCTCTCCTTTTTATCATCTACGGACTAGTTGGTCAACTGTGCTCATTTTTTGATTCTTCTTGATCATATCTTTCCTTTCTGGTCTTTCATATCCAATCATTTTCTATCCATTTTCGGACTCGAAATCAAAATCTAAGTCATGTTTCCAAGTTTTCTCATTCTTCTACGCAGTTGACTGACCCTTTTGAGGCATAATTCTTTGATCTTTGATGGAATTTCTTCCTTTCCATGTCTTTCAAATTTTCTAGTCTTTCATTCACGCTATTTCTAGTCTTCTATTTCTATTCTTCTACTTCCTCACTGGGGCATGTTTTCACTGCCTAATGGTTATCCTCTTATCATTTATCTTCGATTGTGATTTCATTTTGATTTGATCATCTTTTATCGATTCCCTGTCTCTCCTCTACTTGATTTCGATTTCGACTCCGAGGGGGCAGTATTTATGGGATTCTCATCCCTGATTTCCTTGATTTTCTTGATTCAGCTATCTTTCTATGAGCTTTTGCTCAAGCTTGAGATTCTTATCTCTTATTTTTGATATGATCCCAAATCGACCTCATGTCCAGAATCTTTTGTCTATGTTTGTCCAGGTGTGATCCTGAATCGACCTCACATCTGAGTTGTTTTGTGATCCCAAATTGATCTCACATTTCAATTCTTCTTTGACTGCATGTGTTCCCAAATCGATCACACATTAGTCAAAGAGGGGCAAATGTATGCACCCAAAAATGGTCACCTATACTTTGGGCCCCATTTATTTGATTTATCAATCCTAAATCAGTTTTGATCAATAATCAATATTTTCAACATCATCAATTTCTTGATTAAATCTTAAATTTGATCATATATTGGATTTTTATCCTATGGGCTAACCATTTTATCCTAAAGTCTTTATTTATTCAAAAGGAATATTTCCTCCCCTTTCAATAAATAAAAAGCCCCACCTTTCCCTCTTATCCTAAGTTGCACAAATAAAGCATTATTCCTATTTTACAAAAAGGGAAAAAGTACTTTTTGTCTCACATGAGGCTCAAAAGTCAACACTTCACTCTCATTGGAGGATACTTGTGCACATGGATTGCTCCTCTTTCAACCTCCACTGCCGATTAAGACTTTTTGCCTCTTAATCTCAATGGTCCATTTCTTTGCATTTCTTATAAAAGGAAAGCTCTCTCCTCCATTTGGATACCATGTTTTTATGCTAATGTTATGCTGCAGGTTTTAGGTGCATTTGGAGCTTTTGAAGATATTGAAGACTTGCTTCATTTCATTACATCACTTAGTTGCTTATTTCCTTTGCTTAGTTTGCATGATCATGGCATATTAGCTTAGTTTCCTTTTATGCAATAGAGTAACTCACATAGCTTAAATAGGAAGGCTTTGTAACACTTGTTATTTCCTTTCATAAATTAGTTGCATTGTACTTTCCTTTCATAGCTTAGATTGCATTCTCATTTAGATTTGCATTGCATTGCATATTTGATTCTTGGAGATATTGGCATTGTTTCCCTTGTCTTCATTGTGAATCTCTCATTGTGTGGTTGACTAGCAAGGTCATAAGTTCATAGCTCTAGCTGAGAGCAATTTTCAATCTTGCAACTCCATACATAGAGAGCTATGAGCCGCTTTGTGAGGCCTCATTCTTGAGCAACCTTGCATGTAATGGTTCATAGAAGTGCACCATTTTAGTGTGTACAATACCCCATGTATACTCATTTTCCCTTACATTGGAAACCTGATGAGGCATGGACTCTATAATGTCTTTGCATTGATGATCTTCAATCATCACCACTAGTCTTGTTTGAATGTCTATGGATAGCCTTCAGTCAAACAACTTGACTAGTATCTTGTAATGCATGCTCACCTGCCATACAAACATATTCAAGCTCAAAATTATTCTTGAAGGTTTTGTAGTCTCCTCCAGATGTTTACATCAAATTTAGAAATGAATATGGGACCATTGGATCTACATAGCTTCGTTGAGAATGCCATTTTTTTTCTACTTAGAAGGACCAAATGAGCATCATCATTTTCAATTTTCCTATCAAGATATTCACCTCAATTTCAATTCCCTTTATTTGAATTCAAAAATCTAAAATGTGACCACATCCATGAACTGACAATCAAACTTGAGCTTCTTCACCCTAACTGATCTAATTATACCAGGGTGGACCATAGAACTTACATTAAATAAGGACCTTGGACATACCTTTGAATCCTCTTAGGAACAATTTAAATATCATGGACTTTCATTTCGAATGGAGACTCAGGGTCACTGAATCTTTGAACTTGTATTTGAAGTGAAATCACTAGAACTTTGCAAAATTTGAACTTGTTGAACCTCACACTGAGATGGCTCAAAGTAAACTAGTTAAACATGCTTCAATAAATTGAACCACTTCAAAATTCTTTGAACTTAGTTCAAAGAGGTTCAAGATCCTACATCAAAAGTTTAAATACTGGGGTCTATATGGGTACCAACAGGTAGACTAGCTTACTACTATTTGTAGATTGAGTTTTGTCATGCCCTTGACATTCTCTGGTTTCACTTATTAATGTTTTGTTCTAATTTGGTTTCTATTTATTAGCTTAGCTCATTCTGGTACAGTTCTATTGTTGGATCTTCCTTGAAGATTAAATTTCTGATGTCACTTACCTAAACTTCGCTGAGAGATTAGGTTCATTATAATCTGATTTCCAGAATTGGAATGTTCAAATTACTATTATTGTTATGTTTGATTAACTGGTGGATTATCAAATGTTATTTTTCTAAATTTTGTTATGTTGGTAAAACCTATACTTGGTTGTTTCGGATAGTGATTATGTTGATGAAATGTTGGTTAAAGATCTGTATTTGGTATCAAGTTTTGTTGGTGACTGATTAATTGGTTTACTTTTCTGTTATTACTTCTGTTATGAGGTTATATTTGCATATGTCAAGTTCATAGTATTGATATAATGGATAGGATTACTATCTTCATTCTGTTAATAAAATGTTAATTTGAAAGGTTTTAGAAAAGAATATTTGTGTATATATTTGTGTATATATACTTATACACTTATTTATTTTTGCATATATATATGGTATTTATGTATATGTATAACAAATTAATTATTTTATGCCTTACTTAATTCAAAGTTAATGTTAGTAAATCCTAACTATATGTTAGTATCTTTAATTTCGAATGTTAGTAGCTTTAGTTAGATGTTAGTAAATATGGTGAAGATATGTTAGAGTAGTCTATAACCTAAAGTATATCTAAACACATTTTCTACCACTCTCAAATTCTCCTATTAATCACTAAACCCATCTGCGATACATGCTCTGCACGACATTGAATGAAGTGAGTTGTTTTAGGTGTAGTGGGCAATTAATTCTGCAGGCATTGGGTTTCAAATTTGGTACGCTGCAGACAGATGGTAAGCATCGCTTGCAAGTAGCATGCTCATCTTGTCGAGGGAGGAGATTGTAGTTGTTAAACTATTAGTCTATTATTTGGGAAAGACCGCCATTAACTTGGTGAAGGGATTTCCATTTTTGAAGCTGAGTTTTGCTTCATTTTCTCTGGTGAACGGTTGGTTATGGAGGTATATCTCAGTCTTTTTCTTTGTCTTAAAATGACTGGATTGTGTAGAAGTATGGACGGCAAGCTATTTCTTTACAATCACAGGCATTTAAGAGATTTTTTGCGCTTGGAGTGGGCTAGGACACTTTCCAGTTTTAGAAACCCCACACGAAAACCAGGCAGGGGCAATTTCTGACTCAATATCTTGTTTATCTTTTATATTTTGTTCTTAAATTTAAGTCTACAATAACGTATATCATCATTTTATGAATGGTCAATGTACATCTAGAGATTACTTTTAGAATCTTTGGTTATGAAACTTGTTATTGTAGTATTGCTGTTTTGTTGGGGATTGGTTAATGTTATGTGTATTTGTAGATTAGAAATAAACAGAGATGATGTTTAGGGCTTATTCTTAATGTCTAGTGATTCTTGTCTTTGTATTACACTGTTACATGGTTTACATGGTTTAGAGGGTTTCTTTGAGTCTTGCGAATGTGATGTATCTAAGTTGATTACAAGGTAGTTTTGGTTTAACAGCATGAAGTCTTGGGAGTTTGCAATTATAGTTTGGGTCTGTGTTGTACCCGCGAGCTTACTAATGTTTGGCCGAGCCTTTGGTCTGGTGAACTTGAGTTTTGAGAAATGCAATACTTGGGTAGGAAGTCTGGTACGTGTATAGGATGTTGGGTGTTAAGAATTCTTTGTAACAGAGCAATTTTATTTCAGACCACTATGCTATATGTGTGTTTCTGGGTGCGGATGTTATGTGGTTTTGCTTTGTGGAATAGGGCTTACTCATATTCTTGCTTTGTATTTGTCGATAAGGTGGTTCTTGTGTTTTCTTTTTAGTTATTTGGAACATGTTTTTTGTCTGTTGATAGTAATTTCAGTGCGGATGTAAGGAAATTGAAGTTGTCGTACTTCTGAGGTTACTATGTGTTGTTCATGGTATTAGAGTTTGATGCTCACCATGTTTTACTTGAATTTTGTGGAGCTGGTATCTGACACCATTAGTGGGTCAGATGTTGAACTTCTTGTTTAGATGTGTGGTGTTTACTGTCGGGGAAAAATTGAGTCTTTATTTCTTTTGATTTTTAAATCTTTCGTATATAAAGTAGTGAACTAAAGGTTGGTATATCAAGGAAGAGTGGATAGTTTATTATCTATCGTCAGATAGTAAGTGTCTTTTATCTTATCCTTCAACATTGTTGCTTTGTAGCATGGTTATTGTCATATGTGATAGTAACATACGTTTTTTTGTAGTATTTGAAAGTTATTTTGTGTAGATAGAATACCCAAAAAGGTTACCAGCTTGTAAACTAAGATGATAGTATATTGGAATGTTATAACAGAGTTGATTTGGTATATTAGTTATGGGAAGTTTGAGTCGATGAAAACAATTGAGGATTATGCAATTAGATGATTGTCTATTAAAGGTCGAAGGTAGTAAATGGAATTTTGAGTTCGTTTCGAAATTGTCATTATGTAGTCAACTGTTCAATTCAATTATTGTATACTAATGTGATTGAAGGTATAATATTAAATTACTATTTTGAAAGCTCTATAAATAGATGTAATTCTGTGAAAACCAAAATGATGGATTTGATTCTCAATGTATATCTTTGGGCTTGGAGTTGTTATAAAGTTTTAGAATTAGAATGTTGTTTTTTTTATCTTGTGCCATTATTAGTAAATAAGTGTGGAAAATTTACTTGTCACTCCGAAATGTTATTTATAAGAGTATATAATTATAGATATATCTGTTTGGATATGTAGATGCATACTCGAGCCATGGTGTATGCATGTACATACATCAACACGTATATAAGAGTATGTTCTTATAAATAACATAATAGGATTTTAAGTAAATAAAAATATTTTTAATTGGTTATGGCGTATTTTATATGTATATTAAATGCAATGTTTCAGTAGATATTTGTTTATGATTCGGTTCTATTTTATGGACTTATTTACATCTTACTATATCTTTTATAATGCTATTTTAAATGTTAAATGGTTTCAATTTGAGATGGTTACATTGGAATGAGATTGTGGTAAAATAGGAATTTGGATCTATATGGATTTCTGATTGCTGATTCAATTTCATTATTGATGCAATGGAAATGGAGATATAGTTGAAAATGAGAAATATAGTTTATTTTATTTCAATTATTAAATGCTAGTATAAGTGTTTTGAGATAATGCAAGTGTGATCCTTAGATTGGGTGGCTAACACTAGTGTACTACCTTGTGGTGATAGAATTTCTTTCGGTAGCGACTGACACTAGTCTATATCCTTATGGGAAAGAATTTCTATCAGTTATTTAATTAAGAGATAATTATAAATTTATGGGCTATGGGTATCATCTAACAAGATAAAACATTATGGTTTCATTAGACATAATGGATTACTACGAGGTTTCCTCACGGATACATAGCGTAGATTCTTATGTGGACACCCATGAACTATTGGATCATTACCTTGTCATTTTCTTTGCGAGTTTATTTCTGTTGGAAAAGAAATGCAGTGTTTTTTGATTTCAGTGTTAAAAGAATGGAATCATGTTATTAAATTTTAGTAACATCTATATTCTATCTGCATGGATTATAGGTTATTCTGATTTTATTATGGATGCAGGTTTTTGGAAGTATTCCGTTATCCTAATTAATGTGACTGAGCCCTGTTTGCATCTGTGTTTGTGTTTACTCTTGACTTTCAAGTTTAAATGGATAAATCAATGAGTTTGGGCCAGTGGTTAGCTGCTGTTAAGATTTATGGAAGGCAGATCATTACTTGTTTATTAGTTATCAATTCTATTCGTAGAATGTAAAAAGCTTGAAAGGAATATGTAATTGAAAATAAGTTTTGAGTAAAGAGTATTCATATTTACTCTTATATAACTCAGTTTGGAAATTGTAATGCTCTTAGAAGTAGTTACTATGTATTTTGTTCTGACTTGGAATATTAAAACAACAAAAAAATAAATTTATCATGCTTTTGTGGTTGTGTATGGTTGGACCTTCATGGTTTTATCTTTTGGGTTATTATGGGTTGTTACATTTGGTATCAGAGCCAGGTTTAAACACTCAGGGCTTGAGGGTTTAAAAGATAAGGGGTTTTATCATTATGCTTCTGTTAGTGATTTTATTGATCTTTTCTATAGGATTTCAAGCATGCCTCCTGTTACACGAGGAGCACAAAGACATGGTGACCCAGTTGATGCTAATTTAGGTAGAGGTAGGGGTGGATGATGCGATCATGGTCATGGTCATGGAAGAGGATGTGGTCGCCAAGGAATACTTGGTGATGAACAAGTTGATCCTTTAATAGGAATGGATCAGGAAGATCGAGAGGTACCACAGGTTGAAGTTCTCCAACGGATCCTTGATAGGTTGGATAACATTGAAGCAAGGAACAATGTTCCTAATGGTGTAGCAAATGCTCATATTATACGAGTCCCTATAGTAGAAGATCCTATTATCAGGACTCAGTTAAAAGACCTTTCTAAGCTCAAAGGACCATATTTCAATGGAACAAAGGGTGGTGCTGAAGCTAAAGCATGGCTCTTGAACATCAAAAGATGTTTTATTCTCCATGATTATCATGGTAATGTGAAGGTTCGATGGACCATAATGTAGCTAAGATCCTTTGCTTCCATATGGTGGAATATGGAACTAGAGCAACTTGGAATTCTTATCTCTCAGGTTACATGGGAGCTCTTCATAGAAAGATTCCATGAGAGATTCATGTCGGATTATTGGCAGAAAACTAGATCTGAAGAATTCTTTAGTATTTCTCAAGGCAACTCAATGGTGGAGATGTATGAGAGGAGGTTTTTCCAACTGAAGAAATATTCTGGTTGGTTAGAGAATGATAAGCCTTTGGTACAACACTTCATTAGGGGTTTGAACCCTAAAATTGGAGAAGAAGTGAGAACTTTCAAACCTAAGACAGTGAAAGAAGCTGCTGATCAAGCCAAACTCATAGAATTGAAGTCAAGATTTTCAGCCAAAGGATCAGTGAATCCACCAGCTCAAAGCAGTGTGAAGAATTAGAAACCTTATCAAGATAATTTCAAGGCATTTTCCAGTGGATCGAGTGGTAAATTTCAGAAGAGGAAGTTTGAAAAGTTTTCCAAATCAAACAAGAGTTTCAAGGTTCCTGAGCAACCTAAGTCCTTTACACCAACTCAGAGTGTACAAAAGAGTTATGCATCACCTCCAGCAAACTCATCATAGGATAAAAGTACCAAAAGAGGAGCAGAATGTTGGCAATGTGGGCAATTGGGACATTTGCAATGGAATTGTCCCCTTCGAGGCAATAGTCAGGTCAGGTCTAAAGCCACAGGTTCTGAGGCTACTGTTGGTGATTCTAGAAGGAATCATCGCATCTTTGCTACTGTGGATCAAAAACAAGCAGATCATCAAAACACTGTGATTGAAGCTAGAGGTAATTACCAAGGTAAGAAGATCTCTATTTTATTTGACTCCGGTGCCACTGGCTCTTTTATTTCTTCCAATTTAGTTAAGCAATGTGGAATTCCTATGAGTAAAGTTGAATTGGCATGGCAAGTCGAGTTAGCATCAGGAACGAAGGTTGAATCAGGGTTTATAGCTGCAAATTGTAAGGTTCAATTTAAGGCTTTTACTACTACAGTTAGCCTTAGGGTTATTCCTTTAGGTTCTTATGACATTATTCTGGGTATGGATTGGTTAGAGCAACACCAAGCTGTCATCAATTGTAGAGAGAAGACCGTTAGGTGCATCGATGATAATAGAACCATCAAGATTATTACAAGTGTTAAGAGGCTTATATCAGTCAGAACTATTTTTGCTAAGCAACTTCAGAGATGTTTACAAAAGGGATGCAAATTGTTTGCTATTTCTATCAATGATTTTGATGAGCCAGTTGCTAGGAACACCAGCTTGGATTATTCAATTTTGAAGGAATTCTCAGATGTATTCATTACAGAGATTCCAGGAATCCCACCTAAAAGAGAAATTGATTTTAGGATTGATCTTTTGTTGGGAACCAAACTGATTTCCAAGACTCCTTATCGTATGACCACTCCAGAATTAGTGGAACTCAAGGTTCAACTTGAGGAAATCCTTGAGAAGGGACTTATTAGACCTAGTGTTTCACCTTGGGGAGCACCTATTATCTTCGTCAGGAAGAAGGATGGATCTTTGAGGCTTTGTATCGACTATAGACAACTGAAAAAAGCTACCATCAAAAATAGATATCCTTTTCCTCGCATCGATGATTTGTTTGATCAAGTGAAGGGTGCCAAGGTGTTTTCCAAGATTGATCTCAAATCTGGATATCATCAGTTAAGGATTCAAGAAGCTAACATTCATAAAATAGCCTTTCACTCAAGGTATGGGCATTATGAATTCATAGTAGTACCATTTGGGTTGACTAATGCACCATCAGTATTCATGAGCTTGATGCAGGGAGTATTCAGGACTTTCTTAGATAAGTTTGTGGTAGTGTTCCTTGATGATATTTTGGTATATTCTAACTCCTTGGAGGAGCATGAGCAACATTTGAGGCAAGTCTTTGAATGTCTCCGTAGGAACAAGCTATATGCCAATCCTAAAAAATGTGAATTTTTCAAAACTGAAATAAGTTATTTGGGTCACATCATTACAGGAGATGGAATAGCTTTTGATTCTGCTAAGATTAGGGCAATTGTAGAGTGGCCAACTCCTATCAATGTATCTGAAGTACAAAGTTTTATGGGTCTGGCTAGATACTACAGAAGATTTGCGGCTAATTTTTTAAAGATAGCCCATTCCATTACTTCTCTCCAGAGAAAGGTTAAGAAATTCATCTGGTCAGATAAATGTGAAGAAGCATTCCAACATCTTAAGGAACATTTAACTAGTGCACCAATTTTAGTGGTACCTGATCCTTCTAAGGAATTTGTTGTGTGCACTGATGCCTCATTGGATGGTTTAGGGGCTGTCTTGATGCAAGATGGTAGGGTCATTGCTTATGAATCTAGGAAACTAAAGGATCATGAAATTAATTATCCTACTCATGATTTGGAACTCATAGCAGTGATTCATGCTTTGACCAAATGGCGGTATTTTCTTCTTGGTCAACATTTTGAGCTTCATACCGATCATAGAAGTCTGCAATATTTGTTCACACAACCCAATCTTAATGCACGTCAGCACAGATGGATGGAGTTTTTGTGTGAGTATGACTTCAAAATGAAGTATATTCAGGGTAAAGAGAACAAAGTAGCAGATGCTCTTAGCAGAAGGTGTCATGAACTCTCTTCTTTGACTCTCACAATTGACTTGAAAGAGAGAATACTTCTGAATTTGGCTACTGATCCTTGGTACTTACATGTCAAGGTAGTGATTGATAGTGGCAGTATTTTAGAAGGTAGATTTGAGGGTTACTCTATTAGCACTGAAGGACTGATGACTTACCGAAGCAGCATTTATGTGCCAGAAGTCAGGGATCTTCGGAACCTAGTTATGACTGAAGCACATATGGCACCTTATTTAGCACATCCTGGTGTGAAGAAGATGCATGCTGATCTTAGGCAGCATCACTACTAGCCGGGTATGAAGAGGGATATTGTTGATTTTGTGGCTAGATGCTTGGAATGTTAGAGAGTAAAAGCTAAACATCAACATCCAGCTGGTTTACTTCAATCTCACAGCGTGCTTGAATGGAAATGGGATACCATATCCATAGATTTCATAGTGGGGTTACCATTATCAGCTAGGCGACATGATGCCATTATGGTTGTTGTTGACCGGTTAACCAAAGTTGCCCATTTTATTCCTATAAGATCCACTTATAATGCTGCATCTGTGGCACAGATTTATATGGAATAGGTTGTTAAGCTGCATGGGATTCTAAAGAAGATCATATCTGATAGGGATTCAATTTTTACTTCATCTCTGTGGAGGTCTTTGCAGCATGAATTAGGCACTTAGTTGAACTTTAGTTTAGCATATCATCCCGAAACTGACGGGCAGACTGAGCGTGTCAACCAGATTTTAGAAGATATGCTTAGAATGTATGTGATGGATAGGCAGAGTAAGTGGGAAGAGTACTTACACCTGGTAGAATTTTCTTATAACAATGGTTACCATAGTTCTATAGGTATGGCTCCTTTCCAGGCTTTGTATGGAAGACCGTGTAGAACACCTTTGAGCTGGGACAATCTTGAGGACATAATTCTTTTAGGTCCTGAGATGCTTTAGGATTTAGAATAGTAGGTTAAGCACATCAGAGAACACCTATCTACAGCTCAGGATAGGCAGAAAAAGTATGCAGACCTACATAGGGTTGAACGTCAATTTGAAGTTGGGAATAAGGTATTTCTTTGGGTTAGGCCCCGAAAAAGTCCTATTAAGTATGGTAAAGGGTCAAAATTGTCTCCAAGGTTTGTGGGACCATTTGAGATCCTAGAACAAGTGGGTCTAGTTTCTTATAGACTTGTTTTGCCTCCCAGCCTTTCACGAATTCATGATGTATTTCATGTTTCTATCTTAAGGAAGTACATACCTGATATTGCTCACGTTCTAAACTAGAATCATTTACAGGTGGTAGATGGACAACTGATGCTGGAACCAGTACTAATTATTCAGCAAAGAGAGCTAAACCTTAGAGGATGCAAGGTGGAACAGGTAAAGGTGTTATGGGATCTTAATGATGAGGCTTCTGCAACTTGGGAAGATGCAGGGGTAATGAGAACTACTCATCCACATTTATTTTCAGGCTTCTAGGAGTAAGCCTAGGCTGGTGGGGGAGGGTGTCATGCCCCTGACAGTATCTGGTTTTGCTTATTAATGTTTTGTTCTAATTTGGTTTCTATTTATTAGCTTAGCTCATTCTGGTACACTTTTGTTGTTGGATCTTCCTTGAAGATTAAATTTCTGATGTCACTTACCTAAACTTCGCTGAGAGATTAGGTTTATTATAATATGATTTCCAGAATTGGAAAGTTCAAATTACTATTATTGTTATGTCTGATTAACTGGTGGATTATCAGATGTTATTTTTCTAAATTTGGTTATGTTGGTAAAACCTATACTTGGTTGTTTCGAATAGTGATTATGTTGATGAAATGTTGGTTAAAGATCTATATTTGGTATCAAGTTTTGTTGGTGACTGATTAATTGGTTTACTTTTCTATTATTACTTCTGTTATGAGGTTATATTTGCGTATGTCAAGTTCATAGTATTGATATAATGGATAGGATTACTATCTTCATTTTGTTAATAAAATGTTAATTTGAAAGGTTTTAGAAAAGAATATTTGTGTATATATATATATATATATATATATATATATATATATATATATATATATATATATATATATATATATATATATATATATTTTGTAATATATATATATATATATATATATATATATAAATATATACTTATACACTTATTTATTTTTGCATATATATATGGTATTTATGTATATGTATAACATATTAATTGTTTTATGCCTTACTTAATTCAAAGTTAATGTTAGTAAATCCTAACTATATGTTAGTATCTTTAATTTCGAATGTTAGTAGTTTTAGTTAGATGTTAGTAAATATGGTGAAGATATGTTAGAGTACTCTATAACCTAAAGTATATCTAAACACATTTTCTACCACTCTCAAATTCTCCTATTAATCACTAAACCCATCTGCGATACATGCTCTGCACGACATTGAATGAAGTGAGTTGTTTTAGGCATAGTGGGCAATTAATTCTGCAGGCATTGGGTTTCAAATTTGGTACACTGCAGATAGATGGTAAGCATCGCTTGCAAGTAGCATGCTCATCTTGTCGAGGGAGGAGATTGTAGTTGTTAAACTGTTAGTCTATTATTTGGGAAAGACCACCATTAACTTGGTGAAGGGATTTTCATTTTTGAAGCCAAGTTTTGCTTCATTTTCTCTGGTGAGCGGTTGGTTATGGAGGTGTATCTAAGTCTTTTGCTTTGTGTTAAAATGACTGGATTGTGTAGAAGTATGCACGGCAAGCTGTTTCTTTACAATCATAGGCATTTAAGAGATTTTTTGTGCTTGGAGTGGGCTAGGACACTTTCCAATTTCAGAAACCCCACATGAAAACCAGGCAGGGGCAATTTATGACTCAATCTCTTGTTTATCTTTTATATTTTGTTCTTAAATTGAAGTCTGCAGTAACGTATATCATCATTTTATGAATGGTCAATGTAAATCTGGAGATTACTTTTAGAATCTTTGGTTATGAAACTTGTTATTGTAGTATTCATGTTTCTGTTGGGGATTGGTTAATGTTATGTGTATTCGTAGATTATAAATAAACATAGATGATGTTTAGGGCTTATTCTTAATGTCTAGTGATTCTTGTCTTTGTATTACCCTATTACATGGTTTACATGGTTTAGAGGGTTTCTTTGAGTCTTGCGAATGTGATGTATCTAAGTTGATTACAAGGTAGTTTCGGTTTAACATCATGAAGTCTTGGGAGTTTGCATTTATAGTTTGGGTCTGTGTTGTACCCGTGAGCTTACTAATGTTTGGCCGAGCCTTCGATCTGGTGAACTTGAGTTTCAAGAAATGCAATACTTGGGTAGGAAGTCTGGTACGTGTATAGGATGTTGGGTGTTAAGAATTCTTTGTAACAGAGCAATTTTATTTGAGACCACTGTGCTATATGTGTGTTTCTGGGTGCAGATGTTATGTGGTTTTGCTTTGTGGAATAGGGCTTACTCATATTCTTGCTTTATAGTTGGCGATAAGGTGGTTCTTGGGTTTTCTTTTCAGTTATCTGGAACATGTGTTTTTTCTATTGATAGTAATTTCAATGAGGATGTAAGGAAATTGAAGTTGTCGTACTTCTGAGGTTACTATGTGTTGTTCATGGTATTAGAGTTTGATGCTCACCATGTTGTACTTGAATTTTGTGGAGCTGGTATATGATGCCATTAGCAGGTTAGATGTTGAACTTCTTGTTTAGATGTGTGGTGTTTACTGTTGGGGAAAAATAGAGTCTTTATTTCTTTTGATTTTTAAATCTTTCGTATATAAAGTAGTGAACTAAAGGTTGGTATATCAGGGAAGAGTGGATAGTTTATTATCTATCATCAGATAGTAAGTGTCTTTTATCTTATCCTTCAACATTGTTGCTTTGTAGCATGGTTATTGTCATATGCGATAGTAACATACGTTTGTTTGTAGTATTCAAAAGTTATTTTGTGTAGATAGAATACCCTAAAAGGTTACTAGCTTGTAAACTAAGATGATAGTATATTGGAATGTTATAATAGAGTTGATTTGGTATATCAGTTATGGGAAGTTTGAGTCGATGAAAACAATTGAGGATTATGCAATTAGATGATTGTCTGTTAAAGGTCGAAGGCAGTAAATGGAATTTTGAGTTCGTTTCGAAATTGTCATTATGTAGTCGACTGTTCAATTCAATTATTTTATACTAATGTGATTGAAGGTATAATATTAAATTACTGTTTCGAAAGCTCTATAAATAGATGTAATTCTATGAAAACCAAAATGATGGATTTGATTCTCAATGTATATCTTTGGGCTTGGAGTTGTTATAAAGTTTTAGAATTAGAATGTTGTTTTTTTTATCTTGTGCCATTGTTAGTAAATAAGTGTGGAAAATTTACTTGTCACTTCGAAATGTTATTTATAAGAGTATATAATTATAGATATATCTGTTGGGATATGTAGATGCATAATCGAGCCGTGGTTTATGCATGTACATACATCAACACGTATATAAGAGTACGTTCTTATAAATAATAGAATAGGATGTTAAGTAAATAAAAATATTTTTAATTGGTTATGGCGTATTTTATTTTTATATTAAATGCAATGTTTCAGTAGATATTTGTTTATGATTCGGTTCTATTTTATGGAGTTATTTACATCTTACTGTATCTTTTATAATGCTATTTTAAATTTTAAATGGTTTCAATTTGAGATGGTTACGTTGGAATGAGATTGTGGTAAAATAGGAATTTGGATCTATATGGATTTCTGATTGCTGATTCAATTTCATTATTGATGCAATGGAAATGGAGATATAGTTGAAAATGAGAAATATAGTTTATTTTATTTCAATTATTAAATGCCAGTATAAGTGTTTTGAGATAATGCAAGTTTGATCCTTAGATTGGGTGGCTGACACTAGTCTAGTACCTTGTGGTGATAGAATTTCTGTCAGTAGCGACTGACACTAGTCTATATCCTTATGGGAAAGAATTTCTATCAGTTATTTAATTAAGAGATAATTATAAATTTATGGGCTATGGGTTTCATCTAACAAGATAAAACATTATGGTTTCATCAGACATAATGGATTACTACGAGGTTTCCTCATGGATACATAGTGTAGATTCTTATGTGGACACCCATGAACTATTGGATCATTACCTTGTCATTTTCTTTGCGAGTTTATTTCTGTTGGAAAAGAAATGCAGTGTTTGCCGATTTTAGTGTTAAAAGAATGGAATCATGTTATTAAATTTTAGTAACATCTGTATTCTATCTGCATGGATTATAGGTTATTCTTATTTTATTATGGATGCAGGTTTCTGGAAGTACTCTGTTATCATAATTAATGTGACTGAGCCCTGTTTGCATCTGTGTTTGTGTTTACTCAACTTTCAGGTTTAAATGGACAAATCAATGAGTTTGGGCCAGTGGTTAGCTGCTGGTAAGATTTATGGAAGGCAGATCATTACTTGTTTATTAGTTATCAATTCTATTCGTAGAATGTAAAAAGCTTGAAAGGAATATGTAATTGAAAATAAGTTTTGAGTAAAGAGTATTCATATTTACTCTTATATAACATAGTTTGGAAATTTTAATGCTCTTAGAAGTAGTTACTATGTATTTTGTTCTGACTTGGAATATTAAAACAACAAAAAAAAATTTTTATCATGCGTTTGTGGTTGTGTATGGTTGGACCTTCATGGTTTTATCTTTTGGGTTATTATGGGTTGTTACAAGTTTCAAGTTTAAAGTTTTTGAGGGCACTGATTCACCCCTCCCTTCTTAGTACATTATCTCTCCATTCCAAAAATTGGTGTCAGAGCTTAGATCTCTTATTGGACGGTTTAACGACTAAAGAGTAAAGATCTAATCATGGAGAGATACAAGTTGGACAAAACTATAGAGAGTCAAAAAAATCAGATGCAGATGTTTATTGAGAAATAAAAGCAAGCTAAGGATTCTGGAAAATGAGACTAACTACCATGAAGAAGAGATTGATGATTTATTTGATAATATTGGATCTAGTTCATGCAGTATTTATGATGAAAAAGGTTGAAGATAGTTCTAAGAAGATTGATGATTTTATGATTAATCAAAGAGGCCTACAAAGCACTACTAGATTAATTAGGCTACACCAAGCAAGGAAAATCATCTAAGAAAGCTGAACAGATGAATAAAAATCAAAATTAGAGACCTAAGACACTAACATGCCATCACTATGGAAAACCAAGACACACTTCAAATGTATGCAAGAGTAAAGTAGAAGGTAAACTGAAAACCACTCCTAAGTTTAATGGTCATTGTTACAATTGTAACAAGTTTGGACATCAAGCATATGAATGCAGATCTAAGTTGAATAGGACTCCTAAAAAACCCCACATGGAGAAACATTGTTACACTTGCAACATGCATGGACACATCGCAAAAGAATGTAGGACAAAGATGAAGAAAGTCTGGACAATGAAAGAAAAGAACAAATCCTACCAACCAAGAAGATGAGGTAATGCTTACACCTAGGATTATAACACATGGATTAACTACACAACATGTGGAAGGTATGAAAATATTGAAACTAATTTCATGAGGAAGAGATGGGGTGCTAGAAAATCTCAAAGCTAGACAAAAAATGGTATGGCATGTTTGCATTGTGACAAAGTCGGTCACCTAAGTAAAGATTGCAGAGACATAGCACCAAAAGAACAATTTTTTGAGAATGACAATACAATTGTAGATATCATGAGGATTAGAAACACTATGTGGAGAAAGGCATCAAATGATAATGTTGATTCAAGCAATGTTGTTGGTGAAACCTTGTCCATTGGAGTGGGTGACATCGACACCTCCACCTAAGCTGAAAAAGGTATGTATGGAATTGTTAATTTAGATAAATTATATTTTACATATAGTTCCTTATATATGGTGTGCACATACCAAATTTGCATGAATAGAGATACATTATGGTTTATAAGGTTTGAGCTTTCAAAGTTACATAGTCGGTATATGCTAGACCAAGTAAGGAGTTATCCTTCAATGACTATTATGCAAGGTTAACTGAGTGAAAAAGTTGTGTTAACCAAGCTATTGATATTTTGTTGTACTCACTGAGCTTGACAGTTGTCATCGAGCTATGAGTAGGTCAAGCATTTATTACAAAGTTTTGAGTGGGAATTTGAAAAAGGTTATAAATAGACAATGAACTTATGATGCGGGGGCATCCAAGGTTAAGGTAGGGACATTCTATGTCCTTGGTAAACTACATGGAGTGTTTGTGTTTTGGCTAGTTTTTACTTAGTTGCAGCCATGACGGATGGTCTCATTCATTGAAGGAAGCTCAGTCACTGATGGAACTCAGTACTCTTTGGCACTCGGTGAAATGGTTTCTCAGTCATGCCTGTGGTGCTCAATCGATACTAGTGCTCAGCGATGCCTGGTGTGCTTTGTAATTTTACTATTGCTCGGTTGTTCAGATTTATCCACTCAAATTCTATGTGATTTGTGTGCCAACTTGGTGAATTAATTATTGGTAGCCATTGTCTTGGACCAACATGTAGAATTAAATGTTTCTATACATTTGTAAGCTGACTTGTATGGTATTTAATTATTTGTTCTAGGGAGTTAAGGGTTTCATCCAGTCAACTTGTGGCTGATGATTAGTACTTAAGGAGGGCTTGGGTAGATGTTTTGGGGGTAGACTTAGAGAACTAGGAGAGAAGAAAGGTTCATGACTTGGAAAACTTAATGAGTTAGATCTGAGTTTCTGGAAGCTGGAGTTGGTGAAGTTGTGGAAAAGTTCTTGATGTTCTTATAGATCAGATTGTAATATGATAGTCCTTTGTAGTAGAGCTAGGGGTTTGCATACTTGGAGACAAGGATATTTCTTGGAGGCTTGCGAGCTCAAGTTTAGATCTTCCTTAGGGTTTCCATAAACTTTTGATTCTCTTCAAAGTTGAACTAGCTAAGATTGTATTGGATCTAATTGTGGATCTTGCAGAATTATTTCATTTTGTATTTGGCCCTAACCCAGAAGGCCTTACGGTCAAGCATGCTAATGCCAATTGATTGAAACATTTGTGGTGTTTTTGTTAGAATAATTGAGAGGGGGGTGAATCATTTATCCAATGTCCCACAATTCAAAATGTATAATCCAAAACAATTCTACTACTTCTACTACTCAGTAAACATAAAATACTTTCATTGTCTATGTTTTTATCGATTGTCAGTCTAAACTTTATAATAGTTACCCATTAAATCTAACATCTAATACGCAAAGTATGATAACAAACAAATATCACAATCAACACATAACACAAGAGATTTAACGTGGAAACCCTATAAAGGGAAAAACCACCTAGGACCGACAAACCAAAATTGTTCACTCTTCTGAAGTGAGGTTGGTGAAGACCCAACCCTGTTAAAGGTTACAAACACACTGTTAGGTGTGACCTTGTTAGAGGATTTTAGACCAAAAGTTATCATCCAACCAACAGTCACTCTAGGGTTGACAAGTTAACAATGTTCACTCTATGAATGAAACATCAAAAGACTTTCATAGTCCACTCGGTTAAGAGATTTGACTATGTACAATGGTTAAATATGTAACAGTAGATGATCTGCCTTGAAACAACTTCAATTTGCAATTTACAGATCAATGTTCAGCTCATTCAAATATTTTTGATCAATATAACACTTTAGATTCAATACTATATCGACTTACTATCCATTGGTAATTACTCTTTGTAGCTCAGTAATTGTTCTGCAGCTCAGTTCTTATTAACCAGTATGATCAGAATGCATGAAAACTTCTTCACATGATAATTCTATAGTATCTTCTTCTTCTAGCTCTCTTTCAATAATGAAACTGATGTCTCTTATATAGATGAGTAAATCATTTTCTTTTCCTCCATCAGATTTTGCTGCTTAATCATATTCATAGATTTTTCTACTTTAAGCTTCCTCAGCTTATGTGTTAGTAACACATTTCAATTTGTTCCATTAGATCCCTTTTGATTTATGTTAGCCATTGATCTTCATAACAAACCTTATCTATTGCCTCAATTTTATACACTTTATAGCTCATCACTTTAGTGACTAAATGGATCATTTAATTCCTTTTTGTTTTTCTTGGTTAACAAAGAAATGCATTGATGAACATAAGCTCGGTTAACACTGCACTTAGTGTACACTACATTTCATCGGTGTATACTAAAATGCTTTATTTACCGACAACACTGCTTTGTATCTTTTAGCTCCATTCTTCATCATAGATGAATGCAACATAATAAAGTCAATTTCATCAAGTCATAGACTCATCAACAAGTTACTTAGTGTATTCCTTATCATCATCTGTCATATACATCTTCCTCATGTAGATATTTTTTGTTCTTCATCTCTTTCACCTTTCTTCAGATGTGTTGGTATAGTAACTTCCAAGATAAGTATTGTCAAGCTAGTTGACATCAATGACAACATAATACTGATTTAATCATCTTTCATATCTAATCAACTCCTTAGTAATCTTAAATTATAGATTCTTCATTCAGGTTCTAAATCAGTTGTAGTTCATCAATCTCTCCCTTTGGCATTGATGGCAACTCAAGTAATATGAAATGTACCATACACATACCAAACATGTATTCTAAAACTTTGTGATCAAATGTTGTACAAGCTCTCCCTAGCTTAATATGTTTAATCACTGCATTACTCAACAACATTATAAAATACAACTTTTTCATTCTGTAGATATAACCTTTTGAGTTCTCAGGTTCCTTTTAGATTATCTCTCCCTTAGATAGTTCTCATCGATGCATATCTCCTTTTCCTTTTCATATTATTTATCTCTCCCTTTGACAACAATGCCAAAGAAACAAATAAACAATAAGCTCTATAGTAGCTAAGTAGCACTTTGTTGTCCATTACATTCTTTGTATCATAGTATACTAATACCCCAATCTATTTCAGTTCTTCAAACTTAATTACAACCTTGAACGATATCCAAAGTGTGAAATATGCTGCATCAACATGAATGATCTTTTGATAAGAGTAGGCTGATGCAACATCCAGATCACATTAGTGATCGATAGATAGGGGATGAACCCCAAGTCGAGTCCTCAAATATTTAAATGTGTCCTTCAGTAGAGGCTTTGTAAAAATGTCTACAAGTTGTTCTTTAGATGTAACAAATTCTAACTTCACTTGCTTCTCTTACACTTGTTCTCTTAAGTAGTGATACTTAAGTGATATATGCTTTTTCTTAGAGTGCATCACTGGATTCTTTGAAATATTAATAGCACTTGTGTTGTCATAGTACATGATCACCGGGTCAGTGATTACCTCATTCATTCCTTCCAACACATGCTTGATATATGCAATGTTTGAGAAATTAGTAGCAGCAACAACATACTCTTCTTTAGTTGTAGACTGAGAAATACAAGCCTTCTTTTTACTTGTCCAGGTTACAAGTCTTTCACCAAAGAAAAATACTCCTCTGGTGGTACTTTTTTTGTCATCCACATTTCCAGCCCAATCAGCATTGGTATAAACCATCAACTCAAACTTACCTTCCTTAGGATACCATAGTTCATAATCCTCTATCTTTTTCAGATATCTTAAGATCCTTTTAGTAGCAATCATGTGTGATTCTCTAGGATTAGTAGAATATCTAGCTACAATTCCCATAGCATGTGTTATATCTAGTCTACTATGAATTACATACATGAGCTTGCCAATCACAGATCGGTAAAGTGTCTGGTTTACCTCTATAGTTTCATCTTCCTTTGTCAATTTACTTCTAGTAGCCATCAGTGTTCCCACAAGTTTAGCATCTTCCATGCCAAATGTCTTCAAGACTTCCTTTATGTACTTAGACTATGTGATGAATATCCCATCACTCTGCTGAATCACTTGTAATCCAAGAAAGAATTTAATCTCTTCGAACATAGACATTTCAAAATCATTCCTCATGTCATCAACAAAAGATTTACATACATGATCTTGACCTCCAAAAATAATATCATCAACAAAAATTTCAGCAATAATAATAGTGTCATCAGTATCACCTTACATGTACAAATTGTTGTTCTCACTAGTTCTTACAAATCCAATACTTAACAAGTAAGTATGCAGTCTTTCATACCATGCTCTCATTGCTTGCTTCAAATGATATAAAGCTTTGCATAATCTACATACCATGTTTCTATTGTCTAGATCAATGAATCCTTTAGGTTGTTCTATGTAGACCTCTTCTTCAAGTATACCATTCAAAAATGTTGACTTCACATCCATTTGATAAACCTTAAATTTCTTGTGTGTAGCATATGAAAGTAGCATTCTAACTCCTTCCAATCTAGCAACAGGTACAAATATCTCACCATTGTCAATGTCTTCTTCATGTGCATATCCCTTGCATACCAATCTCACTTTATTTCTTGTCACTTCACCATTTTCATTCAGTTTGTTTCTAAATATCCATTTAGTACCGATAACATTCTTATCTTTAGGTCGGGGTACTAAGGACCAAGTTTTGTTCATCTCTATTTGTTCTATTTCCTCCATTGCATTAACCCATTCTTCATTTTCTAATGCAACTTTTACATTATTTGGTGCAAATTCATAAACTAGACATGTAGTTTGTCTTGTTTTGCTTCTTGTCTGAATTCCAGCTTGTCTATTTCCAATAATTTGTGTCTCAGGATGATGTCTTCTAAAAAAACAAGCTAGTACTCAATTTCTTCTTTGTTTTTCATCCTATTTAGGTTCATGTGCTTGCTTGATAGCACCATCTTGTTCATAAGTTTCCCTTTCCTATTCCTCGGGTTTATTTTCCTACTAACCTGTTATCATAGGTTGTGACTTCAGTAGATAGTTAGGATTCAATGTAAGTGAATCTACCATAGTCTTCTAGTTCTTTTCTTTCTTCTATGTTCTTGTCATCAAAATCATCAACACAGACATTAGTACTTTCAATCATCTTATTTGTAACCTTATTTAGATATTTGTATGCTTTACTCTTAGTAGAATATCCTAAGAATATTCCTTCGTCACCTTTAGAATCAAATTTCTCATTTCTCTCATCTTTCAGAATAAAAAATTTGCTTCCAAAAATCTTGAAATAACTTACAATAGGTTTGTGTCCAAACCATATATGGTAAGGTGTCTAGTTGGTGTCCTTCTTTAGTTCTACTCGGTTAAGCACATATACAACTATGCTAACAACTTCCCTCCACTATGTCTAAGAAATATTCTTTTGTAGCATTAGTGTTCTAGCACAATCAATGATTGACTTGTTCCTTCTTTCAACAATCCCATTTTGCTGAGCTGTTCTCAAAGCAGAGATCTCTCTCTTAATACCATTCTCATTACAAAAATTAGTAAATTCATTAGAGATTAATTCACCTCCTCTATCAAATCTTAAGCATTTAATTTATTTTCTAGTCTCTTTCTCTACCTTCACCTTATAACATTTAAACATCTTAAAAGCTTCAGATTTCTCTTTCAGGAACATAAAACTTATCAGTCTAGTATAGTCATCAACAAAAAGAATAAAGTATATATCACCATAATAGTTCTAAGTTCTCATAGGACCACATAGGTCGGTCTGAACCAACTCAAGTATCTTCTTTGTTGAGTAGTCTTTTCTTTTAAAATTGGACTTAGTCATCTTACCTTTCTGACATTCATGGCACATATCATGATCTGGTTTTAACAAGTTAGGCAACCCTCTAACTCTTTTCTTCCTACTAATCTTGATCATGTTATCAAAATTCACATGACATAACCTCTTATGCCATAGCCATGCATCTTCATCTTTCATTAATAAACAAGAAGACTGATCAATATCAAGATAAAATAGATTACCTCTAGATTGTGTACCGGTTCCGACAAGTCTTCCTCCATCATCATAGATTCTTACCTTTCTGCTCTTAGAAGCAAGTTAGTGGCTTGAGTTATTTAGCTATGACACACTTAACAAATTGTAGTTTAGTCCATCTACCTAGTATGCATTGTCACATTTTATTCTATCATTAATCACCAGTGAACCTTTACCTCTCACCATACAAGGTGCATCATTTCTCATTCTAACAGATCCACCATCATATTCATCATGTAGATCAAATTTCTCTATATCACCAGTCATATGATGTGTACAACCACTGTCTATGATCCATGTATCATTTATGCTTACTTTAGAGATTAGTGCTATTTCTTCATGTTTCTCTTCTTCCTCTAAATCATTTTTCATAGCAACAAATACTACTTCTACATCATCATCAGTGTCAAATTCAAATTCAAATTCTTCGGCTATGTAACATACCTTTTTCCTTTTGTCATAGCTATCTCGATTGTCTCTATTATTGTGTTGGTAGCCTCTCTTGACTCTTCTCCCACAGCTTCCATCAAATCAGTGTTTGGATCTATCATCATCTTTCTTATTCAGACATCTAGCAGTGATGTGGCCAACTTCTTTACAATTAAAACATGCTAAAGGTAACTTGCCTCCATACCTTCCCTTACCTTTGGGAAATCTTTTGGCCATAAGAGCTTCAAGCTCATCAAGTTCATCATCAGTATTACTGTCACTATCATTATTCTTATCATTCCTACTACTAGACTTACCAATCTTCAAAGAAGACATGAAAGTGGATTCAACAAAAGGTACAACACTATTGTTAAAGTTATTCAATTCAAAGGTTGTAAGCTTACTGATCAGAGTGTCAAGGGTGAGGTTGGATGTAGCCCTTGTTTCATGAATTGCAGAGATCCTGATCACATAAATTGGCAGCAAAGTTCTGAGAATCTTGCTTATTACTATTTCATCATCAATAATTCCACTAGATTCTCTAATAGCATGTACTACCTCTTTTAGTCTATTTGTATATTGCATAATGTTTTCACCTTCTTTCATCTTCATATCATCAAATCAACCTCTTAGGCTTTCTACTCTGGCTCTCTTAACATTCGCATCTCCACTGTATATTAGAGTCAGCTTGTCCCACATCTTCTTATTTGTATCACAATCCTTGATATCTTCAAATTTGGCATTGGTACAAGTAATAGCAAGTTCCATCATAGCAATATTGTGGTCATGCCTATCCTTTAGTTGATTAAGAGTTAAGGGACTAGTGGGCGGTTCAATGTAGCCATTCTCCACCAGTTCTAGTGCAGAATTCCCAATTCTAGATATGTACAACTTCATCCAAATTTTCCATAATGTGAAGTTATCTTTGTTCAGGTTTGGTACTTCCCTCTTATACATCTTGAGACCTTTTTGCTAGAGTCCTTAAAACTCTATTCTAAGCAACCACAGCTCTAATACCAATTGTTAGAATAACTGAGAGGGGGGTGAATCAGTTATCCAGTGTGCCACAATTAAAAATGTATAATAAAAAAAATTCTACTACTTTTTCTACTCAGTAAACATAAAATACTTTCACTATTTGTGTTTTTACCGATTGTCAGTCTAAACTTTATAATAGTTACCAATTAAATCTAACATGTAATATGCAAAGTATGATAACAAACAAATATCACAATCAACACATAACACAAGAGATTTAACATGGAAATCTTGTAAAGGGAAAAACCACCTGGGACCGACAACCCAAAATTGTTCACTCTTCTAAAGTAAGGTCGGTGAAGACCCAACCCTGTTAAAGGTTACAATCACACTGTTAGGTGTGACCTTGTTAAAGGATTTTAGAGAAGAATTTATTGTCCAACCAATAGTCACTCTGGGGTTGACAAGATAACAATGTTCACTCTATGAATGAATCATCAAAATACTTTCATAGTCCACTCAGTTAAGAGATTTGACTATGTACAATGGTTAAATATGTAATAGTAGATGATCTACCTTGAAAAAACTTCAATTTTTAGTTTACAGATCAATGTTCAGCTCATTCAAATATTTTTGATCAATATAACACTTCAAATTCAATACTCTATCAACCTATTATCCATTGATAATTACTCTCTATAGCTCATTAATTGTTCTACAGCTTGATTCTTATTAACCAGTATGATCAGAATGCATGAAAACTTCTTCATGTGATAATTCTGTAGTATCTTCTTCTTTCAGCTCTCTTTCAATAATGAAACCAATATCTCTTATATAGATGAGTAAATCATTTTCTTTTCCTCCATCAGATTTTTCCACTTAATCATATTCATAGATTTTTCTACTTTAAGCTTCCTCAATTGATGTGTCAGTAACACATTTCAATCTATTCCATTAGATCCCTTTTGATTTATGTTAGCCATCAATCTTCATAACAAACCTTATCTATTACCTCAATTTTATACACTTTATAGCTCATCACTTTATCGACTAAACTAATCATTTAATTCCTTTCTATTTTTCTCGATTAACAAAGAAATGTGTCAATGAACACAAGCTCAGTTAACATTGTGCTCAGTATACACTACATCTCATCGGTGTATACTAAAATGCTTTATTTATGGACAACACTGCTTTGTGTCTTTTAGCTCTATTCTTCAACATAGATGAATGCAACATAATAAAGTCAATTTCATCAAGTCATAGACTCATCAACAAGTTACTCAGTGTATTCCTTATCCTCATATGTCATATACATCTTCCTCATGTAGATATTTTTTTTTCTTCATCTCTTTCACCTTTCTTTAGATGTGTCGGTATAGTAACTTCCAAGATAAGTATTGTCAAGCTAGTTGACATCAATGAAAACATAATACTAATTTAATCATCTTGCATATCTAATCATCAAATTCTTAGTAATCTTAAATTATAGATTCTTCATTCAAGTTCTAAATCAATTGTAGTTCATCAGTTGTTATATTTGGTTGAGTATTCTGCTTTGTAATTCTTTTGGCTGCAATGTTTGGACTATCCTTCATTGGATCCACCATCCTTGACTGCATAATGTGGTATCAGAGAAAAGTTTTGTTCCTACTAGAGTGGAAGTAGAAGTTTGACCTAGCAAGGCAGATCTTGCAAAGTTAATCTTATTGGAGTAGAGATTGTGTGCAATCTAGATTGCAGATCTGAAGCACTAAACTTGTGAAATTGGGCCCTAGTTTTTTACAAGATTACAGATTGAGATCTGACTTGTTGCAACTTGGAAATTGACACAAGGTGATCGATGAGGGTCTATTGCAAAGGCTTTCTCTTATCTTTAAGGATGCCTCAAAGAATATTGGACCCTAGAGTTATTTCAAATCTTTGTGATAATGTTGAATCCAGGATCACAGAGAAGGTGAAATTAGATTTCAAATCTAAGTTGGAATTGATGAAAAATGACATGGTCACCAAGATCATGAGAATTGTTTCAGGTATACCTTGAAATGTTGGTACTAAGGATGGCTATGAAGAAGCTGTTGAAGAATTTTAAACTACTAGATCTAGTGGTGATGACCAGAGGAATAGATCTAGTGAAGATAGAACTACTCGGTTGCCTAGATCTGCTGCTTAGTTTAGTAATTACCAAATGGAAGTTTCTACTTTCTCTAGTACTTTGAAACCCAACAATCTGATCAATTGAATTGGTGAACTTGAAGATTTGTTTGAGCTGGAAGAAATTGAAGATACTCTTCAGGTGAGATTAGCATAGACAAATCTGAAAGGACATGTTGCTCTTTGGTGGAAAGAACTACAAAGAGACTGAGAAGATGAAGGTGAAACAAAGATCAATTGATGGAGATTGAAGGTGACTAAGTTGAAAGCTAAGTTCATACTGGCTGACTATGAGCTTGACATTTTTAAGAAGTTGCTAAATCTGAAATAGAAGGAATTGTCTATTGAAGATTATACTGAGGAGTTCTACAAACTTACTATTCTGTCTAGACACTGAGATCTTGGTAAGGAAAAGGTAGCTTGATATGTGAATGGTTTGAGATTAAATATTCAAGATGAGCTTGGTGTGCTAAAGATTGATTTTGTTGAAGATGCTTATCGGTATTCTCTAAAGTCAGAAGATAAGTTGAAGAGGAAACAACCTACTAACTCCCGAGGGAAAGAAAAGATTGATCACTTAGTAAAGGAGAAACTGACTGATGCAGAAGATGAATAGAAACCTGTCGAACCAAAGAAGAAGATAGGTAGAGTTATCTTTAAGGGTACTTGCTATAACTATGGATAGGAAGGACACCATTCTTTTTGGTGTACATAGAATAAGGTTGAATGATGAACTACTGTGATGAATGAGAACATTTAGAATGAACCTAAATCAGAGAACTTGCTGCTTCGGCAAACATTGCTTGGTACAAAGGATGAACCTTGTCAAAGGAGTAACTTGTTTAGGACCCGATCCAAGACTAAAGGTAAACTCTATGATGTTATTGTTGATAGTGGTAGCACTGATAACCTTGTTGCTAAGGATCTAGTCCAGAAATTTGGTTTGAGTAGAATGAAACATCCTTGTCCTCATAGGCTTGGCTAGTTGCAAGATGTTCATGCTTTGGATGTTAGGGAACAATTCTTCATTGATGTTCAGATTGGCTAGTACAAGGATCTTGTGCTTTGTGACATTGTGAAGATGAATAGTTTTGATATATTGCTTGGTAGACCTTGGAAATATGATTGCAGAGCTATTTATGACTATGTAAGAAATGTGTTTACTATTGAGAAGAATGACAGGAAGTTTTCACTGATGCCTTTAATGGATGCAACGCTTATTAGGAGAAGCCTGCGTATTGGTAGCCGAGTTGAGATTGTGGATCCTAAGAAAATGAATGATCAATATGGAGAACCGACCTATACATTGTCAAGGAAAGACTTGAAGAGACAAAGGAAGCTGAAGTGGAAGACTTTGCAAGCAAAAAAGGTGGAGGACTTGTATGTGAAGAACCAATTCAGGATTTATGTGTTGAATCCTGAAAGATGTTCTTCTCACATATGAACATCTTTTCAAACTTGGGGTGTCTGATGTAGGGGCATCCAAAGTTAAGGTAGGGACATTCTGTGTCCTTAGTAAACTACATGAAGTGTTTGTGTTTTGGCCAATTTTTACTTAGTTGGAGCCTTGACCGACGGTCTCGATCATTGAAGGAAGCTTAATCACCAAAGGAACTCGGTAGTCTCTAGCACTAGGTGAAATGGTTGCTCAATCATGCCTATAGTGCTTGGTCAATACTGGTGCTTGGCGATGCCTGGCGTGCTTGGTAATTTTATTGTTGGTTGATTGTTCAGATTTACTGACTAGAATTCTATGTGATTTGTGTGCTGACTTGGTGAATTAATTATTGGTAGCCATTGTCTTGGGATGACATGCAGAATTAAATGTTTGTATACATTTTTAAGCCAACTTGTATGGCATTTAATTATTTTTTTGGCGGAGTTAAGGGTTTCATCTAGCCAACTTGTGGCTGATGATTAGTATTTAAGGAGGGCTTGGGTAGCTATTTTTGGGGTAGACTTAGAGAACTAGGAGTGAAGAAAGGTTCATGACTTGGAAAACTTAGTGAGTTAGATCTAAGGTTCTAAAAGCTAGAGTTGGTGAAGTTGTGGAAAATTTCTTGATATTCTTGTAGATTAGATTGTAATCTGATAGTCATTTGTAGCAAAGCTAGGGGTTTGCATACTTGGAGACAAGGAGATTTCTTGGAGGCTTGGGAGCTCAAGTTTAGATTTTCCTTAGGGTTTCCATTAGCTTTTGATTATCTTTAGAGCTGAACTAGCTAAGATTGTATTAGATCTAATTGTGGATCTTGTAGAATTGTTTGATTTTGTATTTGGCCCTAACCTAGAAGGCCTTACAACTAGACATGTTAATGCAAATTGATTGAAACATTTGTGGTGTTATCTATTTGGTTGAGTATTCCACTATGTAATTCTTTTGGCTACAAGGTTTGGATTGTCCTTCATTGGATCCACCATCCTTGACTGCATAAACTTAGTTCATTCTTCACCTATGATTTTGAAGAACAAAGAGTTTCTAGAGCAATTTCAAGAAATATATTTTTAGAGTGCTTAAAAGCTATTTCACAATCTTCTAAGTGATGTCATTGGAACTTTTACGTAAGTACTATTACTACCGAGTCAATTCATACTACTTATCAAAAGCCTAAATTAAGAAAAATGGCATTCACATCGAAAGTAAACAAATCCAAGTTTGCAGAGGAGAAGGAAGTAAATCTTATAGTGTCTTCTAGTTGTAATGAATCCCGATACAAACTTCATCCTAAAGTTGCATTGAAAATTTATCAAGCAAGAGATTTTTCAAGCATACCCACTAGGGTTCTATTGGTCAAATATGTAAGATCATACATTCACTGCAATATTGGTGAAATAGGATATTTACATATGTATGTAGCTTATTAGAAGCTTTACAGAGAAGATGGAAGATTGGAACTCGAAAACAAACAATTGGAAGTAATAGGTTTGATGAATGCCTTGTGTTTTCCAAAGACCTTTAAGAATGAATGGATTAGTGTTGTTCTAAGAAGATTCCATGATGGAATAATGTGGTTAGATGAGCTGGTAGAGATTACCGAGAAGATGATTCATACAATTACTAGGTATCCTACTATAGATAAAGAAAAAGAAATTCCCAGTGCACCAAGAATAGATATTGAGAAGAACATGTTAGGATTAACAAGGCAGAAATAATAATTACATGCAAAATAACTAATATCAGAAAAACATAAACCACACAGAAGAGGATAGAAGACACAAAGATTTAACATGGTTCCCCCAATCCTTGGGCTATGTCCACCAACAGTGAGTCCAATATTATTATTATCGAATCATTACAACCTGATTACAATCCGTAATCACTTATAGCTCAATTTTGTTGCAAGTACTAAAACCATACATAATGAAATCCCTAACCCTAAGCCATATTATACAATATTTTACCACTTTAGGGTTAGATTGAGTTACAACATATCAGTGAGGGTAGGAGGAAAAAGTGTATAGTACTTTCCTAATTAGCCACCACAAGCTAACAAAACACCAGAGCCAAGTGGGATAGTTTTGCACTGGAGATACACTCAATCAAAGACCCAGAGGTAAAATTTGCAGTGCATCTCATCGGTTATAAAAAAATTCAGTTGGGAAGACAAAATAGTGTGCCTTGTAGAGCCATTAACATTTCATACTGAATGGTTAAGAAAGGATATCAGTTGGACCTAGCCTAGCTTTTGTTGAAGAAAGTTGAAGAGAAAATGAAGACAATCCAGTTGGAAAATTCCAACACATGTAACTTTGGATCCCTGCTAGTTTGCATATTCTTTTATGTGAAATGATTTTTCCCTTCTCTTAGTAATATATAGTGGTCAACTAAAAAGCTAGTGATATCAAAAAATTTAGATTTGATTAAGGGCTTGGGAAATGATGCAGGATCATCTAGGTTGTAAGAGCAATCTTGCATCACCCAGAAATATTTCTATTTTTTATTCAATAAAGGCTATCTATTGCAGAGCTGCTATTTATGGAAACTTGATATTTTTTTAGTAAGTTGGTCATATGATCTTGGAATGTTTTGATTTTACATGTGGAGGTTCATCTTAGTCATATCATCCCACCAGTAAAGTTTCATGGCTAGATCAGGTCTAGTTTTGAAGATATTGAAGATTTTCTGTATTGGCAGCAGGGTACAGAAACTTTGAACTCAATTTTGAAGGCTTTAGAAGCCCCGAATGAGGTCAAAAATTTGGGTGATAGGTGCTTGCACAAGTCAATTCTATAGAGCGCTTTGTGACCTTTCTGAAATGGGTTTATAATAGTCAATCAGGTCAACTGGTGATGACTTATGGTCTCTGAAAGTCAGGCCACCTAAAATGGTGGAAAATAATTTTCCTTCAAAATTTTTGTTCAGCTTTCAAATGTTATTTTGAGCAATATTTGATGTAATAAATTGAAAAATAAAATAATTCTAAGTTTGTTCGGTCCTAAGGGCTAAATTTTTGGAACCTTCTCGGGCGATGGAAAATGCCTATATAAGGAAGGCCCGTATTGTTGTCTAGGGCAGTTCTGGGTAGTAGATATGAGTATTGATTCGAGGCTTTGTCCTATAGAATATTGTAAGGGAATGACCATGTGGCTTTGCATATTGTAATTCTAAAAACTTGTAATTCCACATTTGTGGATATAATAAGAAGCCCATTCTCTATTCTTGCATATTGTTGTTGTTTCTCTATTTCTATTATGTGTTTGTGATATTAATGGGAACACCCTTCATCAAGTGGTATCAGAGTAGGAGTTCTTGAGCATGTAAATAGATTGTCGAATGTGAGGCAATTTGCACTAGGACCATGGTTAGGGTTTTAGCATGCATCATGAAAATGCCTCCATGAAGGGAATGTGGTGGAAGAGCTAGTTATTATACACTAAGTTTGCACCCTTATCTCAAGCTCTCATAGTCTTGATAACCTAGTATAACATGGGAATCATCTCCAGGTTGTGGGACCTATGCTAACTAAGATGAGACCTCCGGGTTCTAGGCTGGTTCCTCTTGGATAATCACCTTAATTTGCTTCTTGATAGAAAAGTAAATCTTTTGGGGGAAATGAATAGAAGGAATGCTTGAAAGGGAAATGATTGAAAGCAAACTATCCTACTAGGTGATACACCAAAAATATGGTATGAATTATAGTATAAAAGATGAAATCAATGAATAGACTTAGGCCTAGGTGATCAAAACTCACTGAATAGGTTTGCATAAGTACTTCATAGAAGGGTTTGTAGATAAAAAGATTTATTCAGGGAAAGAGAGATTCTTTCACAAATAATAACACCCCTTGGAATTAGACAACAATCAATGACCTGCAAACAAACATTCACCTCTGCAACAAGGTATAGGAATGAGACAAGATATCTAAGGGGTTGAAGTATACCCACAAAAGCACTCACATCAAATCATCCACAATGATACACAAAATTGTAGAAAGAAAGAGGGATCAAGAATCCTAAGATATCACTGAGAAGCATGTAAATACTGAATTCATTAAGAAATAACTCACACAAGAAGGCATAGGGACATGAAGAATGTCACAAAAAACACCTTCAATATTTGAATTATCAATGGGAGGTTACATAATGTAGAAAACCAAAGGATAGAAAAAATATCTGAGATAGCCTTCTAAGAAAACATATTTTTTCTCTTTACAAAATGTGAACTCTGAGCTCTAAATCTCTCAAAAAACAATATATACATCTCCTCTTGCACGCACACAAGAGGAAAAAATCTAATTAGGGTTACATAATTTTTCATATAATAATCAAACCCTAAATTTGTCAAATTTGGCCATAAATGCAGATGAAAATATCCCAGCTAATCAGATATCTATGTTTGCATGTCCATTTCATGTTTATACCTGTAAAAAATCTAGCCGCCATGATCCATCTACCTACCTGCAACTCAGGCTTGCCATAACTGTTGAAATGTGATATTTTGAGATATTTGAATTTTAAAAAAAATAAAATGGTCACACGTGGTGCTAAAAATCCCTATCGACGGTCAGTATTCAAAAATAAATCTTACTTTAAAATGTGACCATCAGATCTTCCTTTTTTACCTGGGCTCGGCACTTGACTGCAAAACTAACCTTAAGTCTACCTTGGGTTCCAATTTTCCTTTAGTTGCAGAATCCTTTAAACTTTTATTTGACCCCGGTTAACTTTGGTGAACAAGAAGATAACCTTTAGTCACTGATTCATAGAATGCTCTTAACCTTGGGCCAAGAACCACCACATGTCATTCTTTCATTCGCCCTTGATTGCTCTGTAGGTGTACACCTCAGCAAGTTCTGACACGGTCCCACTATAGACAAAATTTTGATCCAACGGTGGGCGCATGATCTCGTGGCCCCTGAATATTCCTCCAGATCATGTGCCAACCACTGATCTGTTTAAACTAGAACCCCCTCTGACAAATGGACCCACTAAAAAATCTAGTCATCACCATGCAGACCAATCACATGTGAACACATCAGAAAAGAGGACCCAACTGACAGAGCCTGGAGATAAAGAAAGATCAACGACAGGTGCATGATTGCATGTGTCATAAATATTCCTTGCGGACATGTAGCAGCCGTTGATCCTCTGCAAATGTTAGAGCCTTCTAAAACACTGGAAACCTGGCCCCACTGATACATGTTGAATCATTACCATGTGGACCAATGAGAAGCTACAATTTGTATACACGTAGTAGTGGACCCGCTAGGCATGAAGAGTTCCATCACCAAGGAGAATCAAAGGTTGTCTTATAATCACATACCTCTGACACATTTCATGAGAACACACACCAGTCATAGATTTCCAAGCTTCTAACATCCCTGGGCCCACTGACATAAATACAAGTCATCATCCGTCAACTAATAAAAAGCCTTCAAGTAGGACACTATGGCAATGGACCCAAAAAATCTTGAGGTGCTAAGAAAAGGGGAAGATCGATAGCTATTGTGAGATTGCATGTGTCAAAAAAGCCCTTCGTGAACTCATGAAAATCATCAGATCCTACAGAACTGGGAACCCCGCAAGCTAAGACTGCCAAACACTTAGCGACTATGTAACTAAAGAGAAGTTAGCCATTTCACTGAGTCGCTAGTTGGGAAAAGGTAACTACCAAACATTACGCGATTAAGAGGAGTGTTGCAGTCGTTGAATCACTAAAAGGAAAAGATAACCACCGAAAGACTTAGAGAACTGGTGATCGAAGGAAAATAAAGCATACATGGGAATTCAGGTGTTTTAAGTGACTGATAAAGTAATAGGAAAATAGAATGAGGGCTTAGGGTTTGTAGGGTCAATTTAAACACCAACAGCTAGTTTTATGAAATTTTTTTTTTTACCTGCAGACGAGAGAGCTAAAAAGATTGCAGAGGCTAGAAAATAAGAGATAAATTCATGAAAATTTTAGCGATGTCTGGTAGGATAAAAATAGAGACTTAGGGATGGGTTTTAGCCAAATTTGCATGCATATGGAAATTAGGGTAACATTTTGGTGATTTCTACTGGATGTCAACCTGCTAGACATTAAAAACCAGTGGCCTTGACATAATTCATTGGGCATGGGGTCATCAAAACTCAAAACTTCTCACAGGGAGAAAGAACTAAAGCTATGCTTGGGGAACTTCTTGGAAAGTAGGAAACTAACCTAAAAAGTAGGGAAAGAAAGCAGAGGAACATTTACAAATTTACAAGGGACTAACCTCAAAATAGGGCTTCAAGTGGAAACCATTCACTCATATAGGTAGGGGAACTCCTTCAAGATTTGATAGCTGGAAAGCATTGGATCCCTTGCACTCTATTATAACAAATGGTCCACCCCAAAAAGAGTCAAACTTTGTATGGTTGGCAGGTCTGGATCTGAACTCATCCCACTTGAGGACTACATCCCCAACTTTGAAATTTCTATTCCTAGTTCTTTTATCAAAGCTTTTCTTTGTTTTGATCTAATGGAATTCCATATCCTGCATTGATTTGTCTCTGAGTTCTTCTAACTCCATCAACTAAGCATATCTGATCTGCAAGGGATCTCTTTCTTCAAATAGAGCATATTGTGTGGCCAAGTCCAAAGCTAGCAATTTAACTGAGATAGACAACTTGGCTTCTCTGCCATATACTAGCATATAAGGAGAATTGCCAATAATCCTTTTTGGAGTGATTATGTCTAACCATAATGCAGACCTTAGTTTGGTATGCCAATCCCTCTGATTGTCTTGCAAAGTCTTCTTGATTATCCTAATCAAGTTCTTGTTTGTTGATTCTGCTAAGCCATTGCCTTGGGGGTAGTAATTGGAACTGGTATTTAGATAGATGCCATTCTTGATTGCCCACTCTGAGACTTTGAGGCCTATGAGTGCTAATGCATTATCTGATATTATGGAATCAGGAGTGCCAAACCTATGAACTATATCATCATAAAAACTTAGGACAACACTCTCATTGGATTCTTTTAAAGTGATTGCTTATGTCCATCTAGTGAAATAATCAGTTGTAGTGATTATCCATTTATGTCTTGCACTAGATGGAGGATTGATCATACCAATGAAGTCTATACCCCACTTCATGAAAGGTTGCTCTGTTTTGACTGGTTGTAGGGGCAAGGCTGCAAGCCTTTCTTTTCCTACAAACATAGCACACTTGATGCATTTTCTTACATAATCATGACTATCTTTGAAGATAGATGGCCAATAGTATCCAACCCTCATGATTTTAGAAGCAATAGTCCTAGGAGAAAAGTGACCTCCAGAAGGTCCATCATGAAATTCAAATAGGACATCAGCTATCTTTTCTGAATCTATGCATCTTAAAAGGACACCACTATGATCCTTTCTGAAAAGAACTTCATTTACCAGCACAAAAGGAACATATTGTAATCTATAATACCTTCTTTTTGCTGAATCTAGATCTGTAGGACATTGTCTTGTCTTCAAGTAATTGATCATATTAGGCAACCAGCTTGCTGCCTTGGCTTGTTCTTCTATAGACTACACCACTAGAGATGCATCTATTGTTTTTTATTTCTTTGAACCTTCATCCTCTACAAAATGCTCACAAAGATCTCTTCCTCTAACCAGCTTGGTAGTTTGAATATCAATGTCATATTCCATCACCTCGGTGATCCAACCAGCTCTTTTCTCATTTAGGTCCTTGGAAAGAAAAAATGATTTGACACTTGGATGAGTAACTTTTAAATGTGCCTTTCTATGGGTCAATAGATATCTGAACCTTTTAAGGCTCTTTACCACATCAAGTACATGTTTCTCTACAAAAGAGTATCTCTATTCATACTCTTCTAAACCTTTGCTAAAGAAAGCAATAGGCTGCTCTAATCCATTTGAATTTTCTTGGGTCAACATTGCAGATATAGCATCATGACCTCCATAAGCATAAAGGATAAAATCCTTACTAAAATTTGAGTTTAATAGGGCAGGAGTTTCTATTAGGGCCTCTTTGATAGCCTGGACATTAGCCTTTCCTTCTTTAGTCCAACTGAAAGTTGAACTCTTCTTTAGCATGGCTATCAAAGGCTTAAGTAAATCTATAATGTTAGGCAAGAACCTCCAAAAAAAATTAATCTTTCATATGAAAGATTGGAGACCTTTCTTGTGATGTGGTAGGGGTAGCTCTAGGATAGCTACAATTCTCTCAAGATCCACTATAATTCTTTCTTTGGATACTACATATCCCAATAATTTTCCTTCATGAACTGCAAACACACATTTCTTGGGATTAAGAGATATCCCAAACTCTCTACACCTTTGAAAGATCTACCTCAAATGTTTGATGTGATCTATTGCATGCTTTGAATAGATAGTTATGTCATCCAAGTAGACCAACACAAACTTGTACATGAGGTTTTTAAAAGCCATATCCATTTCCTTTTAAAATGTAGCACCTACATTTGACAAACCAAAGGGCATCTTTTGATAAGCCATGGTTCCCCACTTGGTTGTAAATGTAGTCTTATATTGATCCTCTTCATTAACTAGGATTTGATTGTATCCTGAATAGCCATCCAATAATGAAAATATCTCAAATCAAGAGACACATTGTAAGATTTGTTCCATAGAGGGTAACAGATGGTGGTCCTTTAATGAAGCTCTGTTAAGATCCCTGAAGTCAACACATAACCTCAGCTCCCCATTCTTCTTCCTAATAGGAACAAGGTTGGAAACCCAACTAGTATGCTTGATGGGGTAGATGATACCACTTTCGATCAATTTGAGTACTTCTTTATGCATGAGTGGCTCAAGCGTGGGGTTAACAGGCCTTTTCTTTTGCCTCACTGGTTTGGCTTTAGGCTCTAATTCAATAGTGTGTTGAGCAAGAGTAGGGTTAAAACCTTTGAGCTCCTCATATTGCCATGAAAATAAATCACTAAATTCTTTGAGTAATTGAGTGTAAGCTTTCTTTTCCAATTTAGTGTTTATCTTTCCAAATTGTAGACTCTTACCTAGTTCCAACTCTAGTTCAACACAATGTTCTTGTTGGACTACCAGGCTAGCTTTGTTCTTCTTAACTTCATCATCCTTTTTGAAGATAGTCTCTAATGTAACAATACCTCTAGGAATCTTATTGGACTTTAGTTGTATCACTTGATCACCATAAGTTTGTGATAATATCTCTTGATTATGCCTTGAAAAGACATCCTCTTCAAACAAGAACTGCAGAATTTGTTCATCATTGTCAAACACCTGACAATTGACATTATTATCAAGAATAGAGGGTCTGACAATCACTTTGATATGTTTTTGATCTATCTCTTTTGAAATGTTATTGGGAATATCATACTAAGATCCAACAATAGCTAACCTATTTGTATTTTGATTTAGCTTCCTAGGGATAGAAACAATGTTGAAAGCACAAAAATATTCAATTATATCCCAAAATCTATGTTTGTATGCTTTCAAAGTGTCATGTTTGGTTGCACTTATCCCTCTTACTTGGCTAACAACTAACTCACTATCACCACAAAACTTTAGGGCCTTAAGCCCTCTTTTTCTAGCCCATTCTAGTCCATTGACTAGACTTTCATATTCTGTAGTATTGCTAGTGCAGGAGAAGCTAAATCTAAAGGTAGTATAATACCTTTCTCCCTTTGGGGACACTAGCATAGCACTACCACTAGAACCATGTCTACTTCTAGCTCCATCAAAAAATAGTTCCCAAACCTGACTGCTCTGATCCTCTGAATCAATATCTTCTTTGCAAAGGCTTGGATCTATGACTTCACTTTCTTGTATCAAATAACTTCCCAAACCAAAATCTTAGCTTAGATTTTCTTGGCCCTCTGAAGCTCTTTCATCTAGAAGAATATCAAGGATACTCTCTATCTTGGTGCTTGCTTCACTAATGGTTTGGAAGTCACTGTTATCAAATATAGGGCAGTTTACATTGATGGTATTGGACACATAAGGTTCTATATGGTATGCTGCTAATGGTTCTGATTTAATGGTGACTTTGGTCCCATACCTTCTATGAAATAACATGTGAGATGAGTCAAAAGATAGGTAACCTCCTATCTTGGCTGTAAACTCCCTTGAAAGACATATAGAAAATAATGCAAGGAGATCTATGATATATATATCAAGGAGGATTGAAAAATTAGGACTGGCATGCATGATTAAACTGGTATCCTTGGCCACACCTATAGTATTGACTGAGGATCCATCAAGTTGGGTAACCTTCTTTTGGAAGAGCTCATATTTCAGTCCTAATTGGTCAGCTACTTTCTTGGGCATTATAGTGCTAGTAGCCCCAATATCTACCATACAATTATGCACTAAAAACTTTCCAATGATTAAAGATACATAAAAGGGAGGTGGTTTTGAATTCCTACCTTGAATGGCATTAGCCTTGGAGTTGCTACTTGGAGCCTCCTTCTCTTGATCAGTGTTAACCAACACTGGCTTTGCAGCTTCTTTTGCAGGTTGAGGGGTTGCCACTTCATTTATGGCCTTCTTGAAAATTTTAGGTTGTCTTGGAAGAGCCAAAGAGTCCCACATAGACATGGTGACATTCACCTTCTTCATGTTTTCTACATTATTAAATGGTGTCACAATGTGTACTCTTTATTTTTCTTTCACTATGATGGGCTCCACCTCTTTGGAATGTTGGCCTTCTTTGCTTGTGATGACAAGAGCCTCCTTAGGTGTGATGGGAGTGGCTTGTTGTACTAGCTCTGCAAATGTAGTGGCTTTAGCATTAGAATCTACCCTCTCCATGTCTTGAGCTCTTCTTTTTGCTCTTGTATAGGCAACAAAAGCAACCTCATTATTGACTCCATTGAAGTCTAGTTTCTCCCAATTGAAAAGGGTAGTCTCATTCTCTTGTTATCTTGTTGAGGCACTAAGCCACTGGATGAAGCCTCTGATTGAGCTTGGGAGGCATTTTGAACCCTTAGAGCTTGGTTCATCCATCCATTTGAACATGTAGCCTGATTGTGAGGCTGATTACAAGGAAAGCACCATTCATTTTCCATAGCCATATTATTTTTACTAGGAACCATATCCCTCACTGGATTTGCAGAATTGAGGGGTTCAAGGTTATATGGTTGAAATGGTCTTTGATTAAAACTTTGTCTTTGTCCTTGATAGCCCCCCTGGTATGGTGGCCTATTTTGTTGATAAGGTTGTCCTTGATTCTGATATTGCTAATTAGGACCTTGGCCTTGTGGCTGAAATGGTGGTCTCATTCCTTGACCTTGTTTCTTTAGATTTGTGACCTCTTTAGTCAAGGTTTGCAACAAATTTGTCATTTCTTGTATACTAGTTTGCTGACTACTCTTTATTTCTTGTAAATCTTGAGAAACTAGTTGTTGGCTCTTGACCACTAGTACTATCCAGAGGTGCTAATATGGTGGGAATAGGGGTAAATGGGGGTACTTGGGTAGGTGCAATTGGTTGAAGTCTAGGAAAGATGGGCATTGGAGGCCTTCTAGCAATCATGCCTACTTGGATCAAACAATTTTTAGCTCTGACAGCTATGTCAAAAGCTTGGGGTAAAGAAGTACCACCCATAGACTGGATCATGACAAAAATTTGACCATTTAAACTTTGTAAGTAATAAAGGAAAGCATGGTCAACTAATGGTCTTACAAAGACTGGAATTCTATTCCATGTCTTGAGGAATCTACTATTGTAATCTATCATTTTCTCTTGAGGGTCTCTCTTAATAGTTGTTAACCACTCAACTAGAGACAAGTTATCTAATTTATCCTCAAAATGCTTACTTAATGCATCTCCTAATTCATCCCATGAAGTTATGGAACCAACAGTTAGAGTTCTAAACCATTCAAGAGCCTTACCTTTTAAAGAGGCTGCTAATAATTTTGTGGCCATATCCTCTTGAGTTATGTTGTGTATGCTGCAAATGGTGGTCACATCTCTTATGTGTTCAAAAGTAGTTGTCTGCCCTTCACCTATGAAATTAGGTATACTCTTAAGTGCCACCAAAGGAACATCATGATGTTGAGAAAAATTCAATGGACTACCCTAAATAAAGGGTGCAAATGCAAATGGTCTTGCCATTGTAAGAGTTGGAATCTGAAGATTAACAACTATATGAGCTGTATTTGCTATTGGATTTGAATCTTCTTCTAGATCTCTAGTTAGAGATTTGCCTCTTCTTCTAGAATGAAAGTGGAAAGGTCTCCTTTCTGAAGTATCAGGAGGTGTTGATTGAACTCTCCTTACAAAGGATTTTCTTTGAATTGACCTACCTTTGTGACTTCTTCTTGAGGGCAACTCTAAAAATTAAGCAGGCTTTGAGCTTCTAGTCTCAATCTTTCTCATAAACCTTGAACAAGGTTGTCTTGAATCCTTCCACCAATGGAGCTACCAAATATACTTGATAGAACAAATTCTAAAAGTCTATAGTATGCAATCTATATATCAGAGATAGCATAACAAAACATGAATTTCTGATTCTTTTACTATCCCACCGAGTGTGCCAGAATTGTTATACACTAAGTTTGCACCCTTATCTCAAGCTCTCATAGTCTTGATAACCTAGTATAACATGGGAATCATCTCCAGGTTGTGGGACCTATGCTAACTAAGATGAGACCTCCAGGTTCTAGGCTGGTTCCTCTTGGATAATCACCTTAATTTGCTTCTTGACAAAAAAGTAAATCTTTTGAGGGAAAGGGATAGAAGGAATGCTTGAAAGGAAAATGAATGAAAGAAAACTATCCTACTATGTGATACACCCAAAATATGGTATGAATTATAGTATAAAAGATGAAATCAATAAATAGACATAGGCCTAGGTGATCACGACTCACTGAATAGGTTTGCATAAGTACTTCATAGAAGGTTCTGTAGATAAAAAGAGTTATTTAGGGAAAGAGAGATTCTTTCACAAACAATAACACCCCTTTGGAATTAGACAACAATCTATGACCTGCAAACAAACATTCACCTCTACAACTAGGTATAGGAATGAGATAAGATATTTAAGGGGTTGAAGTATACCCACAAAAGCACTCACATCAAATCATCCACAATGATACACAAAATTGTAGAAAGAAAGAGGGATCAAGAATCCTAAGATATCACTGAGAAGCATGTAAATACTAAATTCATTAAGAAATAACTCACACAAGAAGGCATAGGGACATGAAGAATGTCACAAAAAACACCTTTAATATCTGAATTATCAATGGGAGGTCACAGAATGTAGAAAACCAGAGGACAGAAAAAATGTCTCAAATAGCATTCTAAGAAAATATATTTTTTCTCTTTAAAAAATGTAAACTCTGAGCTCTAAAGCTCTCAAAAAACAATATATACGTCTCCTCTTGCACACAGGTAGGAGAAAAAAATCTAATTGGGGTTACATAATTTTTCATATAATAATCAAACCCTAAATTTGTCAAATTTGACCATAAATGCACATGAAAATATCCCAGCTAATCAGATATCTATGTTTGCATGTCCATTTCATGTTTATACCTATAAAAAATCCAGCCGTCATGATCCATCGACCTACCTGCAACTCAAGCTTTCCATAACTGTTGAAATCTGATATTTTGAGATATTTGAATTTAACAAAAAATAAAATGGTCACAGGTGGTTCTAAAAATCCCTATCGACGGTCGGTATTCAAAAATCAATCTTACTTTAAACCGCGACTGTTAGATCTTCCTTTTTTATCTAGGCTCGGCACTTGACTACAAAACTAACCTTAAGTCTACCTCAGGTTCCAATTTTCCTTCAATCACAGAATCGTTTGAACTTTTATTTGACCCTGGTTAACTCTGGTGAACAAGAAGATAACCTTTAGTCGCTGATTCACAGAATGCTCTTAACCCTGGGCCCAGAACCACCACATGTCATTCTTTCATTTGCCCTTGATTGCTTTGTAGGCATACACCTCGGCAAGTTCTGACACAGTCCCACTGCAGACAAGATTCTGATCCAATGGTAGGTGCATGATCTCATGGCCCCCAAATATTCATCCAGATCATGTGCCAGCCACTGATCTCTTTAAACTGGAACCCCCTCTAACAAACAGACCCACTAAAAAATCTAGTCATCACCATGCAGACCAATCACATGTGAATACATCAGAAAAGAAGACCCACCTGATAGAGCCCGGAGATAAAGCAAGATCAATGGCGGACACATGATCGCATGTGTCAAAAAGATTCCTTGCGGACATGTGCTAGCTGTCGATCCTCTGCAGATGTTAGAGCCTTTTGAAACGCTAGAAACCTAGTCCCACTAACACATGCCGAATCATTACCATGTGGACCAATGAGAAGCCACCATTTGTATACACGTAGCAGTGGACCCACTAGGCATGAAGAGTTATGTCACCAAGGAGAATCAACGGCTATCTTATAATCACATACCTCTGACACATTTCATGAGAACACATGCCAGTTGTTGATTTCCAAGCTTCTGACATCCTTGGGCCCACTGGAAAAAATACAAGTCATCATTTCTCAACCAATAAAAAGCTTCCAAGTAGGACACCATATCAGTGGACTCACAAAATCTTGAAGCACTGAGAAAAGGGGAAGATCAACGGCTATCACAAGATCGCATGTGTCAGAAAAGCCCTTCGTGAACTCATGACAACCATCAGATCCTGCAAAACTGGGACCCCCGCAAGTTGAGACTACCAAACACTTAGTGACTACATGACTGAAGAGAAGTTAGCCATTTCACTAAGTCACTAGTTAGGAAAGGGTAATTGCCAAACATTACATGATTAAGAGGAGTGTTGCAGTCGCTGAATCGCCGAAAGGAAAAGATAACTACCGGAAGACTTAGAGAACTAGTGATCTAAGGAAAATAAAGCACATGTGGGAATTTGGGAGTTTTAAGTGACTGATAAAGTAACACAAAAATAGAATGAGGGATTAGGGTTTTCAAGGTCAATTTAAACACCAATGGCTAGTTTTATGAATTTTTTTTTTTTTACGTGCAGACCAAAGAGTTAAAAATATTGCAGAGGCTAGGAAACAAGAGATAAATTCATGAAAATTATAGAGATGCTTGGCAGGATAAAAATAGAGACCTGGGGATGGCTTTTACCCAAATTTGCATGCATATGGAAATTAGGGTAATAGTAACACCTAAGGTTAGAGTGCTCCAGAGACAAGTGTGAGAATTGCAAGAAAAGATTCACATATGAATGAATCTTAATGCTAGAGATGAAAGTGAGGATGAAGCCAAAGAAGGAAATGATGATCAAGAAGAAGAAGGCCAAATTTTGAATCAAGAAGAAGAAAGGCTTTTCTGGGCCATTTCCAAGATCAGGAAAAGACCTAAGATCGAGGTTCCTGCATTTTTCAAGAAATCTTAATGCTAAAAAATTGATTGACTAGATCAATGAATGTGAAGAATATTTTGTGTATGAAGATATTGAGGATATCGATAGGGTCAAATTTGCGAAGGGCAGACTGAAGGGTCATGCAAAGATCTGGTGGCAAGAGATTCAATTGGAGCAAAATAGAAGAGGGAAAGATAAAATTGCAAGATGAGATCAAATGGTCGATAAATTGAATTGATTATGAGCTTGACCTACTGAAGAAGATGCAAAGTTTGAAGAAAGTAGGAAGATTTGTTTAGGAGTATATAGAGGAGTTCTATCGAATCCTCATCAGAACAAGACATGCAGAAGTGGATAAGGAGAAATTTTCCCATTACCTTAATGGGTTGAGGTCAAGCATTCAAGAAGAGTTGAATCTAGTTCAAATGAACATTATTGAAGAAGCATACCAGTTTTCCTTAAAAGTAGAGGAAAAACTAAACAAGAAGTTCTAGAGAAGACAAAACAAAAGAGGTCACAATGGATGATATGGTGGAGAATCATATGGAGGCTGAAATGAAGATTTGAAAAAGAAGAATGAGGCCAGTAGCAGTCAAAATTAGAGAGGAAACAATTCCAATCATTTCTAAGATCAGAACAATAGAGATCAGAGAAGAAGAGGAAGAGGACAAGGATTGGGAAGAGGAGGCTTCTGTGGAACATGTTTTCACTGTGGAGAAGAAGGTCATAGGGAATTTGAATGTCCTAAATGCCAAGGAAGGATAGATAGGAGGAATGAAGGCTAGGGTAGAGTTTCACATGTTGATGAGGATGCCAGATCATCACATTCTGAAGATGCTGAAAGAGGACAAACACTGATTAATAGAAGAGTCCTACTGAGTCGTGAGAATGAACCTGAGCAAAGGAGGATCCTGTTTCACACTAGATGTGAGTGTGAGGGTAAGTGTTGTGTTATGAATATTGATAGTGGAAGCACTAACAATTTGGTGTCAGAAGAGATGGTGACAAAGTTGTAGCTCAAGAGATAGAAACACCCACATCCATACCAAATTGCTTGGGTGTAGGATGACCACAAGGTCATGGTCAATGAACAATGCCTAGTGAAGTTCAAGATTGGTGGATACCATGATGAGGTACTATGTGATATCATATCTATGGATGCATGTCATATGTTGTTAAGTAGACCATGGTAGTTTGATAGATGTTTTGTACATGATGGTCATGCAAATACCTATTCTCTGACAAAGGATGGAGTGTGACATAAGCTAAAGCCATTGAATGACACGAAAGAAAAGGTATGTGGTAATGCAAGAATAACTTTTGTTGATGGAAAAAAATTCCTAGATGGTATGAGACATGAGCATGTGTGTTTTTTTTTAATTCCAAAAGATAGTAAAGAGGAAGTAGAAGATGTGCTTGTATAAGTTGTAGATTTGTTGAATGAGTTTCAAGATATTGTATCTAATAATGTGCCTGATGGATTACCACCAGTCAGGAAGATCAGTCATTAGATGGACTTGATCCTATGAGAAAGTTTTTTGAATAAGGCAACACATAGAATGACACCTACAAAAAGTGAGGAGGTGAACAAACAAGTACATGAGTTTTTGTAGAAAGGATTGATTTGTGAGAGTCTAAGTCCCTGTCCTGTACTAGTGGTATTAGCACCAAAGAAGAATGGAGAGTGGAGGATGTGTATAGATTCTAGAGAAATAAATAAGATCAAGATCAAGTATAGGTTTCCATTGCCACAAATGGATGATATTATGGATTGTTTGAGTGGAGCTGTGTATTTCTTAAAGATAGATCTTAAGAGTGGATATCATCAGATTCAGAGTAGAGAAGGAGATGAATGGAAGACTGCCTTCAAGACAAAGGAAGGGATATATGAGTGGTTAGTCATTCCTTTTGGGTTAACCAATGCACTGAGCACTTTCATGCAGCTCATGAGCGAGGTTCTGAAAGAATTTTTGGGTAAGTTTGTCATTATTTACCTAGATGATATTTTGATCTTTAGCAAGACATTGGAGGAACATATGATGCATATTCATATGGTGTTTGAGAAGCTAAGAGATGAGAAATTGTTGATTAATTTGAAGAAGTGCAATTTTGTGAAGGAGTTAGTGTATTTGGGAATTGTAGTTTCAACAGAAGGTCTGAAAATGGACCCAGAGAAAGTACAAGCTATCCTTGAATGGCCTACTCCAAGGAGTCCTACTAAGGTAAGTGTTAGAAAGTAAAGTCCACAAAGATAACTGAGAGGGGGGGTGAATCATTTATTAGATAATTATAACTTTTATAATCTTCAACAACATTAAACCATATCCGCAATATAATTACCAACCATAGAAAGATATTCATACACAATTACACAATAACCCAAGATATGTTGACTAGGGAACTTCTTGATCAAAGAGTAAACCCCGGTGGGAATGATGCCAAAAAAAGATGCACTAATATGAATATTCCTTGTGAAAGAATGGACTCTGTTAGGAGTCTTATGAAATATATTTAGTACATATAAATCCCTGTTAGGAGATTTTGAATCCCTGTTAAAAGATTCTAACCCTGTTAAGAGTTATAGAAGACGGAAGGACCCACTACCCAAATAGCTTTAGGCTAAGATCACTAAACTCACTGTCTAAATAATCTTTGGATTATTCAATAGAATAATTTTTTACCTCTTCTCTAACTATGCCAAACTGCACTCACTTCTACATCATATCTTAGTTTCAGATCTTTGTACTTTGCATGTCTTCCTTCACAATTTCGCTCTCATACTTAGCTCTTTTCTTCACTTCATGCATACTGCATCACACATGAACATCAAAAAAAGGAAAAACATTCCTTCCTTTATACCACATTCAAATAATTACAAATGAGTTGACACTCAATTACAAAATAAAATATTCCACACGCTACACCAAAATTACATAAAACTGTCAGCTTCCAAATATAATAAATCTTCACTTGTGTGACTTCAAAGTTTGCACTATCATCCATGTAACTATCAATGTGTATCTAACTTCCTTTTAACTTTTCAAAGCTAGATTCCATCCCAATTAGGAGATATCATCTAATTGCCAAAAACTGCTACTCAGGAACACTACCTAGATACTGCTTCCACCAAAATGATCATAACTTTAATGAATAAAAGAATTATTGTATGCGCTCTTAACCATAGACATATAACATATCAAAGAGTATATCCTCAAAGTCTCATAACTCCAACTACAATATCCCATGTGCACTAATCAAAACACTGTCTGCTTCTCTGCAAGTCTTCGGTAAAATATTGTGTTGACATCAATGACAATCATAGTCATGAATACAACAACAACTACTATAGAATGGGTGCCAAACACTTTAGCATTCATTCCTAACAATCTCCCTGATTGGAATTGATGGCAACATAGATGAAAAACATCTAATTTTCCAAAAATCCAATACTACAACAATGCTTCTTTAAATCATCTTCATCAATCAAATCTTGCTTCGTTATCCTGTTCAGTTCTCTCATATTGTTTTTCTCATATTGTTTTTCATGCATACTTCTCCCCCATTGACATCAATGATAGAAAATTCATCACTATGTCAACAAAAACTCAATGTCAAAAGATACTTTTTAGAAAATACATTTACTAGAGTCCTGATGACTCGGCTCAGATACACATACTCCTCCATAGAGGAAGTACCAACATCTAGTCTAGAAGAAAGATAGGGCTCATATATTACTGGATGAATGCAACCAACTGCATCATTAATCAAAAGTAGGCTAGGGAATAACCCCAAGCATACTTCTCAGATACTCAAATGTATCCTTAGGCAAAGACTTTGTAAACATGTTTCCTATCTGTTCCTTTGTGCTTATGTGCTCCAGTCTGACTTCTTTCTTAGGAACTTTATCACTAGCCTAATCTTCTCCTCCAAAAATAATGTCATCAACAAAAATAACTATAATCAACAATCCATTTTCAATTTCTTTTTTGTATAGATTGCTATCAACTATTCCTTTAGAAAATCCCAACTTTAACAAATACTTATCCAGTCTTGCATACCAAGTTCTAGGTACTTGCTTTAGTCCATACAATGCTTTCTTTATTTTACATACCATGTCTCCTTCTTGAGTCAAAGGAAAACCTTTAGGCTGCTCAATGTAGACTTCTTCTTCCAATTCTCCATTTAGAAATGCTAACTTCACATCCATCTGATACACTTTGAATTTCTTAAAAGCTGCATAGGCCAAAAACATTCTTACTGCTTCAATTCTTGCTACTGGTGCAAAAGTTTCTTCATAGTCAATTCCTTCTTGCTATGAGTATCCCTTACATACCAATCTTTCTTTATTTCTTACAACTTCTCCTTGTTCATTCATCTTGTTTCTGAATACCCATTTAGTTCCAATCACATTCTTGTCTTTAGGTCTAGGGACCAATTCCCATGTCTTGTTCTTTTCTATCTAATCTAGTTCTTCTTTCATAGAATTAATCCAATGTTCATCTTCACAAGCTTCACTAGTAGATTTAGGTTCAATTTGAGAAATCAAACATAAATGTACCTTATTCTGAGTCAGAACTCCTCTGTCCAAACATCCAATAACTTGTTCAACAGGATGATGTCTTGATAAATACCTGTTTGGTGTCATAGTCTCAGATCTTGCTTCAACTGTAGATTCTTCTCTAGATTCCTCTCTAGTTTCTTCAACATGACTTTCATTCAACAATTCACTATCAGTTTCATAGAATAATTTAGTAGTTTCAGTGCTAGGCTTAGGATGAGCTTCTTCATCAGATTCATAATCAAGCATTCTTTCCTAAATTTTGAATTTTTCATCAACTTTAACATTTGCACTCTCAATAATAGTTTTAGTTCTCTTATTGTAACATCTATATGCTTTTCTCTTCAAAGAATATCCAACAAAAATACCTTCATCACTTCTAGGATCAAACTTTCCAATGTCATCATCTCTTTTTATATAACATTTTCTTCCAAAAATTCTAAAATACTTAACTGAGTGTGCATGTCCAAACCATAATTCATAAGGTGTCTTGTCTGTGTCTGCTCTGATCTGTACTCTATTCATTGTATATACTATTGTATTCACTATTTCTCTCCAAAATGTCTTCACTAAATTATTCTCAAATAACATAGCTCTTGCTGCTTCAGTCACTGATCTATTTCTTCTTTCTGCAATACCATTTTGTTCAGGTGTTCTAGGGGCTTAAAACTGTCTCTTAAGACCATTCACTTCACAAAAAGTGTTGAAATCTCTAGAAGTAAATTCACCACCTCTATCAGATCTCAAACATTTAATCTTCATTCTAGATTCATTCTCAACTTTGTTCTTAATGATCTTAAACTTATCAAATGCTTCAAATTTTTCTTTCAGAAATGCAATCCACATCATTCTTGTAAAATCATCAACACGAATCATAAAATACCTTTCTCCATATAATCCTCTAGTCCTAGCAGGATAGCTCAAATCTATATGAACAATCTCCAACTTCTCTACTGATGTGAACTTCTTACTAGGAAACAAACTTCTCTTATGCTTAGCCATCACACGTTCTTTGCAAATCATATTAGTAGGCTTCATAATTTTAGGTAAATCCCTTGCTACAAGTGTAGTACTTACTTTCACAATGTTATCAAAGTTTATATGACAAAACCTTCTATGCCATAACCAGCTGTCATCAATCTTAGTAATCAAACATGTCATCTCAATAGGATTCAACTGAAATACATTACCTCTGGTTCTAGATCCGGTTCCAATCAAATTTCCATCTTTATCCTTTATCACACAAGTTTTCTCTATAAACCAAACTTGATATCCCTTATCAACTAACTGTCCAACACTCAAAACATTATGTTTCAATCCATCCACAAAGTAAACATCATCAGTATTAGTCTTTCCATCAAGAGTAATAGATCTTATACCTTTAATCAAACAAGGTGCATTGTTACCAACTCTAACAACTCCTCCATCATAATTGTTAAACTTTATGAACTTTTTCATATCACCAGTCATATGATGTGAACAACCACTATCTATAATCCAATCAGCTTTCTTTTCAACTTGGGAAACTAAGACTTTTTCTTTCTTAACATTAGTTTCATAATTTTCTTCTTTAATTGCTACAAATCTTATTTCATCATTATTCTCAGTATCACTTTCACTTAAAGTTCTTTCTATACTAGCTTCAAGGTCTTCATCATTAGCATAATAACATTCCTTAGATCTTCTAGGCTTGAAATTATTTCTGTACTTTTAACTCTCTTAGGACATTTAGATGCAAAATGACCATATTCTTGACAAGTCCAACATTTAAAATTTTTCTTACCATCTGGTTCTCTTTTCACAAGAAAGGCAATACCTTCTTCAATCTTCTTGTCTTCTTCATTTCTAGATCTGCTACTGCCAGCATAATCTCTGCTCACACTGATGCTTCTTGATAATGTAGGGTGAACACTAAGAGCACTGAATGCTATCTCCATTCTAGGTAAGTCTCCTAATAACCACAGGTTCATCTCTACTGCTTCTAATCTTCCAAGAAGAGTCTCTCTTGTAAAGTTGGTAGTACAAGGTATAACTTGTTCAATCATCTATGTTGTCTGCTTAAATACATGATTCAATGTCTCAGAATTTTCCATATCACTTCATTCTCTATCTTTTTTCCTCCACAAGATTTTATCCCTACAATAATTTCTAACATTCTACCAATATAGCTTCTAACAGATTCATCTTCCAACATTCTTATATCTTCAAATGCACATATCCAATTATGTAATCTAACTCATTTTGCATGTTCATCACCTTCAAAAGTAGATTACAAAGCTTTCCAAATTATATGAGACTTTTTCAAACATTTTACCTAACAATATTCATTCTCTGGAAGTGCTCTCAAAAGTGCTTCTCTTGCAAGTATGTTACACATGAATAGATCTCTCTCATCATTAGAGCATGTCTCAAGATCATCTTCTTCAATGATAGCCTTATCATTCTTTGTAATCAACCAATAACCTAGTCTCAAACATAGTAGGTGTGTCTTCATCTTTTCTTTCCAACTATCAAAATTTACTCCATCAAACTTAGGGCTTTCTTTCTTGAAATTCACCATGGATTTCCTTAAGCTGTTAAACTTTTCTTTCAAGGACCTGCTACTCTGATACTAATTGTTAGAAAGTAAATTCCACCAAGATAATTGAGAGGTGGGGGGGGTTTGAATTAGTTATCAGATAATTACAACTTTTATCATCTTCAATAGCATTAAACCATATCAGCAATATAATTACCAACCATAGAAAGATATTCATACAAAATTACACAATAACACAAGATATGTTGACTAGGGAACCTCTTGGTCAAAGAGTAAACCCTGGTGGGAATGATGCCCATAAAAGATGCACTAATATGAATATTCCTTATGAAAGGATGGACTCTGTTAGGAGTCTTATGAAATACATTAAGTTCATATAAATCCAAGTTAGGAGATTTTGAATCCTTGTTAAAAGATTCTAACCTTGTTAAGAGTTATAGAAGACAAAAGGACCCAGTGCCCAAACAGATTTAAGGTAAGATCACTGAACTCACTGTCCAAATAATCTTTGCATTATTCAATAGAATAATATGTTACCTCTTCTCTAACTGTGTCAAACTACACTCACTACTACATCAGATCTCAGTTTCAGATCTTTGTACTTCACATGTCTTCCTTCATAATTTTGCTCTCATACTTAGCTCTTTTCTTCACTTCATGCATACCACATCACACATCAACATCACAAAAATGAAAAACATTCCTTACTTTATACCACACTCAAATAATTACAAATGAGTTGACACTCAATTACAAAATAAAATATTCCACACGCTACACCAAAATTACATAAAATTTTCAGCTTCCAAATATAATAAATCTTCACTCGTGTGACTTCAAAGTTTGTGTTGTCATTCATGTCACTATCAATGTGTCTCTAACTTCACTCTAACTGTGCAAAGCCAGATTCTATCCCGATTAGGAGATATCATATGATTTCCAAAAACCACTACTCAAGAACACTGCCTGAATACTGCTTCCACCAAAATGATCATAAATTTCATGAATAAAAGAAGTACTATCTATGCTCTTAACCATAGACATATATCATATCAAAGAGTATATCCTCAATGTCACATAAATCCAACTACAATATCCCATGTGTGCTAATCAAAACACTGTGTTGACATCAATGACAATCATAGTCATGAATGCAACAAAAACTGCTATAGAATGGGTGCCAAACATTTTATCATTCATTCCTAATAGTAAGATCTTTTCATGGTTTGGCTAGTTTTTATAGAAAGTTTATCAAAAATTTTAGCAGTATTTGTGGACCCTTGACTGAAACAATGAGAGGGGATAGAAAAGAGTTCAAATGGACTAATGGGGCAAATAAGAGTTTTAAACTATTTAAATAGAAAGTTATAGAACAACCTATTTTAACACTTCTATATTTTAGTAAGGTGTTTCAAGTAGATTGTGATGCTAGGGGTACTACAATAGAAGCTGCGATGAGCCAAGAAGGTAAACCTATTGCTTATTTAAGTGAGAAATTTAATGATGCCAAGAGAAAATATTCTTTTTATGATGAGGAATTTTATGCTATAGTTCAGGCATTGAAGAAGTGGATACCCTATCTTATTCCTAAGGAGTTTGTTTTGTATACTGATCATCAAGATTTGCAATATTTGAATAGTCAAGGAAAGTTGAATTAAAGGCATTTGAAATGGGTTGAGTTTTTGCAGAATTATACATTTGTTTTGAAAAACACAAGTGGAAAGTCTAATAGGGTTGTAGATGCACTTAGCAGAAGGCAAATATTATTGACAAAGATGCAAATTGAGGTAGTTGGATTCAAGGAACTCAAGAATTTGTATCCAAAGGATCCTGATTTTGGTGAAGCTTGGAAAGCTTGTAAAGAACCTATTACTCTAGACAAAATGAAGTGGTTAGATTTCATCATTTAGGATGATATGCTATTCAAAGGGAGTCAATTGTGCATTTCAAGAAACTCTATGAGGGAGAATCTCATCAAGGAGAAGCATAGCGGAGGATTGGCTAAACATTTTGGTCATGATAAAACCCTTGCTTTGGTTAGTGAGAATTATTATTGGCCACAGTTGCAGCAAGATGTCAAGAAGTTTGTACAAAGTTGCAAATATGTCAGATGGTGAAAGGAGTGAAGCAGAATATAGGGTTATATCAGCCATTACCTATACTAGAGAAGCCTTGGGAGGATATCAATAGGGACTTTGTTCTTGGATTACCAAAGACTCAATGAGACATGATTCAATTTTTGTGGTGGTTGACAGATTTTCAAAGATGCACATTTCATTCCCTACAAGAAGACTAATGATGTTGTTCATATAGAAGAATTGTTTTTCAAAGAAGTAGTGAGACTACATGGTTTGCCAAAGACCATAGTTTCAAATCAAGACACCAAGTTTGTAGGCTATTTCTAGTGAACATTGTGGAAGAAGGTGAAGATAGAGTTGAAATTTAGTTCATCACATCATCCATAGATTGATGAACAAATGAAGGTGGTGAATAGGAGTTTGGGAAATTTGTTGAGATGTTTGGTTGGAGATAAGTCGACAGGATGGGATTTGATTTTACCACAGGCAGAATTTGCATACAATAATTCTATCAACACGAGTACTGGTAAATCACCATTCTAGATTATATATGGAAATAGTCCCAGAAATGCATCTGAGTTGAGAAGGATAGATCAAGGAGAAATAAGTAGTGCTGAAGTTGAGGATTTTGTAGAACATTTGAAGAACATCCATGAGGAGGTGAGGAAGCATATTACCAAGATGAATGCACAATATAAGGCTAAGGTAGATGAGAAAAGGAGGCATAAGGAATTTTAGGTTGGAGATGAAGTCATGGTTTATTTGTGAAATGAGTGATTTCCAGTTGGTACATATAACAAATTGAAAATGAAGAAGTTTGGGCCATGTAAAATACTAAAGAAGCATGATTCAGGAACTACATATGAAGTAGAATTGCCTACTAAGCTGAATATTTCACTAGTGTTTAACATTTCAGATCTGATAGAGTATCATGAGGGAGGTGTTGAAGAAGAGGTCACAACAACATACTGGAGTATTCTAGCAACTAGTTCATATACCGAAGAGATTTAGGATATACTAGATAGTCATGTTAATAGAAGCATAAGGAATAGGACATATGAAGAATATCTGGTCAAGTGGAAATGATGACCTATTGAAGATTCATCATGGCTAACAAAGGAGGAGGTTTACCATCTTGGTTTTCCTCTACACACCTGAGACATGATGGGGTCACTTCTCAAATTACCATGGGTGTCTAATGCAAGAGCATCTAGGGTGTAAGAGCAATCTTGCATCACCCAAAAATTTATTTATTTTTATATTCAATAAGGGCTATTTGTTGCAGAGCTACTATTTATGGAAACTTGCTATTTTTTTAGTAAGTTGGTCATATGATCTCAGAATGTTCTAATTTTACATGTAGAGGTTCATCTCAGTCATATCAGCCTACCAATAAAGTTTCATGGCTAGATCAGGTCTAGTTTTGAAGATATTGAAGATTTTTGGTATTAGCAGCAGGGTACACAAACTTTGAACTCAGTTTTCAAGGCTTTAGAGGCCCTAGATGAGGTCAAAAATTTGGGTTACAGGAACTTGCATGAGTCAAGCCTATAGAGCACTTTGTGGCCTTTCCAAAATTGGGTTATAATAGTTAATTGAGTCAACTGGTGATGACTTATGGTCTCTGGAAGTCGGGCCACCTGAACTAGCAGAAAATAATTTTCCTTCAAAATTTTTGTTTAGGTTTCAAAAGTTATTTTGAGCTGACTTTGATGTAATAAATTGAAAAATAAAGTAATTCTAAGTTTGGTCGGCCCTAAGGGCTAAATTTTTGGAACCTTCTCGAGGGGTGGAAAATGCCTATATAAGGAAGGCCCGCAGTGTTGTCTAGGGTAGTTCTAGGTAGTAGATCTGGGTACTAATTCGAGGTTTTGTCCTATAGAATATTGTAAGGGAATGCCCATGTGGCTTAGCATATTATAATTCTAAAAATTTGTAATTCCACATTTGTGGAGATAATAAGAAGCCCATTTTCTATTCTTGCATATTGTTGTTGTTTCTCTATTTTTGTTATGTGTTTGTGGTATTAAGGGGAGCACCCTTCATCAAGAAAAAATCTTAATAATGTTTTAGATAATTACTTTGAACAATTCAAGAGTTGAATGAGTTCTCAAAGAAGAATTCTCAATCATCTAGTAGAAGATTATGAGCAGGAGATATGTTTTCTTGTGTCCACCGACCACACATTGATAAAAGACTATGGATCCTAGGACTAAATGGTTAGCCCCTATGGGATATGAGATAGAAATTTTTTTTCCCTCTAAATCAATTAAGGTTTTATTGGATACTCCCAAGGATGTGAAGGTAGAAAGGTTTGGAACATACGAGGAGGCCAAGACAAGAATAAAAATAAGCCTAGTTACCAGTAAGATAACAAAGAAATCAAGAAAAATGATGAAGAATCTTTTAGAGAAGTTTGGAGATTATTCTAGATCATCTGACACTACACCGGTTGAAGCTACACCTGAAGGTCAGTTAAAGCTAACTAACAAAGAACATGACAATGAAGAAATTGAGTCAGAAAAATATGTAGATTCTACACCCATTTCACCTTCATCAACTCCAAAGAAGATACAGTTAGATGTATAGACAAGGGCATGTACAAGGTCTACAACTAAAGCCTTACCTCCACTAAAGAAAGGAGTTGTGAAGACAACAAGACCAAAAGTAGTAGCACCAACCAAGATAGATACAAAAAGAGGTACTAAAACTATTGTTGATGCCCCAAGGAAAAGAAGAAATTTGATTAGGGGTAAGGATGATTTAGATGATGAAGAAGATGATAATAATCAATTCAAAGTTGCTACTTGTTAGGCCATTTTTCTGTCATAGAAAAATCCTTTGAAAATGGCCTCTTCCCTGCAAATGTTTTTGTAAAAGTGTCCTGCCCTGTGTTCTTCATGTTGTCACCTTGCTTTAGTTTAGATCGCATCTCCTAAATTGCAAAACCCAGGGAGTTGTTTAATGTTTTAAGGTCTGCAGGAAAATATTTTCAGAATCTGCCATAGTGTCGAAAACCCATAGTGTTTTTGAAAATCCATGATGTTTTCAGTCTGTGTGAAAACCTTCATTATTTTCGACCTTATGCCTTCCCGGTTTTGTGCACTTATCTTCTGGTATCGAAAACATTGTGTGTTTTTAGTCTTTTGCTATGTCGAAAACTTTATGTGTTTTGGACCTTGGTCTTAACTGTACAGGTGCGATCGTTGGTGGGTCCCAGTTCTTCTCAATTGCCAGGTGTGGTTAAAGCTCAGACATAATTGGTGGTTGTTGTATGTTCCCATGGTAAAGATACATGGTGTTTATCCTTCATGCTTTTGCGATAGCTGTTCAATTTTCTTGTATGGGCATGCAGTGGAACCTATCTGCTCGGTGGTACTGATGTGTCAATTTTCTATTGGTTGCCTGCAATGAGTTGGATTTCTTGTCAGTGGGCCCTAGTGTCAGAGATTTAAGACCTACGATTGGCATGTGATTGCATGGAATATTCTCACCCCATGTGATCATGCACCCACCATTCAATTGGATGCCGATGGTTTTGTTCACAGTGGGGCCATCTAGGCTGAGGTGTCGTCACTTGATCCCATGAGCTGGGTGATGATTTGGACTTGTCAGTGGGCCTGGTATTTCTTAGGTGAAATGACAATGTAGAAGAGATCTACAGTTGCCACATGATCATGAGGAATATAATTCCCCTTTGCGATCATGCGACCACCATCTGATCTTCCCAAAAGGTAAGGCTTTTCACGGCGGTGGGTCCAGTGTTAGGTGTTGTGGAGATGGAAGCTTTTCATTGGTTGACAGATTTGTGACAAGGCATGTGGCAAGGTAAAGGGGCTGAGGTGGTAGTCTTGTTGCCTTGTTGCATGATCGTAAGGGCCATCTTTTGGCCATGTGATCATGCAACAAGTGTGTCACGTTGGCAAGTAGCAGTGGCGGTTATGCTGGTGGTTAAGGTTCACGAGTTGTCACATGTTCGCATAGCCCATCTCCGTGCTATGCGATCATGTGACAACTATTGTATGTTGCCATTGTGGAGTTAACCCAAGGTGTTCAGATGGGTTAAAAACCTAAAGCCCACAAAGTATGAAGATCTAATGGTGGGGATATAAAGATGATCCTGGTTTAAATTGTGACCGCCGATTCACTGCTGGCACCGTAAGATTGACTGTTGCTTTCCAAATTCAAACTTTTGAGAAAGTTTCCAGCAATAGGAAGTACCAAAATTGAATGCTTGCATGGATAAATTTGGTGGGAATGATCTCACTGACTATGCAGTGTGGTCTAGAGAAGCCATGTGGTTGATTTGTAGAGGTTGTTTTGTACCTAGTGGAGTATGTTTTTGAGCTCAAGAAGCTTTTTGCAGGTGGTGATTTGACTATTTTTCATGGAAATTCCTAGTTTTCTATCCTGATCTCAATGATGCTCATGATTGTAGATCTACTTGAGATTTTTTTTCTCCAGGTTGCCTATGTTTCCTACCCCTGCATTAAATTTTGATGAAATTTTGATTGGTGTGGTGGGTGAAACCCTAGCCCTAGTCATCTGTAGCTTGTTCCAACCTATTTTGGGTTTCCAAGATGACTGAGGGGTATAAGTTGTAGGTTTTTTTACTATGTAGGGGTTCAAATTTGGGATCAGTCCAGAGGTTCTAATTTCGGTTGGTTCCAGGGGTTTGTAGCAGGGTTGTATCACATTGCATGTAAGCTAAATAGAATTTCTAGAAGTCTTTTATAGGTTATTGAAGTGGTTTGATCTCTGTCCTACTTTGATCATGTACATGACTCATCATACTTAATATACTATTTCATGTTTACAAGTCTCTCCTTGGTGTCATTCATGTGATTTTTGGATTTTCTGATCCATTGCATAGGGTTACCTTTGCATATGTTCTTATCTTTAGTTCTTGATCTAGGATCAAGTGAAATATATTTTAGAAGGGACATAGATTCATCTTGGTTGTCTACAGAAGGATCTTATAAGTAGTGGATGGGATGGAACATTTATATTTATGGCTATGAATCTTTGACAATAGTTGGTTCATGTTTCATTGTTTGTATGTGAGGTTTGCCCAATGGATAATGGCACTGATCAAGGATTAGTACATTTAGTTGAGTCCAATGTCTGATTGGCTCTTGTCTACCTTCCCTATCCTCATTAATCAAAGACCATTTTAAGTTTTAAGTATTGTTGTTGGTAGTAATACCCTTCACAAGGCTATTTTATATCCAATAGCAATTGAGATTCAATGAATGTCTGGTTAACATTTAGTAGTCTCTTGCTATCATCTATTTTGTTTAATCTAGTCGAAAGTCCTAAAATGCCATATGTTACTAGATTACGTGCACCCGCCATGGTTTTGTAGAGCCAGAAGTGAAGAGGGCAGTCTTGTCCCTATAGTTGGTCTAGTTGCCTTGCAGAGCTCCCATACTTGGAACTAACCACTCCTAACATTAGTCTCAAGGCATATTGGCAGCCCTAAGTGGCATAAGAGTTTTCAAACACCAACAAGATGGCGAATCTATTGGGGAAATGAAATAAGTTTACTAATAAGAGTATCCCAGAGTCTTGTTGTATTCAGTTTGGGGAAGAGTCTTATATGTTTTCCAATCTGAGAATTACTTTTCAGATTTGCAAATGTGTTACCTAGATTTTCTGATTGGGTTATATGTGGCTTTATTGTGGGAGTGCTCAGAGTCTATTGGTATTTCAAGATAGATCAGTAAATTTTGTGTCCTCTGAAGAGAGGTGGTGACTCTATGCTAGAAAGAACCTGAGTTGTGTAGTTTTGTTGGGACTTCATTTAGCTGAGAAGAAGGCAGTAGCATTCAGCAGGGTGATCCAGGTATTCTCCAACAAAATTTTATGTATATGCATGGTCCTAATCAAATGATTATGTCATTAAAGGGATAGGACAAGTGTGAAGTATCTCAAAATAGCTAAGTGAGAGGTGGGAGTCATTTACAAGTGTTTTGATTCCCTATTTTTGATTTACAAAGAATCAAGTGTAAAGGCACAAGGTTGTATATCAGTGATGGATGTGCTTAGGGGTCCTATTGGTAGGGGTTATGCACCATTTTGTTATGATGGCATACTCGGTTTCCCCAACAAAGTCCCTGATGAAATCAGAGAGTATCTACCAAAGTTCAATAGGAATCGGTGTCCATCAGCAAGAAAACATGTGCAGGCTTTTTCTGATTTAATGTGCTATTTTGATGTCTATCATGAGGATTTGTGGATGAGGTTGTTTGTGCAAACTCTTGAGGGAGATGAAAGGGAGTGGTTTTCATTTTTGCCTACAACCTCTATTTCTTCATAGAATGAGTTGAGTTATTGCTTCATTGATTATTTTGATAGCGGGGTAGATGTAAAATCAATGTTGGACAATTTGATGGGAATTCAGATTGAAGAAGATGAGTTGATTCAAAGATTTAACAACAGATTCACTAGGACATTATTGGATATCCCTGAGGATTATAGACCTCATGATCAAATTTTTCTAGTCATTTACTTGAGTGCATTTGACCAAAAAATGGGTTTCTTGCTGAGGGATAAACAACCACAAAGTCTACATCAGGCTTTTGAGGTTGCATTGGATATTGAGTGCAATCTAAAGTATGGAGTTATAAGAAGACATGCCTCTGCTAGTTTGCATATTCAGAGTAGGGGGAATGATCAGGAGGAGAGAGCAAAATCAGTGCTCTCATCCCTCTAATTTTTGTATTAATCACAGTGTTGTATATGAAGGTGAAATGAGTTCTACTACCAAAGGTACAGTAAATAAGGAGGCACTTTTCCCTTTACATGATTTTCCCAAGAATAGTGATGATGATTGTGAAAATTCTTTGCCACCAAGTGATGTTGATACAGATGCTGAGAAAGGTGTTGACTGTGGGAGCATTTATGAGGTTGAGAGTGAATTTATTTCTGATGATATGTCACAGGGTTTCTCTCATATTGCAGAGGATTTTTCTTTGCAGTCTTCTATGCTAGTGGGTGGTAATGATGCTGATTGTAAAGTCTTGGAAGTTGAAGATTTGTGGGGAAATCCATTGAGTGATACTTCTAATGATGATGAGATTAACTACAATATTGATTATTCATATGTTGACAGTAGTAATGGTGAGTCATGTTCTGATTTAGATTCTGATGTTTCTTCATCTATTGGAGATGTGTATGATGATGGATATAATGACATATATAGTGAGGTTACTAATGTGTTATTTGATGAGGACATTAGTGAAGACCAGATGGAGCTTTGTCTGAATTACTATGAGAAACAATTCCATGTAGTCTCTAACCCATTATTTGAGGAGTGTGCTTAGAGGATGGAATTTGTTGAGGATTACTCACCTTCTGCACTTAAAGCTTCACATACAATTGATCTAGAGTCTCCCTCACAAATGAGGCCAGTTGAAAGAAAGGTAATGTAGAATGAATGTTGCTCTATTGATGAAGATGCATTACATTGGGACAATGTTTTTCTTCTACCACCAAGTAGTGAGAATAATGGTGATAATCTAGTTCATGATGTTGATCATGTGAATCATCCTTATAAGGATAAAGGTGTGATTTATCAAGAGAAATCAGACTTGATAAACCTGAGTAACCTGATATATGAGTATGTTTTAGTGGCCTTGGCTAAGGTAAGTGAAAGTGAGTATAGTTGCTTTTCTTTTGATATGCAAGAATGCATTAAAGATGAGCTAGATGATTATAGCCAGGAAGAAAAGGTATCGGTTTCTTGTCCCCTTTCATATGTTTCAATCCTTGATGATTTTGATGATGCATGTTTTCCAAATAGTGAGTTTATGGGGGAACATGTGGAGGAAGGCATAGGTGATGATAAATTCAAATTTGGTATGCAGCTTATACTTGATAGTGTTTTCTATCATCACATATGTAATAGAGGTTTTAGACTCTTGTTTGATTTTGTGAACAGAAACCAAGTTTTTGATAGAGGAAAAGGATGGCACTCCTTTGGTATCCAGATGTTGCTTATGTATATTCTATATATCCTGTATAGTGGTGTTAGAGTTTTTGGGTAGGGAGCTAGTCTGTGAAATTTTGGATTAAAAGTGGGGTGAGGGCCTAATTGTTTTGTCTGAGTATGGTCTACTTTTCCTAGAGATCTGAATTCTTGCCATGCCTGCAAGAGGCATGCATCCCCAACTAGAGCCACTGTTAGGCCATTTTTCTGTCATAGAAAAATTCTTTGAAAATGGCCTCTTCCTTGCAAATGTTTTGTAAAAGTGTCCTACCCTATGTTCTTCATGTTGTCACCTTGCTTTAGTTCAGATCGCATCTCTTAAATTGCAAAACCTAGGGAGTTGTTTAATGTTTTAAGGTCTGCAGGAAAATATTTTCAGAATCTGCCACAGTGTTGAAAACCCACAGTGTTTTTGAAAATCCATGATGTTTTTGGTCTGTGTGAAAACCTTCATTGTTTTCAACCTTATGCCTTCCCACCTTTGTGTACTTGTCTTCTGGCATCGAAAACTCTATCTGTTTTCAGTCTTTCACTGTGTCAAAAACTTTATGTGTTTTCAACCTCGATCTTAACTACATAGGTGCGATCATTGGTGGGTCCCAGTTCTTCTCAGTTGCCAGGTGTGGTTAAAGCTCAGACATAATTGGTGGTTGTCATATGTTCACATGGTAAAGATGCATGGTTTTTATCCTTCACACTTTTGTGACAGCTATTTGATATTCTTGTATGGGCGTGCAGTTGGACCTGTCTACTCAGTGGCACTAATGTGTCAATTTTCTATTGGTTGCCTGCGATGAGTTGGATTTCATGTCAGTGGGGCCTAGTGTCAGAGATTTAAGATCTACAGTTGGCATGTGATCACATGGAATATACTCACCCCATGCGATCATGCACCCACCATTCGATTGGATGCTGATGGGTTTGTTCGTAGTGGGGCCATTTAGGCTAAGGTGTCGTCACTTGATCCCATGAGCTAGGCGATGATTTAGACTTGTCAGTGGGCCTGGTATTTCTTAGGTGAAATGAAAATGCAGAAGAGATCTACGGTTGCCACATGATTGTGAGGAATATTCCTCCCCTTTACAATCATGCAACCACCGTTCGATCTTCCCAAAAGGTAAGGCTTTTCTCGGCGGTGGGTCCAGTGTTAGGTGTTGCGAAGATGGAAGCTTTTCATTGGTCGATAGGTTTGTGACAAGGCATGCGACAAGGTAAAGGGGGTGAGGTGGTAGTCTTGTTTCCTTGTCGTATGATCGCAAGGGCCATCTTTCAGCCATGCGATGATGTGACAAGGGTGTCATGTTGGCAGGTAGTGGCGGTGGTTATGCTAACAGTTAAGGTTCACAGGTTATCGCATGTTCACATAGCCCATCTCCGTGCTATGTGATCATGCGACAACTATTGTACATCACCATTGTGGAGTTAACCCGAGGTGTCTGGATGGGTTAAAAACATAAAGCCTACAAAGTATGAAGATCTAATGGTAGGGATATAAAGTTGATCCCGATTTGTGACCGCCGATTCACTGCTGGCACCATAAGATTGACTATTTCTTTTCAAATTCAAACTTCTGAGAAGGTTTCCAGTGATAGGAAGTACCAAAATTGAATGCTTGCACAACTAAATTTGGTGGGAATGATCTCACTGACTGTGCAAAGTTGTCGAGAGAAGCCATGTGGCTGATTTGCAGAGGTTGTTTTATACCTAGTGGAGTATGTTTTTGAGCTCGAGAAGCTTTTTGCAGGTGGTGATTTGACTATTTTTCATGGCAATTCCTAGTTTTCTATCCTGATCTCAATGATGCTCGTGATTGCAGATCTGCCTGAGATTTGTTTTCTCCAGGTTGCCTATGTTTCCTCCCCCTACATTGAATTTTGATGAAATTTTGATTGGTGTGGTGGGTGAAACCCTAGCCCTAGTCATCCATAGCTTGTTGCGACCTATTTTGGGTTTCCAAGATGACTGAGGGGTATAGGTTGTAGCTTTTTTGACTGTGTAGGGATTCAAATTTGGGATCAGTCTAGAGGTTTTGATTTCAGTTGGTTCTAGGGGTTTGTAGCAGGGCTGTATCACATTGCATGTAAGCTGAATAGAATTTTTGGAAGTCTTTTGTAGGTTATTGAAGTGGTTTGATCTCTGTCCTACTTTGATCATGTACATGACTCATCATACTTAATATACTGTTTCATATTTACAAGTCTCTCCTTGGTGTCATTCATGTGAGTTTTGGATTTTCTGATCCATTGCATAGGGTTACCTTTGCATATGTTCTTGTCTTTAGTTCTTAATTTAGGATCAAGTGAAATATACTTGAGAAGGGACATAGATTCATCTTGGTTGTCTACAGAAGGATCTTATAAGTAGTGGATGGGCTGGAATGTTTATATTTATGGCTATGAGTCTTTAAAAATAGTTGGTTCATGTTTCATTATTTTTATGTGAGGTCTTCCCAATGGATAATGGAACCGATCAAGGATTAGTACATTTAGTTGAGTCCAATGTCTGATTGGCTCTTGTCTACCTTCCCTATCCTCATTAATCAAAGACCATTTTAAGTTTTCGGTATTGTTGTTGGTAGTAATACCCTTCACAAGGCCATTTTATACCCAATAGCAATTGAGATTCAATGAATGTCTGGTTAACATTTAGTAGTCTCTTGCTATCATCTACTTTGTTTAATCCAATCCAAAGTCCTAAAATGCCATATGTTACTAGATTAGGTGCACCCACCATGGTTTTGCAAAGCCAGAAGTGAAGAGGGTAGTCTTGTCCCTATAGTTGGTCCAGTTGCCTTGCAGAGCTCCCATACTTGGAACTAACCACTCCTAACATTATTCTCAAGGCATATTGGTAGCCCTAAGTGGCATAAGAGTTTTCAAACACCAACACTACTAATAAAAATTGGTTAATTGATGAGGTAGTAGAAGAAATAATAGAAAATGAAGAACTTAGTGATCCTAAAATTAGACGGTTTGAACATCTTTCAACTGAGGATTAAAATAAACTTGAAGAGGCAATCATCTAGATGATGATTTGATTCAAAAGAGTTCCCACTGAGTTTTCCAAACATCTACCTAAGGCACTAGAGGAAATAATTTTACAAAAGTGGTCCTATGCTTTAGATATTAAGAAGAGAATGAGGGAACAATCCCTAGTTTTGTCAATACCTCAATTGATTGTTCCTGAAATTGAGGAATACATGAGAAAATATTCAAAAAGGTTTAGAGTGAAGAATCAAGCACTACAGATACTTGATGAAAATATGGCATGCATAGATGAGAATAGTCAACTCATCTAGACTACAATAATACAAGCCTAAGAGCAAGTAGAAAAGATGGCTTTAAGAAGAAGAAGAAGAAGAAGAAGAGGAAGAGGAAGAGGAAGAGGAAGAGGAAGAGGACAAAAAGGATGAAGAGGAGGAAGAAGAAGAGGAAAAAGAAGAAGAAGAGGAAGAATTCATTGTGATACCAGAATGTGGCCCGATGACCCTAGATCCTGAGGAATTGAGAAAGTATGGGGAACTTTGTATGAGGAAGGCAACTCAGGAGAAGCTGAGAAAAGAATGGAAGAACAAGGATATTTTGGAGAATGTAAAAAACATCTTACAATAGGTAGTACCTAAGGTCCAAATCACTAAAGATACACCAATAATGGACCAGCTTACAATTCTTGCACAAGAAATAAATTCCCTGAACATTGAAGTAGAAGAAGAGGAAGAAGAAGAGGAAGAGGAAGAGGAAGAGGAAGATGAAGAAGAAGAAGAAGAAGAGGAAGAGGAAGAGGAAGAAGAGGAATAGGAAGAGGAAGAAGAAGAAGAGGAATAAGAAGAAGAAGAAGAAGAAGAAGAGGAAGAGGAAGAGGAAGAAGAAGAGGAAGAAGAAGAGGAAGAATTCATTGTGATACTAGAATGTGGCTCGAGGACCCTAGATCCTGAGGAATTGAGAAAGTATGTGGAACTTTGTACGAGGAAGGAAACTTAGGAGAAGTTGAGAAAAGAATGCAAGAATAAGGATATTTTGGAGAATGTCAAAAACATCTTACAATAGGTAGTACCTGAGGTCCAAATCACTGAAGATACACCAATAATGGACTAGCTTACAATTCTTACACAAGAAATAAATGCCCCGAACATCGAAGTAGAAAAGAGAATTGATGAGAGAAAAATAAAAAATACAGAACAAATTAGTAGAGAAAATCAACCAAGAAGTAGCCATAAATAAGGTAAAGTTATCTAAGGTGATCACTAACATTCAATCTAGTACTTAGATAATTATTCAAATGTTGGTAAATTTTTTCACTGTGGAAAGTTTCACTACTGAGATCAGTGAGAAAATAAAATTGTTGGATACTGAAATCCAAGAGAGTGCACAAGCAGCCTTAACCGAGCCAAATGCTTTTTCTAAGCATATACTCAAAGTTCAAGAACTTAGGTGGTTAAGAGGATAGTTGAGGAAGCAAGAGGATAGGAAAAGTGACCAAGTCACCGAGCTATAGATAGGTTTGCTTCCCCACCTTAAAATATTTGACGAACACATAGTCAAAGAACAAGCTTTAGTTGCAACACTAGAGATTTCTATGTTGGAGAACATCTTTGACATGCATGCACAAGTTGGTCTTGAGAACATTTCTCTCACCAACTTGAAAGAGGAATGGGTGAACCTCTTAGATTCTTTGAAGAAAACCCACTAGCATATTTTTTATCAACTATAAATACATATTTTTGAGTTTGGCATTAATCTCAAAAAGGGGGAAAACATAATGTATATGCCAAAGTGTATAATTCTATGTTAAGTGTACTACATATATACCAGGGGCATGCACCAAGGGGGACTTATGGAAATTTTGGAGCGTTGTGAAATTTTTTTTGTTGTGTATATATGAAACAATGATAGTAAAATATATATCAATGTATATACATTACATATTTTGATACTAATGCCAAAGGGGGAGATTGTTATCTTTATTGAGCATTAGATGTTGTCATCAGTATCAAAGTAGATCAGTTGGTTATCTATGCTGATTAGTTGGTAAAAGAAAGAATTGCATACTACACTATGCTAGTCAGTTAGACAAACAAGCCTTCATACCGAGTATTCATAAGGCAGTATAAAGAGCTAAATATAAATAGGTTTAACTGGGCACCAGAGTAGTATTACTAAGCATTAGTGTATACCGATATTGAGCATTAGTAAACACTGAGTAGACTAGAGACCAAGCACTAGTATATTCATCGAGAAGTATTCACAGTGTTTATCGAGAAATCTAGGAAACAACATAGTAATTAGTTTTGGCACATTTATCTACGTAATTAGTTACAACAAAATCAAAAAATATTTTATCAAGATTAAGGATCATTTATTGTAGATTTAATCATTAAATGTGATGATGATCTCTATGTAATTGTTATATCTAGGTTATTTTTGTATACCATAGATCTTAGGGTTTTCCTAAGAAGATGTAAACCTAATTAGGTCATGAAGGTTAGGAGGTCATAGCAGTATGCTATATATTTGTAATTCATGACATTTTGATATAATTGTTTGAGAATTTTTGACATATGTAATGCAAAGGACAAGAAAGAGATCTTGAAGCGAGCAGTTGTCTTCAAGACATCAGTTTTAGACAAGGTTGAGTAACATTTAGAGATATTCAGTTTATTCAAAATTAGTCATGACTACCGAGCAGTACAAAGGAAAGATATCTACACATTAAGGTGATATATATTTGATATTTCATATATTTGATTCATACAAGCATACATTGTCAATTACAGATACTTTATGTTATTCTCTAATCATTGTAACAAAGTTAGAAAAAATCTCTTAACAGAGTAGACCTAGTAGTCTTGTTATAAATCTCTTAAACAAGTACACACTCAAGAAGTGTTGTTGAAATCCTTTAACTAGGTAGATCTAGTAGATCTTATTGTTACTCCTAATAGGGTAAGATCACTATAAGTGATCACAACTTATAGCCTTAACCATCATACTTTATTATCTACAGTAGCGAAGAATTTGTGGGTGTCATCCCCACCACAGTTTTTACCTTCTAACAAGGGTTTATGAGTAACCAAAATACTTGTGTTATGTGATTGAATTATTGTTTGTTTTCATGAAATTTACATTTACAAGTTAATTGAATGAATGGATTCATTTGGTGACGCAAGGGAAGGGAAGGTGAAGGCAGAATTAGTGTTAATTGAGACTGCTTAAATCCACAAACATGCCCTGTAAAGAGTTACACATAGAAGAAATATAAAAAAACCATTTGAAAGTAGTTAAAACACAATGGATACAAGACAAGAAACTTGGTGCAACATTGGAATAGTTGTATTAATCCTTCAACATGTTTGGTTGTGAGTCCTTCCAGGTTTCGGCCTTATGTAATGAAATTATGAAATCAGAATCACAGCTCACATATTATTTCATGCACCCTTGTTACAATTATATAGAAACACTTAGTATTAAATATCACCAACTATCACTCCCCTAGCACTATCCCTTACAATAGTGCAAGCTCCAAATATAAAGCTAGTAAAGCCACAAGTCAACCAGTCAGGCATTTAATTACAATATATGTCCACTTAGGAGGAGAAGCCAAAACTAAAGAAGGAAATAACAAGAAATGATATGAAGTAGGATTAAGGTCCACACATGATCCAATAATAGATCCCTGACTATGCAAGATATAATTTCCCCATACAGAACCATGCAAGATGAAATACCACATGTTTCATGAGCGAAACTGGTGGAAAATCGGTGCTCGAGGAGAATTGTGATAACTTCCAAATCCAAGTGAATTAAGATGTGTGCCCTTAGGAGAATGGTTAAGATTAGGTTTAGATCACTGCATTAATTTTTCAAGGTAAGAGACCAATAGCAACATCAGTGCTCAAAAAAACATCAGACTGGTACAGGAAACATGAAATATTTTTGGTGATGCAAGATTGCTCAATCCCCAAGATGCTCCCACATTAGACATGTGGGGTAACAAAAGAACTGATGCCCACATCAAGAAATGCTCAAATTCTAACCTGAATCATAAAGATCCAACTCAGCTTATATAATCCATGAACTGTCTTCAACCGGTGAACTCTCTTCGACCAGCTTATCTTTCCATTAAACTAGGTATTCCATGTAGTCTTTTCCTCTTGTACTTTTTCTTACTCTACTATTCAAGATCTTCTCAATGATGTCTCTATTCCTATTAGGATATTCCATATCATCTCTAGTCTCATCATTTGTTTCAAAGTAATCAAATATATCAACAATGTTGAATATAGGTGATATGTCCATGTCCTCTGGTAATTCCACTTCATAAGCATTTCCACTGTCAAACCTTTTTAGAATCTTATAAGGTCCAAACTTCTTCATTTTCAGCTTGTTATAGGTACCAACTAGAAATATATTCTTCTTCAAATGAATCATAACCTCATCTCCAACTTCAAAATATTTATGTCTCCTCTTATTTTCTCTCTATTTATATTTCAGATTGATGTTCTCCAAATTCCTTTTAACTTCATCATGAAAATTTCTTATATATACTACAAAATCCTTAGCTTTAGCACTTCTTCTGGTATCAATAGGTAAATGTCTCAACTCTATGGTTCCCTTAGGATGAAATCTAGTAACAATCTCAAATGGTGTCCTCTTAGCACTTATATTCATAGAATTATTATATGAAAACTCTACTTGTGCCATAACTAAATCCCAATTAGCATGCTTCTCTCTAACTAAATATCTCCATAAGTTTCCCAAACTTTTGTTCACAACTTCAGTTTGTCCATCTATTTGAGGGTGAAATGTTGAACTAAACTTCAACTCAGTATTCATCTTTTTCCGAAGTGTTCTCCAAAAGTAACCAATAAAATTAGTATCTCTATCTGAAACAATAGACTTAGGCAAACCATGCAATCTTACCACTTCCTTGGAAAATAATTTAGCTACATGTAATGCATCAGATGTCTTCTTGCAAGGTATGAAATGATCCATCTTAGAAAATCTATCAACCACTACCAAAATAGAATCATTACCTCTCTAATTTCTAGGCAATCCAAGAACAAAGTCCATACTCACATCTTCCCAAGGTCTATCAGGTACAGGAAAATGTGTATACAATCCCACATTCTGACTTGTTCCTTTTCCTACTTGATAAACTCTACAACCTCTAACCATTCTTTGTACATCTCTATAAATCTATGGCCAAAAGTATCTCTCTGAAATCAATTTCACAATCTTATCAATCCTAAAATGTCCAGCAAGTCCATCACTATGTTTCTCATTTATTATATTCTCTCTCATAGATCCTCTAGGTATGCACAACTGAACTCCTTTAAACAACATATCTTCTTGAATGAAATAATTGGTCCACTTATCATTTACTGTATATTCCTTGCAAGCTTTCCAACATTCTACAAAATCAATGTCAGTCTCATACAAACATTTCAAATCATAAAAACTAAGTACCTCAATTCTCATTTCTATCATCAAACTTCTTCTTCGACTCAAGGCATCAAAAACCTTATTTGACTATCCACTTCTGTGCTTCAATGAAAAGGAAAAATTCTACAAAAACTCAACCCACTTCATATGTCTTTGATTCAATTTATTCTGACTTCCCAAATACTAAAAAGCTTTATGGTCAGTATACAACACAAAATATTTAGGCATCAAATAATGTCTCCATTTCTTCAAAGCTTGACCAATAGAACAAAATATTTAGGCATCAAATAAATTAAATATTTTCTCTTAGTGTAATAACCCAAAAATGGGCTATATGTTCATTAACCTCCTACATCCTCAAATCAAATGAAATCGACATAGAAGTCCTAACCTAAGGCACATCTACACATCATCGAATCTAATTGATTATCTTAAATTCTGCATCGAGGAATATTCCTAGCAATATTTCTAGCTATCTTAATTATCTTTAATTTAATGATTATTTGGTGATAAATCACATTTATCTTAAGTTTGATTAATTGAATATTTTCATATTTAATTAATTAGATTTAATATTTGCCACTTAATTGTTTAATTAAATTTAATTCTATCTATTATTAATTATATTATTTAAATTTTGACAATAAATCCAAAATCTTATGAATAAATGATTAAATTCTTATTTAATTAATTAAAAGTAACTTGTCATATTTAATGATATTAGTTTTTAATAAAAGTTTGATTAAATGATTGATTAACCCATAAATCCATTATTTATTTTCAAAAATCAGTTAAGTTGAGAGTAAATCATTTAATTATTTATTTAATTCTTGATTATTATGCACATTCAAAAGAAACAGTTAAACTCCAAATCAGAAAATCAATGCAAAGTGTTGACTTTTTGGAACTCAACATTCTTTTGGAGTTCGAAAAGCTGATCTAAACTCTAATTTGAGTTAAAAAGTTGTTTTTGCATGCTTTTGCATAGTTTTGAGAATTAACTATCTTTCATGATCAAATAACTCAAAAATCAAGCTGAGTTAATCTAAGTGATTTATGGCTTTTTCTCATGCACCTCGAAAGCCCTAGATTTCTATAAATTCAGGCTTCAGCTCATCTCAAATCATCTCATATTTTTGCATCCTTGCATTTTCGAATGGGAGGACGAAGAATCAAAGCTTATTGCGAATCAAGGCTATTGTGAGATCAATTTCATTTGCATTCATATCATATTAGTTTTCATTTGTTAGATCATTTAGCATATCATAGATCAATTTTCATATTAGCACATATTCATATCAGTTTATCATATCATTGCATAGAAAATACCAAAAAAAAATAGATTACTTTACATTCATATTTCATATCTAGATCAATTGCATTCAAATCCTTCATCTAGGTGTCGTCAAGGTCACTGATCTCGATAGCAATCTGAGAACATCAATCTCGCACCTATTAGAAGGTAGTAGATTGCTTGGTTAGATTAGATTTCAATTTTGCACAATTTTTGCTAACCTCTAATGTTTTACTAAAGTGTTGTGTCTATAGATCAGGTACAATTTTCACACACACATTTTTGGCGCCCACTGTGGGGCACCAGAAATATAATCAATTAGATTAATCCTAAGTTTGATTAATTGAATATTTTCATATTTAATTAATTAGATTTAATATTTGCCACTTAATTGTTTAATTAAATTTAATTCTATTTGATCGATGCGAACTCACAGGAACCTTCAGATCTCGCTGTTCTACCATTTTCTTGCTCAGAGGGCTCGACAAAATCTCCAAAGTCAAAAGGTTGAAATGAATTGAAAATGACCCTTCGGGCCTTTATATAGCATTTGACCTAATTTTCAAAAGTGCTCCGTTTTTCATGAAAATTGCACCCCTAGCTAATTTCGATGTTCTGAATCCATTTTCAGGATCAAAATCAAAATCTGAGATTGTTTAATATGTCAAAATCATGATTTAAAATTTTGGGGCCAGGACGGTCTACGACTTGCATATTCGACCTTCAATCATCGCAAAACTCTAGTATTCAACTTAACTGATTATCTTACATCAAACTATCAAAATTTCAACTTGGTCAACTATGGTCAACTCATGGTTTAACCTAGTCAAACTTGGTCTTTTGGACCCTCCAACGATGCAGAATGTTTTCTCAGATGTATATAACCACTTTTCAAATCAATTAACATGCTTCTAAACTATCAACGCTGACTTTTCTTGTCAGATTTCAATTTTCATCCCGAAGGGGGCATGGTATTGCATATCATTCAAAGTCTATAATCAAATTTGAAATCATATCTTCCTCAGTAATCAAGACAACAACCATGTCTAGTTACTGATTCATCAAAAGTCCTCGTCGCTTGTGGCAAATCAAATCTATCATTGCTTGGGGCATATCAGATTCATCGATCGATATCAATCTAGTACTCTCTTAATCTTGGAAATTGTATCAGTTTTCATAACCATCGGTTCATTAGTGTTCTTTCCTTGGTTCTTTGGCAACTGAAGGGTTCAGATGTGATACCTACTAGTTCTACTAAGACAATCAAGTCTAGAACTGGTCACTCACTTCTTTGCAATCATAAGGTTCAAAATCAGGCATTTTGACACTTTTTCGCAATCCTCAGTTCATCGCTGTTATAGTGAACATTATCTTTGGTCATTCAGGACCTAGCATCAACATATCTTTCAATCGATTTCTATCTTGGAATCAGTTTATCTTTCGAATCAATTTCATATCTCTATCAAATACATACTATCTTCGAACCACTGCGCTTCGCACAACAATTCAAAGAGGGGCAAAATGTAATACCCCAAAAATGGGCTATATGTTCATTAACCTCCTACATCCTCAAATCGAATGAAATTGACATAGAAGTCCTAACCTAAGGCACATCTGCACATCATCGAATCTAATTGATTATCTTAAATTCTGCATCAAGGAATATTCCTAGCAATATTTCTAGCTATCTTAATTATCTTTAATTTAATGATTATTTGGCGATAAATCACATTTATCCTAAGTTTGATTAATTGAATATATTCATATTTAATTAATTAGATTTAATATTTTCCACTTAATTGTTTAATTAAATTTAATTCTATCTATTATTAATTATATTATTTAAATTTTGACAATAAATCCAAAATCTTATGAATAAATGATTAAATTCTTATTTAATTAATTAAAAGCAACTTGTCATATTTAATGATATTAGTTTTTAATAAAAGTTTGATTAAATGATTGATTAACCCATAAATCAATTATTTATTTTCAAAAATCAGTTAAGTTGAGAGTAAATCATTTAATTATTTATTTAATTCTTGATTATTATGCACATTCAAAAGAAACAGTTAAACTCCAAATCAGAAAATCAATGCGAAGTGTTGACTTTTTGAAACTCAACATTCTTTTGGAGTTTGAAAAGTTGATTTAAACTCTAATTTGAGTTAAAAAGTTGTTTTTTCATGCTTTTGCATAATTTTGAGAATTAACTATCTTTCATGATCAGATAACTCAAAAATCAAGCTGAGTTAATCTAAGTGATTTATGGCTTTTTCTCATGCACCTCTAAAGCCCTAGATTTCTATAAATTTAGGCTTCAGCTCATCTCAAATCATCTCATATTTTTGCATCCTCACATTTTCGAATGGGAGGATGAAGAATCAAAGCTTATTGTGAATCAAGGCTATTGTGAGATCAATTTCATTTGCATTCATATCATATTAGTTTTCATTTGTTAGATCATTTAGCATATCATAGATCAATTTTCATATTAGCACAGATTCATATCAGTTTATCATATCATTGCATAGAAAATACCAAAAAAAAATAGATTACTTTGCATTCATATTTCATATCTAGATCAATTGCATTCAAATCCTTCATGTAGGTGTCATCAAGGTCATTGATCTCGATAGCAATCTGAGAACATCAATCTCGCACCTATTAGAAGGCAGTAGATCACTTGGTTAGATTAGATTTCAATTTTGCATGGTTTTTGCTAACCTCTAATGTTTTACTGAAGTGTTGTGTCTACAGATCAGGTACAATTTTCACACACACACTTAGCATCATTCATCTTTTCACTAAAGAAAGCTATCGCTCTCCCTTCTTGACTCAAAACATCTCCAATGGCACTTCCACTAGCATCACATTTAACTCAAAAAACTTTACTAAAATTACAAAAAAGAAAGTGTAGGTAACTCTGCAATTCTTTATTTCAATATTTCAAAACTCTTTAGTGCTCCACATGTCCATTTGAAATCCCTTTTATCTCCTCTCATGGTTTCAGTCATAGCATTACAAATAGAACTAAAATTTTTGATGAACTTCCTATAAAAACTTGCCAATCCATGAAATGATCTTACCTCCCCAACATTCTTTGGTGTAGGCCAGTCAAGTATTGCTCTCACTTTCTAAGGATCCATCTCCAATCCATCAGCTAAAATTATAAAACCAAGGTACACAATATCCTCTTTCATAAATGAACATTTCTTCAAATTAATCAGAAACTTTTCTTCCTTTAATCTTTGCAATACTTTTCTGATATGCTCAAGATTTTCTTCCTTAGTCTTATTGAATATCAAAATGTCATCAAGATATACAGTCAAAAACTTACCCAAGAATCTTTTCAAAACTTCATTCATCAGCCTCATGAAAGCACTGTTGGCAAGTTGACTATACTATTGTATATGACTAGATATAGTGTTTTCATTATGGCAACAAAGTCATACAGAGTTTTGGAGTCAGCACACATTATCATAAGGTTAGAATATGGCCAAGTATAGAAGACTAGACAGTTAGTAGAGCACTAGTAGATTAGAGCATCAACGCATGTGCATATGATCAAGTTATGGTATGCGCCCTTGAAGTTAAGTTGGTAAATGAGTATTCATGCTATGTTTAAGAGCACATGATCAGATGTTACAGTATGAAGAAGATATAGAAAGTTGAAATGGTACAAATAGTGAATGCCAGAATAGAACAAAGTATGCAACCAACTATTAGTAATTTGATTAGTGGTTATATTAATATTTTGTAAAGGCTATGCACCTATTTTAATTAGGTTGTAGACATGTAAACATCTTTTTTTGTAAACACGCTTGAGCCAATTCACTTGGAAGCATTGTATGTAATCAGTTGTAGGCCAACCTAATTATTTGTTTTGTTAGCACATATAAATATAAGATGTGCCCTTGTAATTAAGCATGGAAGTGAGTATAGAGTTGAGATAAGAAAAGTAGAGATGTGAAAAGTAAAGATAGAATGAGTTAGAGATTTACAAGGGGCTAAAACATTAGTGCACAAAAGGAACTAATCAGACAAGAAGTGTCACAACACTATTTCATCCAACAGATGTAGTGTGTATCTAAGATTAGAAGGTTGTAGCCTTCACCACTTGATTAGTGAGCTCTAGGATAGTGTGTCCCCACCCCTAACAAGGTTATTGTAAAATAATCCTAATAAGGCCCGACCTTTGACCAGGTCATTATACTAAAAGCATTATAAAGGACAAATCCTAGTAGGGTTGTAGATCTTCTAGCAAAGATCATAAGACACTAGTGCAGTTCTTAGTGGGTGTCAATTCCCACTGGGGTTTTTACCTATTTGGGTTTCCCCATAACCATATTAGTGTTGTATACACTTAAAAATGGTTTCATTTATTAATTAAATATTTATTATTTAATTACTATTGACTTGATAGATTAATTAAATATTTATTATTTAATTCATATTTATTTCTTCTATTTATTAAGTAAATTATTCAATTTATTTAATAAATTCACTATAGTCTAATTCTATATCCTAAGTCTTCTAAATAGTCTATTAAAGTGATTTAATTAAATACACAATCACCTAAATATGACTAAGTCTCCTAGTCCGCTTCATCCACCTAGTCACCTGACACATCACCTTGGCTAAGATAAATAATTATTATTAATTATTTATTCATATTTATCCTCACCCACACATGTCCTATTCTTAAGGGCTATGTGGCCTCATAGAACTTGATCTCATGACCACAAGTCCTCTCAACAACCAAGTCAAGAGACATTCCCTATTCCTAAGGGGCTTCTCAAGCCACCTCTAAGGGTCAAGGGTGACTCATAGGACACTTGTGCAAAGAGTCCTCATGAGGAAAAGGTCTCTCCCTCTTTCTCTCTTTGGTCTTTGTGAGACACTTGACATGTGTCTTTCCCTTCCACCTTCTTCTCCTCCATGTCAATATGAGAGGAACATCATCCCTATTCTTCCTCTCACATTCCAACTACATCCCCCTTTCTCTCAACTCCTTCAACCAAGTCAATCCTAGCCCTAGGATCTTCCACCTTTCATTCTCAACCGTAGGATTTTTCCACCTAGGCCTAGATCCTCCAAAACTCTATAAAAGGAGCATCATTTCCCATTTGAGAGCTAATAGGTATTTTTGATAACAAGCATTCAAGCATCCAAGCATTTGAGCATTCAAGCAATCAAGCATTTGATAGCAATCACCATTTCAATTTGCATTTCATCCATTAGTTTGCATAAGCTATTGTGCACACAATTTCATTCAATCTCCATACTTTGGTAGCATCTTGGGAGAAGGCTTCATATTGGAAATCTGAGAGCTCAACATCTTCAAGAAATCAAAGCTAGGAGGACAATGGAGACAAGCTGCATGGTAGGTGAAGGTAATTAAATTAGTTTAATCATTTCATAGTTACTTTGCATTCTTCATTGTGTTTGCATTAGATAGATTCATTGGCTTTTATAGTTAATTTATCATTTCTAGTTGTTAGACATCTAATTTGCATACAAGTGTTATGTGTTGTGATTTTTTATCTTGTTTACATTGATGTTTATTTCAATACTTAAGCAATCAAGTTAAGTTTCAAGAGTAAAGTAAAAATATTAAAATATAGTAAACACTGACTCACCCCCCCCCTCCCCTCTCAGTGTTCCCATTCCTAACAATTGGTATTAGAGCTCTGGTCCTCTGAAGAGAAGTTTAACCACTTGAGGAGATCAATGGGCTCATAAGAAGAAAAACATTTAAAGAAGAATCTTATGGAAGCTCTTGAAGACCTTGACAGATCTGAGAAAGAATTTGAAGAGCTAAAATTGAAAATTAGTGGAGCTTAAGTATTCATCAAAAATCTAATAAAAGATTTGAAATATTTTTCAAGAAATGATTTAGGGAAAATGGTTAAGAAGTTGAATGAAGAGAACACATCTCTGAAAGATCATATAGAAGAGTTGGATGAAAAGATAACTAACAATCAAGAATTTTATGATGAACAGATCCAAGAGAACCTTCAACTAAATGAATAATTGAGACAAGAAAACATGGAAAACTTAGAGCTAAGAAACAACAAAGAAAAGTTGGAAATTGAGTTGAAAGAGGAAAAGAATCACATTGATAAATTACACACTAGTTCTGATTTGATAGAGTCACAATTATATGCAAGGAAGCTTAAAGGAGACACCAACATTGTTGGATTCAATGAAGCACAAAATCTGATTGATGAAAAGCAAGGATGAAAGTACTAGAAGATACTAGAGTTACTAAGGAAACTAGAAATCAAACTAAAGCCAATGTTAAACCATCTAGGGATGAGCGCAAGATAGTAGACCAAACTTGTTATGCATGTAACAAGCATGGACATATATCAAGAAATTGTAAAGAGGTAAGACCTATTAATGTTTATTATTATTCATGCAATAAATTGTAAGAATAGAATCTATTGATCTTATATTTATACGCTCATACAAGCAAAACAATTATGTCAGCCCTATAACTAATTACAAACAATGCTTCCAAGTGAATCGGCTTAAGCATGCTTACAATTATACATGTACAAATTAAGTTGTGGCTACACTAGTTGTGTTTGATGTTTCTAAGAGAAAGAGATACATTCTTAAGAGGAGCCCCTTTAAGTTAACCCTAGATGACCTAGAAGGTGCATTCTCAAGAACCTCTATGGGTATAATGCATGTAGAAGAAATTCATGCATACAAGTACTATAAGAAGAAACCAGTTGAACTTGATAGGATAAGGTCACACCTTGATTCCATGATGAAATAAGACAAAACATTTCTAGATGAATTTTCACATTTGGAAGACCATCCCATTTTTTAGTATGCTAGGACATGTGAGTTTTATGAATTTGAGTGGATCAATATCTTGTTAAGAAGAATCCATGATGACCTATTTTGGATAGGTGAAGTCCCAGTAAGAATCACAAGAGATCTTATTCATGAAATGATAGGCCTTTTTAGGATAGGTGTCATTCTTCTAGTGGGAAAGGATGTGAGGAAACTAGTTGAACAAGCATGTAAGTCCAAGAGTGATAGGCATGGTATGACAATTGAGCCTATTGAAGAGAAAGACATCAAATTGATGTCTATGATACTAGGTTACAAGTTTCAACACACTAACAGGGTGAATAGTGTGTCCATAGCCACTATTCTTGCAACAATCAAAATTGTTAAGGAAAATGGAGAATTCAATTTGTGTGAGATCTTGCACACATAATTGATTGATAGCAATAAAGCCATCAAGCATGATAAGACCAAAATATTTAGGTTCGGGTCTTTAATCATTTATATGTACTTCCATATACTTGGAAAGGTTTCAGATTTGTACTTGGATAAAAGTATACCTACAATGCCTCAAATATATCTTAAGGCATCTACTGAGATAACTTTGAAGGATTACATGGAGCTAGAATTGAAGACATTTAGGATCAAAATGCAGATGAGGTAGAGGATACTAGAGAGTATTGTTCTAATTATTGGAAAAATAGGTTTTGAAGGGACCCAAAACCCTTTACAACTTCAAGAACAAAAGATCAAAAAGATTAAGCATAAACATCAAAAGATGAAACATACAACAACAAACTGCCCATACTAGAGGGTATTGTTGAGAAATACAAAGACAACATTTGCTTTATGGTAGAAACTAACATAACATGCATGGAAGCCATAGAGTCTAGAACAAAGTGGATCCATCTACTTGGCTATGAGGTAGAGGAACCAATTTTGGAAGCATATGCACAAGCATTACTATCATCACTAAAGGACCTTAATGAACCTAGGTGTGGTACTTATGAAGAAAAGACAAGGGAAGTTGATGCATGTTTTAACAGCACAGCAACTAAGAGGAAAGCCTCCAAGATTACATCTGAGATACTCATAATTCATGGTGTAACATAGGCAGACCTAGAAAAAGAAACAGAAGAAAAGATAGCATTGGAAATAGAGAGCGTATCCATAGTGGAAGCCAACAAAGATGATCCTAAAATGAAGAAAATCAAGATTGAGAAGACTGATGATCCAAAGGATAAATAGGGTAAAACAAATGTTATCTCTCTTGTGCCCAAAGAGACAATTTTTCTAGATGCCACATAACCTCCAAAATACACAAGCATGCCAAAGAGGAAGAAGGAAACCAAAACAAGTCAAAACAAGTCACCCATCCTTGTAGGCAACTAGAAGTAAGAAAAACAATTCTCAAGCACCTCTTGAGGTAGGTTTCAGACCTAATCTTCAAGTTTTGAGAAAAAAGATTATTGATGAAGGCATAATAGATTAGATAGAAAAAATTTATGAGAAGTACAGTGAAATTGATAAATCAAAGATTCATGGCATGATCATAAAACATATGATTAAGTTCAAGAAGACAGTCTTGGAACTTAAGACAGTCATTCCAGACAATGTTTGGAATATCTTGGAATCCTTAAAGAAATAGGCTATTGAAGAAGATCTTAGAATAAGGGAAACAATTCTAGATGAAAGCCTCCCTATATGTTCCTTAGAAGAGAAAACATTATTATTAGATCTAGTGAAGCCGCAGCTCAAAACATAGTTGAGAACATTGCACATTATGGATAAGAAATTTGAGTTGGCAGCTAAAGAGATAGAGAAAGCTTTTGAGAAAGTCTTTCTAGATAGGCACATGTACCCACCTACTGTGTCCACAACTCTAGTGCCCTCTAAGGAAGCCAAGCAGTCAGATACCACCAATAGACCAATAACAAGTCCTTAGTATCTAGTGCCTACAATGGTAACACCTATAGAGGTAGTAAAGTCTTATCCCATGATTGAGACACAAAAAGATGACACAATCATCATTGATAATGTAGAAATAGCCATGGCAGACATAGATAAAGACTTGGAAAAGTTTGAGGAAGCCTTTGTGAGAACACAAGAGGTTGAAATTCTATGCAGTGAAAATTCACCTAAGCTACAAGAAGAAGTATTAATAGATGATATAATAGGTGAAGAAGAAGAAAAGGAGACAGAAAAAGACATAGAAAAAGAAAAAGAAAAGATAGAAGTGGACAAAGGATAAGAAGAGGTAAAAAGAAGTGAACCCACATATGAGCCATCTATTGAAATACCTATGAAGATAAAGCAAGAAGTAATGGATAGCACTCCTATCACTCCCTTACCCTCAGTATCATTGTTGTTAAGTTTGACACTAGACACCACTAGCTTGGACTCTTGGGGAGAAGAAGACCTGATGAAGATCAGTGTCCTAGCTATGGAGAAAGTAAAGGAGAAATAATGATGAGGAACCCTCTATTTTTTTAATCAGTCAACATTCTTAATAGCCTACTACCTTTAGAAAAGAAAGTGTCTAAGTTTCATTCAATTGATGATGTCAGTACCATACTGACAAACTTCAAAGAAAACTTTTCTATCTTGGAAGAATCTACATCCCAAGTTGTAGAAGAGAAATACCTAAAGAAAAGATTAAGTGAACTAGTTGGAAACTTCACACTTGACCCTAGTTCATTGAAGATTGGTCAAGCATCCTTGAAGGAATTCATAGCCAAGGGAAGGAAGATCATTGTTGATTGTATGAAGCAAGATAAGCTGACTGGTGATCACTACAAGAAAATTTAGGAAGCAAAAGAAATGAAAGACAATGTAGAAAATCAATGGGAAATCCCTCCACCGATGTGAACATGTTCAATAATGTATACCAAGGGCAGCTAGAAAAAATATAAAAGGCTTAAAAGGAGATGTCCAAGGTAAGGGCAAGGAAAACATAGCTCAGGAATGCTCTTGTGCACTCTCTATATGTACTTAATTAGAACATCAAGGAAATCAATTCCACTATGGTGACATATGATCAAGGTCTAAGTACAGACTTGGAAATGATGGAGAAGTCCAAGGTAAGGGCAAGGAAAACATAGGTCAAGAATGCTCTTGCACCCTCTCTAGATGTACTTAATCAGAACATCAAGGAAATCAATGCCACTATGGTGACATATGATCAAGGTTTGAATATAGACTTGGAAATGATGGAGAAGCTACAATATGACTTATTCCCCCATCTACAGACTGTCAATGCACTGATAGCATTTTGGAAAAATGAGATCCAAAATTTGCACATAGCATATTTGGATGTCCTAACATTGTAAGTACTTGTAGATACACCTTTTTGAACACCTTTGTCATTAATGTCAAAGAGGGATTATTGTGTGTAGAATATGGAGTATCATATATGATGTATAGAAGGAGTATAGTATAGAGTATAAGGGAGACATAAGTTAGAGTATATACTGAAGAATTTTGTATAAGGGTACAGTTAGTAACTTCACCATATTCCTTTGTTGCCATTAATGACAAAAGGGGAGATTGTTGGCAAGTTGAATATAGTGTTTTATATGACTAGATATAGTTTTTTCATTATGGTAACAAAGTCATATAGAGTTTTGGAGTTAGCGCACATTATCATAAGGTCAGAATATGGCCAAGTATAGAAGACTAGATAGTTAGTAGAGCACCACTAGATCAAAGCATCAGTGCACATGCGTATGACCAAGTTATGGTATGTTCCCTTAAAGTTAAGTTTGTAAATGAGTATTCATGCTAAGTCTAAGAGCACATGATCAGAACTTGTAGTATGAAGAAGATACAGATAGTTGAAGTGGTACAAACAGTGAATGCTAGAATAGAATAGAGTATGCAGCCAACTGTTAGTAATTTGATTAGTGGTTATATTAATGTTTTGTAAAGGCTATGCACCTATAGTAATTAGGTTTTAGACATGTAAAAATATTTGTTTATAAACATGCTTGAGCCAATTCACTTGGAAGTGTTGTATGTAATTGGTTGTAGGCCGACCTAGTTATTTGTTTTGTTAGTGCATATAAATATAAGATGCACCTTTGTAATTAAGCATGGAAGTGAGTATAGAGTTGAGATAAGTAGAGAAGAGACATGAAAAGTAAAGATAGAATGAGTTAGAGCTTTACAAGGGGCTAAAACATTAGTGCACAAAAGGAAATTATCATACAAGCAGTGTCATAGCACTAGTTCATCTAGCAAATATAGTTTGTATCTGAGATTAGAAGGTTGTAGCCTTCACCACTTGAGCAGTGAGCTTTAGGACACTATGTCCCCACCCCTAATAGGGTTATTGTAAAATAATCCTAACAGGGTCTGACCTTTGACCAAGTCACTATACTAAAAGCATTGTAAAGGATAACTCCTAACAGGGTTGTAGATCTTCTAACAAGGATCATAAGACACTAGTGTAGCTCTTAGTGGGTGTCAATCCCCACCAGGGCTTTTACCTATTTGGGTTTCCCCGTAACCATATTGGTGTTATGTGTTGTGATTATTTATCTTGTTTACATTGATGTTTATTTCAGTACCTAAGCAATCAAGTTAAGTTTCAAGAGTAAAGTAAAAAGATTAAAATATAGTGAACAATGACTCACCCCCCCTCTCAGTGTTCCCATTCCTAAAAGGTACTAGGTGCATTAGTCAAACCAAAAGGCATAACCAACCATTCATACAAACCTTCATTAGTCTTAAAAGTATTTATCCATTCATCCCCTTTGTTTGATGATATCCACTTTTCAAATCAATCTCTGTGAAATAATTTGGTCCACTCAAACTATCCATTATGTCATCCATCCTAGGAAAAAGAAATCTTTACTTTACTATTATCTTGTGTATAGCTCTAGAATTAGTTCACATTCTCCATTCTCCATTACTTTTAGGTGCTAACATAGTAGGTACTACACAAGGACTCAAACTTTCCCTAATCAAACATCTTTCAAGAAACTCTTGCACTTGTCTATTCAACTCAATCTTTTCATCAGGTGTCAACCTATGTGGTGCTTTATTAGGAAAACTAGCTCTAGGTATCAAATTCATACAATGAATTATACTTATTATAGTTGGTAAACCATCAGGTAATTTTTTAGAAATGATGTCACGAAACTCAATCAAAAAAGGTTCGACCTTAGGTGCATGTTTCTCATTTTTCCTTGGAATTAAAGCAAAACAAACATTCTATTCTTTCATTTCTCTCACAAAAATTTTACCATCAACCAAGCATACTCTGACTGTAGTATGGTGACCTACATCAAAATTTTCTACCAAAGGCAATAATACTTGTTTCTTTCCATCCATCCAAATAGTATATTGATTCAATCTACCATCATGCAAAAGCTTTCCTATCATATTGCCAAGGTCTACCCAAAAGAATATGACAACAATCCATAGGCATTATATCATGCAAGACTTCATCATGATAATTCCCAATTTTGAATTTAACAAGGCATTGTTCATGTTATACACTAAGTTTGCACCCTTGTTTCAAGCTCTCATAGTCTTGATAACTTAGTATAACATGGGAATCATCTCCAGTTTGTGGGACCTATGCTAATTGAGAAGAGACCTCCAGGTTCTAGGCTGGTTCCTCTTGGATAATCACATTAATTTGCTTTTATATAGGAAAGTAAATCTTTGAGGGAAAGGGGATAGAAGGAATGCTTGAAAGGGAAATGACTAAGAGAAAACTACCTACTAGGTGATACACTGAAATTAGGGTTTGGATCTTAGTATAGAGGATGAAAATAATGGATGACTCAGGTCTAGGAGATCACAACTCACTAAATAGGCCTGCATAAATATTTCATAGAAGGGTCTGCAATAGAAAGAGGCTATTCATGGAAAGAAATAATTTCACAAACAATAGCATTCCTAAGAATTTAGACACAATCTACAATCTAAAGACAAACATTCACCTCTACAACTTGGTATAGGAATGAGACAAATTGTCAGGGGGTTGAGGTATACCCACAAGAGCATTCAAATCAAATCACCCACAATAATACACAAAATTGCAGAAAGAGAGAGGGATTAGGAACCCTAAGATACCACTAAAAACATCATGTACTTTGATTTAATAAGAGATAATTTAGACAAGGAAGTATAGGGATAGAAAAGATGTCACAAAATACCTCTACAATATCTAAATCATCAATGAAAGATTTACAACTGTATAAGCTAGAGGGTAGAAATGATACCACAGATGACCCTTAAGAAAAATGAAATTCTTTTACAATTGTCCAACTCTCTAAGCTCTAAAGCTCCAAAAATTAACTATATACATATCCATTTGGCACATAGGCTGGAGCAAAACCTAACTAGGGTTACATTGATCTACATATAATAATCAAACTCTAATTCTATCCAATTCGGCCATAAATGCACATGAAAATATCCAAGCTGATCAGATATCTATGTTTGCATGTCCATTTCATGTTTATACCTACAAAAAATCTAGTCACCACGATCCATCTACCTACTTGCAACTCGGTCTCACCATAACTGTTGAAATCTGATATTTTGAGATATTTGAATTTAAAAAATGATAAAACGGTCACAGGTGGTGCTAAAATTCCCTATCGATGGTCGACATTTGAAACTCAATCTCTCTTTAAAACATGACCATCAGATCCTCCTTTTTACCTAGGCTTGGCACTTGACTACAAATTTAACCTTAAGTCTACCTCAGGTTCTATTTCCCTTTAGTCGCAGAGTCATTTAAACTTTTAGTTGACCCTAGTTAAGTCTGGCAAACAAGAAAATAACCCTTTAGTTGCTAAATCATGGAATATCTTACTAACCCTGGGCCTAGAGCTACCACATATTAACTTTCCATTCACCATGACTGCCTCATCAACAAACACCTTGGTAGGCTCTGACAATGGACCCACTATAGTATTGATTCCAATCTAATGGTGGGCACATGATCTCATAGGGTCAAAAGATTCTATGAGATCATATGACCACCGTAGATCTTAGCCTTTCTGACACATCCGCAAACCCTCTCACATGGTCCCACTAATAGATTTCCACATCACCAGCTCATGACCAATCAAAAGCTTTACACATCAGCCCATCTAACAACATAGACCCATGACCTTCTTTAACTTCATCGGACGGTTCTCGTTATACCGCCAGCTTAAATAGTGTACATTTTACCTTGGCAGTATAATGACAATCATCGATCCTGCTCAGAACTTAATCCTCTAAGGAAGTTGACCCTACTAAAAAACTTCCACCTGTTCAAAACCCCAAACTAATGAGGAGTGAGCACATTAGAAAAGAGGACCCACTATCAGAGCCGTGGCAATAAAGCAGCATCAATGGCTGTCACGTGATCGCAAGGGCAAGGACTATTCCTTGTGAACATGTGACAACCATCAGATCCTTGAAGAAAAATAGCCACTGGGCCTCATTGACACCTCTCCATGTCACCAAACTTGTGGCCAACTAGAAACAGACACCTTGAACTATGTGGCAATGGATCCACACAATGTTTGAAGTGCAGCACACTTGGAAGAATCAACCGTTGTTGCAAGATCACAAGCCTCTAATAGACCTTTTGCAAACTTACAACAATTTTTGATCCTTCAGGATTGGGACCCCACAAATCTAAGACCACCAAGTTAATTAAGCAACCATGCAACCAAAGGAAACATTAACCGCTCGGTGAATCGCTATCCATTTAGTGATGACCATGAAACATTAAGCGACTGAGAGAATCACTGTAGTTGCTGAATCGCTGAATGGAAAAGGTAACTGCCAGGGAAATAAGAGAAGATGCAACCAGCCAATAGGATAAAAAAACATATGGGTATTGAGGATCTTAAGTGGCCAAAAAAGGTAACAACCAAATAGAATAGGGGCTTAGGGTTTTTTAGGGGAAACAGCTAGTTTTATGAATTTTTAAGAGTTTTTTGCATCTAGCCAGAGACCTAGAAACCATTGCAGAGGCCAGAGGAAAAAAAGTAGAGCCATGAAATTTTTAGGGGTGCTTGGTAGGATAAAAATAGAGACCTTGGGATAGATATTAGCCAAATTGCATGCACAAGAAAATTTAGGTAACAATTCACTTACAAGTAGTTTATGCTCCTTCTAGATCCAAGCAATATGGCAAGGCTTAGGATGTCTCAATCTCTAGAACTACAAATTTTTTAACCAACTCTTCAGATGCCAAATTATTAGAACTTCCACTATCAATGATTACCTTGCAACATTTGGCAGTGATCTTACATATGGCTATGAATAAACTTTTCCTCAAAATAGGTTCCTCATCAGCTTCTTCATTACACAAGATCCTTCTTAGCATCAGGTTCTCACCATGTTCAAGTTCATTAGACAATTCCTCAACTTCTTCACAAGACAAATTACTTCTACCATTAGCTCCAGTCTTCTTTCTAGAGTTAGTACATTCAAAAGCTCTGTGTCCCTCTTCACCACATTTATAACAAGTACCTTTAAACCAAGATTTCTCTTCTCTTTTCCCACTATTGTTATTCCTAGAGTAACTAGTATAGCTACCTCGAGATTAGTTACCTCTTTTAGCAAGTTCATCTTTCCATCATTTATCTTGTACTACATTATCACATATGTTACTTTCTCCATAAGATCTTCCTCTACTTCTCTAAAATTTTCCACCTCTTCCTCTTTGTCTTTGTTCATGTCTCTTTTTTAATCTTTCTTCTTCCTTCAAAGAAAATTGGTATGCTTCTTCCACACTATTTATTTTTACATAGCTGATCTCATCTTGAATAGATGTCCTTAGGCCATTCAAGTATCTAGCCACCTTCTCAACTTAATCATCCACATGTGTAGATCTGATATCCAATTTATAAAATTCCTCAGTATATTCTTTCACACTCATGTCCTTTTGTCTTAAATTTTGCATCTTTCTCATCAAAATAACTTGGTAATTAGGTGGAAGAAAATTCTTCTTCATCTTTCCAAGAATTTTCATGTCTTGATATTTTCTTTTCCTCTCTTCTGTCTCTCAGTTTGCAAATGATCCCACCAAAGAGATGCATGACCTTTCAAATTTGTAACTTCTATCTTAACCTTCTTATTATCAGGAGTACCTTCATACTCAAATTATTTATCCATCTTAGAGATCCAATCCAAAAGTGCATCGGTCTCAAGTCTTCCATCATAGAAAGCAACTTCAACTGTAGGTCTAGACTTAGCCTTAGACAAAACTCTCAAAAGTCTTTCCTCATCCTGTTCAACTTCAGGTTCAAGATTAGGTGCTACCTCTTCTTCATCACTAACATCTTCAAGATGTGTTCCTCTTCTCTAGGTTGTCTCTATAGCCTCAAGCCTAGTTGCAATCTGCCTCAACATATCCATGATAACATTATCATTTCCTCTACCATGAACAATCTTGACAATCAAGTTCTAGCAAGCTTGTAACCTTCTATAAATTATAGGTTAGATCTTAAATCTTCCACCCTACAACCAATCCAATAAGGTTCTCCATGATCAAATCCAAAATAAATTACTTCACTCTAATACCACTTGACACAAGAGCAGGGAAGGTGAAGGTAGAACCAGTGTTAATTAAGAATGCTTAAACCCACAAACATGCCCTGGGAAGAGTTACACATGGAAGAAATATAAAAAAAACCATTTGAAAGTAGTTAAAACACAATGGATATGAGACAAGAAATTGGGCACAACACTAGAATAGTTGTATTAATCCTTCAACATGCCTGACTGTGAGGCCTTCCAGGTTTTGGCCTTATAAAGTGAAATTATGAAATTAGAATCATAGCTCTCATACTATTTCATGTGCCCTTGTTACAATCATCTGGAAACACTTAGTATTAGGTATCACCAACTATCACTCCCCTAGCACTATCTCTTACAACAACACAAGCTCCAAATATAAAGCCAACAAAGCCACAAGTTGGCTAGTCAAGCATTTAATTACAATATGGGTCCACTTAGGAGGAGAAACCAAAACTAAAGAAACAAATAACAAGACATGATATGAAGTAGGATTTAGGTCCACACGTGTTCCAAGAATAGATCCCCAACCATGCAAGATCCAATTTCCTGGCATAGAACCATGCAAGATGAAATACCACACATTTCATGAGCAAAATTGGCAGAAAATTGGTGCTTGAGGAGAATTGTGATAACTTCCAAATCCAAGTGAATTAAGATGTGTGCTCTTAGGAGAATTCTCAATATTAGGTTCAAATCACTAAATTAACTTCACAAGGCAAGAAACCAATAGCAATATCAGCACTCAAACAAACATCAGACTAGTACAGGAAACATGAAATATTTTTGGTGATGCAAGATTGCTCAAGACCCAAGATGCTCTTGCATCAATTGGGTAGAGTGGCTTACTATTGTTTGCATATTGAGTTTCAAGTTTAAATTTTTTGAGGGTATAGATTCACCCCTCCCCTCTTAGTACCTTATCTCTCCATTCCAATAGTAAGATATAAGGTGCACAATGTTAGCTTTTCTGAGAGGAGCTTCCAACAGTTTTTGATGAAATGGGGAGTAACCTAGAGTCCTATGACTAGGACCAGCTTGATCAGATATTCCCCTAGGAATATCCTGATATAGAGGAGGAGGATTATCACTTCCTTTGGGAAGTTTTCTTTTAGTGGTAATCACATCATTTACCAACCTTTGAAGAAAACAATCAGAAGAAGATGTGTTTTGTGCATTGGGTATTTGAACATCTCTCCTCCACTTTCACATAGTGATCAGGTCATCTTCCAACTTGACTAACATATCTTGAGAAACTTTTAAGTCAGCCACCCTTGCTCTTCTCAAATGGAAACCAATGTTAGGAGGCATGGTGTTCTGAAAGAAGTCCTTATGATTCTCCAAGGTTGATCTTTTACCTGTGGGATTTTATGGATGATTTTATTGAATTTGGCTATGAATTCCCTCATAGGTTCATGCACCTCTTTTTTTAGTTGATTTAACTATGCAAGTAGAGAATGCTCATTTGACACATTCTTGAACCAAGCCTCAAAATCATTCTTTATACTATTCCAATCTGTGATTTGTCCATTGGGTAAATGATAGAACTAGTCTACAACTGCCTCAAAAAGAGTTTGTACAAAGAGTCTTACTGCAACATCTTTATGTTGGATTTCTAGAATCTCACATGTGGTATTGAATGCATTGAGGTGGTCTTATGTTGCTACCCTCCCATCACCATAGAATTTTGGCAGAATTTCTCAGACTCCCTTAGGTAAGTTGTGATTTTCTCCCAATTTTAGGGGTCCTACTGCTGCTCCCCAAGGTTGGGCCATGATTACTGTAGGGTAAATAGTTAAGATAGGGGGGCTTGGATTCCTCATAAGGTTAAAGCTTTCCAATCATAGGAAGAATTTGTCACACTAAAATGTTCTCTTGGAGGAGAGGATGGTCTAATTTTGACCTTTTCTTAGGGACATGGACTGTTGAAACTTCAAGATCTTGCAGTTCTTGGAAAAAACTTTTAAGAATACCCTCCCTTCATTGAGACCTGGTGGAAGGTCTGGGATCTAGTTTTGTAGTTTATGGTCTTTGCACTGCCCTATCAACAACTGTAGCATCTAGAGCTATGGGGAGACCCCTAAACCTCTCACTAATTTCTTCTTCCTCCTCTATCACAGATCAAACTTTATGAACTACTTCTAGTTATTTGTTTTTAATTTCCAAGCTCTGTCATTTAGATCTACAATAATGTCTTCTTGAGTATCTAGAAAATGTAGATTGGGTTATAGGACTTGGGAAAATTTGGGTTGACCAGGTATTACATCAGCGGGTGACACCATGATTATACATCAAACCAAGAAAAAGACATTGGTAACTTTGTATTAGCTATCTAGTAGAGTGGCCAAAAATATGTTAGTAAATAAAATTTTCTCTTTATTCTATTTATGTTTCTATGCTCTATAACCCATCAAGAAACACTAATCCCTTACTAATAGTTGGATTAAAACTGAAAGATTTAATCCTCTGAATTATGGTATAGCTCCTAGTATAATTTTCAATGAATTTTAAGTAAGAAAGTAATGCATCTATGCAAACATCATACTTTTAACCAAAAATTAGATAAGGCACATACAGTAATTCACATAAAAATGTCTTAATTACTGAAATCAGATAAGTGAATCAATTTATTGAAGCTCACAAACTCCAATTTGTACTGCACTCACAAATAAATTGGCAGTGTTTTAACTAAGAATTAAAAGAAAGAGATGCTTCAATCAAAGAATTGTGTCCCATAGAAGATATCCCAACAAAGACTAATTCATAGGTATAAACCACTAGATTTAGAACAACAAATATTTTCCATTCATTGATTCAGAAATTGAATTGAAAGTCTCTTACAGAAAACCACACCAAAAAAAATAACTAAACTATTCTAATTACTTCTCAAAATAAAACTATCATCGACCACTTAATATTTTTCCATGGCCATATATAACCATCCAGTTACATCATATCAAAAATAATAAAGTTTTGAAACTCCTAGAGTTTCAAAAGAAATAGTTTGAAAATAATTGAAAGCATAACTTAAAATAGCATAAACTAATAAACTAGGAACAAGCCAGGATCAGCGGGGCATGATCACTAGGTCATAGGTGAGATAGATGCCATCAGTTTTCCTTGAGAAGAAATGGATGTGTGAGCCTTTTTCCAATCATCATGGGCATGTGAGACATTAATTATCATGGAGTGGTGTGGTAAGTGTAAAGAATGGGAACACTGAGAGGGGGGGTGAATCAATGTTCTATAATTAATGAATTTTTGATTCTTGAAACTGAGCCCAATTACTTAAATACTAAAATGAATAGTAAAGAAAATGAAACATTAAAACCTTAGCTAGAGGAAAACCCTAGTGGGAATTAGCACCCATGAATAATTGTATTAGTCTTATAAACTTGTTAGTGTTGTTTTGCCCTATTAGGAGTAGTCATTATAAAGCTGAATATAATGACTCAGTTAGGAGTCTTGATAGAAAAAATCCCATTATAGGTGGAAGGCTCACTACCAAATCTCATTTCTCAATGAAGAAGGCTACAACCTCCTAGTTATCAGATACACACTATATCTAGAAGGGTGAATTGCTGCTTTGACACTGTTGTCTGATCAGTTCCTTTTGTGCGTTGATGTTCTAACTTCTTTTAGAGCTTTATCTCATACTATCTAAACTCAAATACTTCTTCTCTTCTATATATATTCCATACTCTATATCTCTTTCTCATATCCAAATACAAAAGCCCATGTCATATATATACATGTTGAATGGACGCAACCAAAACTAAATATTGTGTCAGCCTAAAACCTAACACATGCAATGCTTCCAAGATAATTGGATCAAGTGTGTTTACATACAATGATAATAACATGTTTAGATCACTATTAAAATGGGCCCATATCCTTTACAAACCAAAATTATATATGCAAAACAAAAAACTATCTATCGGCTGCATCCTTTGTTCTTCTCTATCGCTTAACTGCTAGTGTCACTTAGACTTGTTGTAACTTATCCATACTATCAAATCTGACCATTTATTTTTAGACTTACCATAATAACATACTCAAAATATTATATCCAAGGTTTCATACTAAAACTTTTCCATACACATGTGCGTTGATGCTCTGATCATCAGGTGCTTCTCTATTTTCTCTATCTTCTATACTAGGCCAAAATATGATCTTCCAAGTTAGTGCACTGACTACAAAACTTCATATGACTTTTTTTTCCATAATAACAACATAAAACTTAGTCATATATACTAATTAACGTCAAATTTCCAATAATCTCCCCCTTTTTCATTAATAGCAACAAAGGAATGTGGTGAAGTTGCTAAACTTAACTTACACACAAAAACTTGCTACCAAACTATACATCATATATTCTTCTTCTTTATACACTACTATCTCCTTTATATCATATACACTACTCCCCCTTTGACATTAATGAAAAAGGTGCTCAAAAAGGAAAACTTCAAGTATTTACATAGAAAATACATCAGGGGATGCCATTTGAAGGTTTTTGATTTCTTGCTGCCAAAAAATGTTGAGTTCATCAACTATCTTAAGATGGGCGCAGAATTCATATGTGAGCTTCTCCATCTTTTCTAAATATGTGTAGGGACCTTGATCATATGTTTTAATTATGACATCTATCTTCTTGATATTCTTATTCAATACATCTAGTGAGGGTGCCACTGCATTTCTTATATGTGCTTGTCTAGCCCTTATCTATGCCATCTCTTTTTCTACCTTCTCAATTTTATCTAACTATCCTTTATAAACATTATGGCACATGTTTATGTCTTGAGAGGGATCTTCCACTATTTTTATTTTTTCTACCATCAAATATTCTACTTCCTAAATATTTTTAGAGATGTCTGTAGTGAGTTTGTCCTTATTCATGCAATCAACAATTATCTTCCTTCCTTTTGCTGCTAACTCTTTCAGCATTGTTTGACCAATCTTTAGACAATTAAGGTCAAGTGATAAATTTCTTATCAATTCATTCAACCTTCTCTTGATATATTTCTCTTTTTCAATTTTTGATGTTGATTCTTCTAGACTTGAAACATTTACTTTGAAGCTTGATAAGATGTTGCTAACATCATCCACTAAATGAACACTAATTACTTTCTTATCCTTGGGCAATAAATTGTTCAGTATGTTGACTGATTCAACAAATAGAGGATTCCTCATTAGTCATTTTTCTTTGGCTTTCTCCATATCCAATACACTTATCTTCATTAGATCTTCTTCTCCCATGAGTCTAGGCTTGTTGTATCAGGGGTCAAGCTTGACAATAATGATATAGATGACTTAGGAGTAATAAGTGTGCTTTGACTTACATCCATGAACTCACTTTTTACCTTCACTAAAATCTCAATAGAGGGCTCTTCTTTAGGTTCATCTTCGTTCTATTCTTCTTGTCCTATTAAATCTTCAATTTGGACTTCTTCTTGTTCCATAGGTGATTCTTCACTTCATAAGATCTTAGCCTCTTTAGTACTTATAAAGGCTTCTTCAAACTTGTCTAGATCTTTATCTATAACCGCCATAGATATTTCAACATTATCAATCACAATTGTTTCATCCTTAGCTTCAACCTTGGGCACAGAATCATATGGACCTATCATAGGTGCATTTGGGATCTCAAATTATTTTACTAGCTCAAAGGGAACTTGGGTTGTAGGTACAGTAGGAGGGTACATGTGTCTTTCCAAAAATACTTTTTCAAAAGCTTTCTATGTCTCCTTCACAACCAACTCATAATATTTGTTCATTATCTGTAGAGTTCTAATTTTTGTTCCTAGATGAGCCTTAACCAAATATAATAGTAATATCTTCTCTTCTAATGAACAAACAAGGAGGTTTTCATCCAATGTCATTTCTCTTATCCTCATATCTTCTTCTATAGCTTGTCTTTTCAAAGAGTCAAGTATATTCTGTACTTGATCAAGAATGATTGTCTTAAATTCCAAAACTAACTTTTTGAGCTTAATCATATGCTTGATAATCATAGAATGAATTTGTGACTTATTAATCTCATGATACTTATCATAGAATTTTGAATTTTGATCTATCCTTCCTTCATCAACAACTCTAGTTCTCAAGACTTCCAAATTTGGCCTAAATCCTACCTTAGGAGGTGCTTGAGTATTTTTTCCTTTTCTTCTGGTTGTCCTTGAGGATGGGTGGCTTGCACCGGTCTTCTTCTTCCTTCTAGATATATTTCTAGGCTTGGGAGGTGGAGTGGACTCTAGATCAACTGTGATTGTGGGTGCTAAGATGCTGACATTGGTCTTTTTCTTCTTCTCCTTCAGATCATCAGATTTTTCTATTTTAATTTCAAAAAATGAGGGTGTGCTCTCAAGTTGCATAGAAATCTTATCTTCCCTTTCTTTTTCTAAGTCTTCTTGGGTAACACCATAAATTTTCAAAATGTCTAAGGTAATTCTAGATGCTTTTCTCTTTGTCACAGCACTATATAAGACATTATCAACTTGTCTTATCTTATCTTCATAAGTTCCCCATCTAGGTTCATTAGGATCATTAGGTGTTGTTAGGAGGACTTGTGCATAGCCTTCCAAAATGTGCTCATCAACTTCATAGCCAAGTGGATGAATCCACTTTTTCCTAGGCATAACTACTTCCATGCATGTAGCATTTGTTTCCACCATGAATAAAATGTTGTCCTTGTATTTCTCTACTATCTTATTAGGTATCCTATACCTTCTTTGCATCTTAATTCTAAATTTTTTAATCTATAATTCCATGTAATCTCTTAAGGTCCTCTCTGATGTTTCCTTGAATGAAATTTGAGGCAATGTAGGTATGCTCTTGTCAAGATAGAGATCAAAAACCTTACCAACTATATGAAAGTACATGTAAACAATCAAAGAACCAAATCTGAATATTTTTCTTGTATCATGCTTTATGTCTCTTATGTTTTCTAACAACTATGTGTGCAAGATCTCACAGAGGTTAAACTCTCCATTTTCTTTTACTATCCTTATAGCTTCTAGAATAGTAGTTGTAGATACACTATTCACTCTATTTTCATGTTGGAACTTGTATCCTAGGATCATAGCCATGAGTTTTATGTCTTTCTCCTCAATGGGCTCAATACTCATGTTGTGCTTATCACTCCTAGACTTACATGCATGTTCAACCCATTTCTTGACATCTTTACCCGATGAAAGAATGGCACCAGTCTTAGAAAGTCTGGTCATCTCATGAATGAGATCATTTGTTATGCGAAAAGGGACTTCTCCAATCCAAAACAAATCATCATGAATCCTGCTAAGAAATATGTTAATCCATTCTAACTCATAGAATTTATACGCAATCACATACTCTATGATACTGTTATTTGTGAAATGCACAAATTCATCCTTGAAACTAAAGTCTAGATTAACCATTGATTCAATGTGAAACCTTATCCTATCTAATCCTACAAGCTCCTTCTTACAATAGATGCAAGCACAAATATCTTCAACATGCATAATTCTCATCAGATTTCTAGAAAATGCTCCTTCTAAATCATCTAGTACTAACTTAAATGGATGCTTCTTGAATACATATATTTTCCTTTCTGTGACATCAAATAATATTGGAGTTTCCATTACTTACTTTCTTCAATGCTTAAGTAGGGTTCCAAAGGGTTTCTGAAACAACGCGTCTGAGCTAGGGTTCTACAACAATTTTAACACTTCTTTTTTGATGAAACAACTTCAATCCTTTAATGCTTTCTGCTATGATCTCTTGTGCTCTCCAAAGGCTTGATCTTGAATGCAAAAGTGAAGATAATATATCTCTAGTGACTTATAAATCAAATCTTCTACAATTAATGCTTGTCACCATAACACAAGTTGCAATAGTGAATTCCAATCTTATTTCTTACTGTTAATCAGGATGTGCAATCTTGTATACTACATCAACTAGCAACCAAACAACTAAAACCAAAGGCATGTACTTAGAGGGTGAGCATACTAGCCGCATAGGGGTCTAAAGCTTATCTAGCTCCCCCTATGACCATGAGGGTCATTTATCCAGAAGTAGAAGGTCATTTATGACCATGAGGGTCATTTACTCAGAAGTAGAAGGGGTCTAGAGCTTATCTTGATCGCATCTTTTGTAGCCTTCACAAACTTGACTTCTCCAAATTCATCCAATATTGATCCTTGAGACTTATAAGGTCTTTCTTGTCTTTGCGCTTGTGATCTACAAAACTTTGACATGTGTCCAACCTTTTTACAAGAGTGACAAATGATTGGAGGCCTTATATTCATCAGTGTATTGATGTGAGTTACCATACTGGATTATCTAGCTATGTGACTATTGTAATTGCATATCTAACATGTGATGTTCTGAGGAATTCTAGAATTTTGTTGTGGTTGATTTCTTTGATTGTGTTGTGTCTGATTTCTTTGATTTGATCTACAATTCATAGCTCTATGACCAAATTTATTTCATGAATAACAATAACCATTGAAAGGTTTTACCTCTTTACAATCTCTTTCTATATGTCCATGCTTGTTACAGGAATAACAAGTTATGTTTACTGGCTTGTGTTCAACTTTAGATGTTTCTGCTTTAGCTTCAGTATGATTTTTGGTCTTCTTAGCTTCCATATATTCTTCTAGTGCTTTCAATCTTTCTTGCATTGCATTGATTTGAATTTATGCTTCATTAAATCCAATACCACTAGAATCTCCTTTTATCCTTTGTGCATATAACTAAGAATCTAATAAATTAGTACTTTTGTGCAATTTTCCAACATGATTCTTTGCTTCTGTTAATTTAGATTCCATCTTTTTCTTGATGTTTTCTAACTCCAAGATTTTTAGATTTTCTTTCATAAGTTCTTCATGCAACTGTTTGTTTTCTTTGATCTTTTCTTTATAGGCTTCTTGATTATTAGTTAACTTTTCATCCAAATATTCAATCTGATCATTTAGAGAAGTGTTTTCTTCATTCATCTTTTTTACCATTTTTCCCAAATCATTTGTTGAACAATATTTCAAATCTTTTCTTAGTTTCTTGATGAATACTTGTGAGCCATTGACCTTCAATTTCAGGTCTTCAATTTCCTTTTCAAATCTGTCAAGATCTTCAAGAGCTACTTCAAGATTTTTCTTCAAAATTTTCACTTCTTTTGTATCCATGATCTCCTCAAGTAGTTAAACTTATCTTAGAGGACCAAAGCTCTAATAAAAATTGTTAAGAATGGGAACACTAAGAGGGGGGGTGAATCAGTGTTCTATAATTAATGAACTTTTGATTCTTGAAACCTAGCCCAATTACTTAAATACTGAAATGAATAGTAAAGAAAATGAAACATTCAACCATAACACATAACACAATATATGTTTATGGGGAAACCTTGGCTAGAGGAAAACCCTAGTGGGAACTAGCACCCATGAATAATTGTATTAGTCTTATGAACTTGTTAGAGTTCCTTTGCCATGTTAGGAGCGGTCATTACAAAGCTGAATGCAATGACTCGATTAGGAGTCTTGATAGAAAAAACCCTATTAGGGGTGGAAGGCTCTTTACCATAAATCACTACTCAATGAAGAAGGCTACAACCTCTTGGTTATCAGATACACACTATATCTGGAAGGGCGAACTGCTACTTTGACATTGCTATTTGATCAGCTCCTTTTGTGGATTGATGCTCTAACTTATTTTAGACATACTGATTGAACTCACATACTTATGTTCTTCTACATATCTTCCATACTCTATATCTCTTTATCATATCCAAACACAAAAGTGCATGTCATATATATAGATGCTGAATGGGTGCAACCAAAACTAAATATTGTGTCGGCCTAAAACCTAATACATACAACGCTTCCAAGATAATTGGCTCAAGCATGTTTACATACAATGATAATAACATGTTTATATCACTATGAAAATGGGTGCATAGCCTTTATAAAACAAAATGATATACTCTAAACAAAAAACTATCTGTCAATTGCATGCTATGTTCTGCTCTTTCTCTTAATTGCCAGTGTCACTTAGACTTGTTGTAACTTATCCATACTATCAAATCTGACCATGTGTGTTTAGACTAAGCATAATAACATACTCAAAAGCTTATATCCAAGGGTGCATACCAAAACTTAGACATACCCATGTGTGTCGATGCTCTGATCATCAGGTGCTTCTCTGTCTACTTTGTCTTCTATACTTAGCCGAAATATGATCTTCCAAGTTAGTGCATTGACTACAAAACTTTATATAAATTTTTTCCCATAAAGAAAACATAAAAATTAGTCATATATACTAAGTAAAGTCAACTTTACAATAGTAAGGTGATATGGATTATCCTCTACCCAAGAACCTTCTTGTCTTTGCACACCTAGACAACTTTCTATTGATGAGATTCCAGATGATCCATGCACACCACTAACATTGCCTCAATATTTTCTATAGACATAAAGTACTTAGTTGTGAGGTCTCATTTGTTCCTGATTATTTCTATTCCTTTCTCAAATTATTGGCTCATCTCTCTAATTCTATTGATTCTTTGGGTCCCTTCATTCATTAGAACAATATTTAGACACTTGAGGTCTTTCTGTATCATATCTTTTAACCCTCTTAGCTCATATAGAAATTAGGTTGCTCCTTCATAGCCTCCTTTAACCATGGAATTCCACCATTTGATACTCTTGATAGATACATAGAGAATATTTTCATCAAAAAGTTGGACCAATTTTTCAGTGAGGAACTTGGCTACCCCATATTTTTCTATCTCTCCCATTTGGTTCATTATGTCTGTACATTTCTTTTTCTCTTTTTCCCACTTGGCTAACTCAGCCTATATCTATGATATAGTCTTCATGATAATCCCATGAGTTTCAATGAGCTGAGTGATGTAATCAACACCACGTTGAATCATACCTACTATCCACCTACTAAACACATCCACAATGATTTTATTTTGTTGAATTTGATCCAGGGTCTTTCAAACCTCTGGTGAGTGGGCATCAAATAACTAGGGGATTTGGACCAAGGGAAGTGGACTAGGATCATGGACTTCTTGAATGAACTCAACCAATCTTTGGATAGTGGCTTTCATCTCCTTTTTTTCCTTTTCATCTTTAAATTTTTTTTGCAATATCTTTTGTGTTGAGGACTCTAGGTGTTTGGCATCCTCTTCTCTAGTCGCAACCCCTAGATCTATCTTTTCAATGATAAAATCATCAGCAGAGGCTTATAATATATCCTTATAAACCTTTGGTACTACATGCTTCACCATCCAACATCCTATTCTCCCATCTATGTCAATCATAGATTCAATTCTAATCCTTTTGGGCTTAGTTGTTGCTCCCAAGCATTTTCTCACCATATCTTCTACCGGTAGGGTGATAGGTAGCACATTTCACTTCTTGGTGATGGAATTATCTAACCATTTGAGAGTTGGTGATGGTGTTTGTAAGGAGGTACTCACTATTGATGTTGAAGGGTTTCTAGCATTAGTTTGACTACCTTTCTAGGTTAGTGCATTTTCACAAAGTACATCTTGATCACCTTGTTCTATAACCAAACTATCCATATCATCTATATCAATTACCTCCATCTCTTTGGCCACCTTGTTGTCTTCCTTCTTTGATCTAATCCTTGTGGCTCTTTTTGGTGATGTGGAAAAGGGGAAGCTCTACACTTCTGGATTAGCTTTAGATCCTTTTTTATTTTTAACTTTGGAAACACCTACAAGAGAAACATTTTTGTTAGAGGAAATAGTGGATTTTGTAATAGAATCGTTAAGTGTAGATCTTCTTGTGTTGTCCCTTTTCAGAGCAGGGGGTTTCTTGTTAATGATCCATCTCTCTATTCTTTTTATTATGCTAAGAGTTTTAATTGATATACTATCCCTCTCATCAATGCTCCAATCAATCTCTGGTAAGGGTAAACCCCTGACCTTTACCTCAAACTGATCATCGATCACTCCTTCACTGTTATCTTCTTACACACTCATGATATCAATTTCAATATTTAGGTTGATGACTTCTCCAAGAGTAAATCTTGACCAGCTCCTCCTTCTCACTTCAAAGTCATTAGCACAATTTTCCCAATAATCCTCCATTTGAGGGAGATGTTAGAACTCAGAAGGTAGGTTAAAATGATGGCCTACATATCTTTTTCTATCGAAGTCTTTTCTAGGTTTAAATGTTCTCATATTAAGCTTTCTTAGTTCATGTTTTAGGTTAAGCACGTCTGAAGATGTCTTATAGGTATAAAATCCTAGTTCAGTGGGAAAACTAGATTTAGCCCTACCTTTCCTCTCTTTGACTCTGTTATGTACATAGGCTAACTGATAGGAAACCTCTTCTATAATAAGGCTATTGAAGGCATATCTAATATACCCTATTGACAAAGTTAATGATAGTGAAACCTTGGTAATCAAATCATTTCAGAACTTGATGAAGAAAAGATCAAGGATTCCACAGGCTAGAGTAGAGAAATGCAAAGATGAAATATGCTTTATGGTTGACATTGATTTTACCTTTATTGAAGAAATTGAACCAAGAGTTGAGTTTATAGATCCTCTTGGATATGAAATTTTAGAAGTTGAAGTAGAAGAGTATGTGAGTAGATTTCTTAAAAGGAATATAGATGTAAACAACTCTAGATTTGGGACTTATGAGGATAAATTTAGCTCTCCAAAGTCTCTACATGAAGAGAAGTTGGCTAAAAAGAGAGTTGATAGTGCCATTAAGAAGATTCTTAAGGATACTAGAATGACAAGACATGAATTCCTAACTATGAAATAGACTACGGTAGCAATAAGAGACATTAGACAGAAAGAAATTTTGTCTATTCCACCCCTATCATTAGTTGCAAGCTAGACTATAAACATCCAGAATTTGGAGAAAGTAGTAAAAGTTGAGGAGGCATAGGAAACAAGGAAATCAACCAAAACCTTCACCACTCCACCAAGTAAAAGATTAAAGAAATGGAAAGTGGGCCAAGAAAAAGAAAGAAAACAATATTTACCCCAGTGCAAAGAAATGTATCAGAAATAAAAGATGATGAATATACCGGAGTCAATAAGAAGAAATGGAAACCCAAAATAGAAGAAGTGAATGATCAAATCATTGATGATAGAGATTTTTCTAAGATGAACAAGTATTATGAGATGTACAACTATTCTGGGAAATTAAACCTAGAAAATGCAGTTGTCAGGCACATGATTTTGGCAAATAAGAAGTTTGACAATATTCAAGGGAAAATCCTTGATGAATTGTTTGAGAAGTTATTGAAAAGAAAGAAAAGAGTTACTAAATAAGATAATAAGATAAGAAAGAACCATGTAAGGAAGCTTTGTGACATTAAGGATGAAGATCATTTCAAAGAAATTTTAAAAGATCTTAATACTCATTTAACGATGAAGAGGGGAACCATCTTGATAATGGGAAGGAATTATGAGGAAATCAACAAAAAGACTAAACAAGCAGTTATAAAATTAATGACCTTAGGTCCTAGTGAGCACACAAGCACACCAGATCAAGTAGTGGAAGTTGAGAACCAAAAAATTCCTACACCATCATCGCCACTAGAAATCAATATTACAAATGAATCAATGAATGTGGAAGGAACAAAAATCATTTTGGATAGTGAAGAGAATCTATTTAGTAACCTTGAAGACATTGTTGACAATTCAGCCTTGGAACAAAAACACATCATAGAGAATAAGGAAGTTAAGGAAATAGGGCAAGAAGAGGAAACACAATAGAGTCAAGCAAGAACACAAGAAGAGGTAAAGGAAGCAGGACAAAAAGAACAAGTACAGATCAATTCTACACCTAAGGTAGCAACAGAAAACACATAATCTAGATCATTTACTACTAATCTTGGACAAGAAGTAGATGATGATGATCAAATAGAGCTGATCTAATCTATAAATAAAATCATTGGCAAAAAAAAGAAAGTTAAAAGCCTTGAGGGATCACTAATTGAAGTAATACAAAAATTGCAAAATGTTATTACTAGTCAGATTAATGAGATTGATCCACAGATAAAAGCTAAAGAAGTTGTCAAGGCATTTGACAACAAATTCATAAATTTATCAGACATGGCTACATTTAAAGCTCAAGAATCCTATGAAGCTAAAATATTTCAAGATATATGTTAGAATATCAAAAATGACATTGACAATTTGGACATCAGCATAAAAGAATTGAGAAGAAGCTTGGAGAAAGGAAAATCTATGTACACGCATTGCACAAAATCAGAAGAGAATGTATCTGATATAGTAGAAAAGATCAAAGAAAAAGAGGCATGAATTCAAACAGAAGCAAATCTCTTAGCAAATCTGAATGTGAAGATATTTGATACTGAGAAGTCAATATGAAAATTGTATGATGATATAAGGATTCTTAGTGATGAAAAGGAAAGGAAATTGAAAAGATTCACTCTATTAAGAGAGCATGTTTCAATCAAAATAAGTATTCTAGAGAGTCAATTGGAAGAATCTCTTACGTCTAAGACATCTTATGAGAGATTTCGCTATGCAAAGCTTAAGGCATGTGAAATAGCATCATATGGTCTATGCACACTCCTTAGTGTTTCAGACACTATAAATAAATCATGGGAGAAGGAATTGAAAAGTATAAAGACAAATTTTGTAGATTGTATTGCAAGCCTACTGGCCTTGCAATCTTGAGATCAAAGGTAAACATTTTGTTACACAGTTTTGGCACCCTTTTCTTGTCATTGTTGTGAAAGGGGGAATGATAGTAGAAAATTGTAAAAAAATAATTTTTTGTATAGTATGAAGGCATATTCCTAGGGGTTGTATAGACTCTATATGAGATACTAGACATATAAGGATAGAAAAGAAACCTTTTTGTTATGGCCACAATTTTGAAGTTTAAGATTTTTATGACTTAGCCAATTTTCTCATATGTTGCCACCAATGAAAAAGGGGGAGATTGTTGGAAATTTTTCTGAGTTAGATATCAAGTTGTTTTCATTATGGTAACATATAATCTATATGAAGATTGCATATGACAGAAAGTAGTTAATACAGAGTGTAGAGTAAAATTGTCTAAGTGTAAGCAATATTTTCTAAGTCTAACCAGAGATAGTTTTGGATAGAAATTTTGATAGAAGTAAGTTCAATGCTTTTGCACTTGAACATGGATACTTTGATGTATATTGAAGACTCACCTAAGAGCACAAGTCTGTACGACATGTACAAAAGAAGTTATGGTAGTATTATCAAAGATAGAGTTGAAGCCGATAGGATAAAGAAAGAAGATAGAACAAGTAAATAGTTAAGGGGTTATTTTTTTTTATCAAAATAATAACTTAATCACATAAGGGATGACATCCTAGATGTTAACCCTTGGGTAGCACAAGTTAATATGTATTTTGTAAGGTGCTTTCTGCTTTGTAAAGCTTACTGTAAAAGTTATTATTCTTAATAACTTGTATAAATGTAAGACATATGTAATGTAAAGATAGTAGTGTTATACTTACATGAAAAAGATATTGATGCAAAGATATATGTTGTAAAGCAAGCAGAAATTGACAACAAAGAAGCTGAAGCTATTCAGCAGTAGTGAAAGGTTATACCTTATCCTTTTGTAATCAGAAATTATTGTACATTATATGTTTGGGCAATGAGCTCATCTTGTAATAATTCTATTTGTATGACCAAATATTAGTAGGGTTGAGGCTTCTAACAAGGCCTACAATCCCTTAATCAGGACTGAGAAACTATATGCATGTAACAGGCTCCTAACAAGGTCAACATCCTTAACCGAATACTTTTAATTAGTGGATCATTGTGGGTATCATCCCCACTAGGGTTTTTGTTGTAAATTTGGCTATACTAGTGTATATGACTTGGTATAGTGTTGTCACTATGGAAACAAAGTCATATAGTAGTTTGGAGTTAGCGCACTTGATGAGAAGATCAGAAATTAGCTAAATATTGAAGACTAGACAATGTACAAAGTACCTGAAGCTCAGAGCATCAGTGCATGTGTGTATGATTGATTTATGGTGTACATCATGGAAGTTAAGTTGGTTAGACTATATTCATGCTTTTTCTATGAGCACATAATTAGATATGCAAGTATGAGAAAGATACAAACAGTTGAAGTTACACAGCCAGTGTGTGCTAGAGAAGAATAGAGTAAGAAGCCGACTGTTAGCATTTTGAGTTGTGGTTATATTCTAATGATGTAAAGGCTATGTGCCTATTGTAATTAGGTTACCTACATATAAATATTCTTTATTGTAAACATGCTTAGCCAATTCATTTGGAAGTGTTGTGTGTAATAGGTTTAAGGGCTGACCTAGTTTTTTTTTTGTATGCGCATATAAATATGAGATGTGCCCATTATAACTGGCATGGAACTTAATAGAGAATTGTGAAAAGAAGAGCTGTAGTATGTGAAGAGACTATAAGATGTATTAGAGCTTTGCAAGAGGTCAAATAATTAGTGCATTAAAGGAATTGATTAGACAAACAATGTCACAGTGACAGTTCATCCAGTAGATATAGTGTGTATCTGAGATCAAAAGGTTGTAGTCTTCACCACTTGAGCAGTGAGCTCTAAGATAGTGCATCCACACCCCTAATAGGGTTTATTGTAAGACTCCTAATAGGGTCCAACCCTTGACAAGGTCTACTATACTAAACATATTGTAAAGAAACTCCTAACATGGTTAAGGATCTTTTAACAAGGATAATAATACACTACTGTAGAATATTAGTGGGTGTCAATTCCCACTAGGGTTTTTACCTATTTGGGTTTCCCTATAACCATATTGGTGTTATGTGTTGATTTGATGTTTCATGTTTATGTGGATGTTCATTTTAGAACTTAAGCATTTAAGTTCATTGTAAAGATTAAGTGAAAAGATAAAATATAGTGAACATTGATTCAGCCCCCACCCCCCTCTCAATGTTCCCATTCCTAACAATTAGTATCAAACTTTTGGTCCTTAGAAAAGAAGTTTAACCACTTGAGGAGATCATGGATAAACTAGAAATGAAATTTTTGAAAATAAATCTTGAAGCTGCTCTTGAAGACTTGGACAAATCTGAAAGAGAAACTGAAGAACTAAAAGAAAAAATCAGTGATGCTCAATTAGTCATCAAAAGGATAAGAAAGGATTTAAAATAATGCTCTACTAGTGATCTAGGGATAATGGTCAAGAAGATGAATGAAGAAAATATATCCTTGAAAGAACAATTTGAAAAATTTGATGATAAGTTGACTAACAATTAGGAAGTCTATGATGAACAGGTCAAAGAGAACCTTCAACTAAATGAAGAATTAAGGCAAGAAAACATGGAAATATTGGAGCTAAGAAACAACAAAGAAAGCTTGGAATCTGAATTGAAAGATGCTAAGAATCACATTGATAAATTACACACCAATTTTGATTTTATATAATCTCAGTTGTATGTAAGAAGAGCTAAAGGAGATACTAGCTACATTGGATACAATGAAGCACAAAATTAGATTGAAAACATGCGAGCAAGAATAAAAGCACTAGAAAGCACCTTAGATACTAAGGTGACTAGAAGTTAGACTAAGATCATATTCAACCACCTAAGAATGAGCCCAAGTCAGTAGACCACACTTTTTATGCATGTAATAAGCATGGACATAGAGAAAGGAATTGTACAGAGGTAAGACCTTTCAATGGTTATTGGTATTCATGCAATAAATTTGCTCATAGAGCTATGAATTTCAAGAAAAGAATAGGACTCATAGAAACTAGAATCAGTCAAATATAAGAAGTTCTTAGAATGTTACATGTTAGATATGTAACTATAATGGTCACTCAGCTAAACAATGTAAGATGGCGACTCATGTCAATGCGCCAAGGAATATAAGGCCTCCATTCATTTGTCACTCTTGTAACAAGGTTGGATACATCTCAAAGTTTTGTAGATCAAGGATACAAGGTCAGGAAAGCCCTAAAAAGCCTTAAAAGTTAGTTTTGGATCCTGAAGGAGAATTCAATTTTATGAAAGCTTCAGATGATGCAAGCTTTATTTTGTGAGAAGTAAAGAAGGACAAGGTTGATGAGTATGTATTAGATGCATCCATAGTGGATGCACCTTCTACATCTGGATGAATGGCCCTTAGGGTCATAGGGGGAGCTAATTTAGGTCTAGACCCCTGTGTGGTTGGTATACTCACTATCAGAGTATGTGCCTTTGGACTTAAGATTTTCAAGACTAAAGGAACCTTCGTGCAAGAGCACACTAGCTGATTGTTTTTAGAATAAAAATTAGAAATTTCAAAATGACAACCTGGTTTACATGACAAGCATTAATGGAAAATTTTTTACTTTAAAGTCCATAGAAGATAGAAGATCTCTCATTTCATTCATATTAAGAGTGATTGGAGAGCAGAAGATCCTTAGCACTTGATTGAGAAACATTGCAGTTTAATTCATGAGGTGACTTGTTGTGAAATTGATTAGTTGCGGAAACCCTAGTTCATCATGTCAATTTAGAAATCTCTTGGAAACCTTTGAAGAAGCATTATACAAGTAAGTGATGACTACTCCTATAGTATTTGATGTTGCAGTGAAGAAAAGATATGTGTTTAAGAGGCATCCATTTAAATATACAATAGATGACCTAGAAGGGGTATTCTCTTGCATGCCTATGGGCGTTATGCATGTTGAGCACATTAGGGCATACATCTACTATAAGAAAGAACAAGTAGGATTGGATAGATTAAGGGCACACATGGAAACTATGTTAAAACTAGAACAAACCTTCATGGATGAGTATGCACGGTGGAATAATCACCCTATAGTGGAGTATGCTATAGCATATGAGTTCTATGAATCAGAATGGATCAAGATTCTACTAAGTAGAATTCATGATGACCTATTTTGGATAGGTGAAGTGTCAGTTAGAATTACTAGTGACCTAATTCATGAGATCATAGGCCTCTAAAGGATAGGCATCATCCTTCCAATGGGAAAAGATGTGAGGAAGATTGTTGAAAAAACTTGTAAATTAAGAAGTGATAGGCGTGGTATGAATATCAAACCTATTGAGAAAGATGACATCAAATTGATGTCTATGATACTTGGATACAGGTTAAAACACACCAACAAGGTAAACAGTGTGTCCACAGCCACAATTCTTGTAGCATGGAGAGTTCAACCTGTGTGAGATCTTGCGCACACAACTAATTGACAACATTAAGGAAATCAAGCATGATAAGACCAAGATATTCAGATTTGGGTCTCTTTGTTGGAAATTTGGCTAATGTGGATGCATAGATGTTGTCATTATGGAAACATATGATCTCTATTGAGAGCACAGAATCTGGAATGCAAGTATGGCAAGTTGAAGGAAGAAATTATCTAAGTATGGATACAGTGATCCTGACAGAGCACCCGATGAGATTTAGTTGGCAACGTCCACTGGAGCAATATTTTTGTTTGTGCAATTAACTAAAGCTTCTATAGAGTATGAGGATACCCCATCTTAGTGTGCATAAAGTTTGGAGCAGTACAGACAAAGTTATTCGAAGTTTATCGAAGATAGTTCTTGCAGACAAAACAGTTTTGGAGACAGTATTAGCGAAAGAGTTAAGGGATTATTTTTGCTTGTCAAAATAATGACTTAACATTATGAAGGGAAAAAATCCTAGAAGTTTACTCTTGGATAAAGATTTTGGAAGCTGACCATGTAAAGTTATTAGCTTTAATAACTCATATATTAGGCATACTTGAAATGTAATGAAATATGCAAGTGATATGTAAAAAGAAAGAAAAGATAACTTGCGATAGTTGTATATTGTGATAGTAGCAAAGGCTATTGATACAAAGTTGTAAGTAGTACCATATTATAGTCAAAAACATTTTGTATTACCTGTTTGGGCAATGAGCTCAGCTGGTGATCAGGTTTTGTAATCTAACTCCTAACAGGGTTAAGGCTTCTAACAAGGCCTAAAGTCCTTTAACCAAGATAGATCTACTATATATTGTAAATTGACTCCTAATAGGGTCCAATATCCCTAACAGGATACTTTTGATTAGTGATCTTTGTGGGTACCATCCCCACCAGGGTTTTCCCTTGGCTAGGGTTTCCTCGAGAACATATGATGTGTTATGAGTTCTTTCTATTTACTGCTATGTTGGTTAATCAGCTTGATAATCTTTGTATGCACTAAAGTAATCTGTTATATCCATAAGTGGGCAAAAGAAAAATTTTGTGAAATACTGATTCACCCCCCCCCCCCCCTCTCAATATTTCCTATTTCTAACAATTGGTATCAGAGCACAGTTACTCAGAGAAGGAACATTCAAGGAAAGCTTAGTAGCTTGAGTAAGATCTCTATTGATATGGATCAACTCCAGAAGAATCTTGAAGAAGCTCTTGAATAGATTGATATGCTTACTAATGAAAGAAACTCCTTAAGAAGAAAATATGAAGATGCAAAGAATGCTATTGAAAAATTAAAAGGTAAGATTGAAGATCTGAAATCTGAAAAGAAATTTGATATGCTTGTTGAAGATTGTGATGAATTCGAAAAAGAAAATGAGATCCTTAAGCATGAGTTGAAGATAGTAAATTTGAAGCTTAGTATGAAAGATGGAAATTTGAGATCTGATAATGAAAAATTGAAAATTGAGAATGAAGATCTGAGGTCAAGACTTGAAAAGGAAACATCCAAATCTGAAAAAGTAAAAGTGCAGTATGTGGAACTTGAGAAGTATAATAAAATTGTGAAAGGTGAATTAACTCAATCTAAACAACAACTTGAAAGGCTATATTCAAAAAGTGATAAGACTGAAAAACAAATTTCTTTTGAAGAACCATTCTTTGATAGGACTAGATTTGGATATAGTATGTTTAGAACAAACCATGAAAGTAAGAAGCTAGATCTGAAGACATCTGAAAGTGTGGAGGAAATAAAGCTAGATGAGAACACATTGGAAGATCCACCTAAAGAAGAACCACCTAGAGAGAAAGAAGAATCAAAGCAAGAAGAATCAAAACAAGAAGAATCATCTAAAGGTATGCAAAGAGAATTCAAAGGTAGATGTTTTGGTTGTAATACTATTGGGCACATGAAGAGAGATTGCATAGGTAAGCAATTTAAACCTTTTAATGGACATTGTTATAATTTTCATAGTTTTGGACATAGAGCTAACGAATGTAGAAGACCTAAAGTAATTTTGAATAATTATGATAGAATGATTGGGAATACTAACAATGCAAATAAGAAATCTATTGAAGAAATGAATCAAAGAAAAGTGGTAGTATGTTTTAGATGTAACAAAGTAGGACATATTGCTAGAAATTGCAAGTCACAGATTAACTAGCAAGGATAGAGATTTGGAAACAATGGAATCATTTGTCAGATATGCAACAAGTTTGGACACTCAACAATATTTTGTAGAATGAACAATGGAGGTTATCATCATAACCCTAACCCTAGGAACAATGCAAGAAGGAATGAAAATGCAGGAAACAAAGAGAAAGGTTGCTGTAGCAATAAAGATGAAGTAAAATTTGACAAAGGCATAGATCAAGGATGTATAGTCAGCACTGAAAGTAGTTAGGAAGGTAATGTAACCAATGGTAAGGATGAATCTTTACCTGACAATTCTTTAAGTACTTAAATTATGTAAGTTTCTATAGTTTAGGACTAAGGATTAGTGTAGATTAGGAATTTGAATGAGTTAAGTTTTGCGTAGTTAGATATAGGTTTATTATGTTGTACTAATGCTATGGTTAAGTGCGCAAAAGAAAATATTGTGTTTTACGAGGTTGCAGAAAGTTTTATGGTTGTAGGTTTGCAGAATCAGCTTTTTGAGGTTTTAGCGGCAAAATGAATGAATGTGATGTTAGATCGAGTTAATGTGAAGTGTTATAAGGTCAAAATAAAATTTATTAGGATTAAAAAGTGATTTAAAAGTGATTTGAAAGAAGAAATGTGAGTTGAGGATGATTTGAAGAAGTTTGGAAGCAGTTTGCAGCAACGATCATACCGAAACCCTGGATTTGCAAAGTTGAGGTATTTTTTAATCTTTAATCAGTTGATAAGATGGATATTTCTATGGTTCATAATCTTAAGGATAAGAATAGACCAAAGATTAAGAAAGAACCAGTAGAACCAACTGAAATTGATGACAGTCTAGCATTATCATCCGTACCAGACAGAGTATTGCACATTGAGAATGTTAAAGGATATTTAGGTTGCAAGTTTGAAACTTTGGGAGATGTAGATTTTAGTGATGATTACAGGAAATTGTACAATCAAGACATGTCAATTAAACCAGCTTATGGGCACCTAGAGAACAATGAAATTATCAAATATTCCATGAAGTATGAATTCAATGATGAGGAATGTACCAAGATCATTTTAAGTAGAATCCACAATGGGAAATTCTAGATTTAGGATAGAGTTATTGATATAACTATCGACTTAATTTGTGAAGTTACTGGATTATCAAAAGTTGGAGAGATTCCACTAAATGAAAAGAACATGAGAAAGATTGTTTTAGATAACACTGGATCTAGTTATAATGGTAGAGGAATTGTGATAAGTAAGATTAAGCAAGATGATGTTAGGTACCTTTGCAAGATCCTAACAACTAAATTTTGTGGTAGTTCAAGGGAAGATGACATGGCTTCAGGAATGATTCATGTAGCTTATCTTATGTGTATTGAGAAGAAACCAGTAGAGCTATGTGAAATTTTGAAAATTCAGTTATTTGAGAACTTAGAAAAGATTAAGAAGGCTAAGTACACACAGTTTAGGTTTTCATCTCTGATAACCTATATGTTTTTCCATATTTTGAGAAAATTTCCTTACACAGTTGATTAGAGTGACAATGTGAACATAATAGAAAGAATAAACTCAATCTACATGAAGCACCTTTTTGATAAAGTTAATGACAGTGTGAAGCTTGTATTGAAGACTTTTCAGAATATTGTTAAGAACAAATCAAGGATTCCTCAATCCTTAGTTGAAAAGCATAAAGATGACATTTGTTTTATGGTTGACACTGATTTCACCTACATTGAAGTAGTTGAGCCTAGAATGGAATTCATAGACCCTCTTGGCTATGAAATATCTAAAGCAGAAACAGTAGGATATGTGAATAGATTGTTAAAGTGTGAGTTCGATGGTCATGCAAATAGGTTTGGAACCTATGAAGAGAATTTAAACTCTATAATAAGTTTGAGAGAAAAGAAGCAATCTAGTAAGAGAGTTGAATCTACTATGAAGAAAATATTGAAAGAATCTGGTATGTCAAGTCATGAGTTTGACATAGCTAAGAAGACTGCAGAAGACTTGAAGCAAAGTGAAAATCTTGTAATTTAACCTGAGACATCAAGTGCAGATCCTATTGATCCTATTGTAGTAAAGGTAAAAGTTGAAGTACCTGAAAAAGATGAAGGAGATAAATCTTTTTCTCCTATTCCTAGCAAAAGAGTAAAAGTGAGTGCAACAGGACCCAGCAAGAGACAAAAAGTGGTTGTACCACCTATACCTAGAAATGTAGCAGTAATTAAAGATGATGATGTAGTTTCAATCAAGAAGAAAACTTGGAAACCAAGAATTGAAAGAGTTAATGAAGATATATTGAAGCATGGAGACTTCACTAAGTTGAATCAATTCTATGATCTATATGGATCATTTGATAGATTGAACTTTGAAAATGCAATGGTTACACATATGATTGTGGCAGATAATAAACTTAGCACTATTCATGGTAAGATCCCAAAAGATTTGTAAAACAGACTTGTGAATAGAAAATAGAGAGCACAAGAAGAGGACATAAAGATGAGAGAACATGTAATTAGACAGTTCTGTGAAGTTAAGGATGAAGATCATTTGAAGAGATTCTTGAAGTCTCTTGGAACTTTATTGAGAACTAAGAGAAGAACAATCCTTATAATGGGAGGCAAAAAGGAGGAAGTACAAAAAGAGACAGAGAAAGTAGTAATGCAAGTTCTTGCAGATATAGTTGCAAAAAAGCATGTTGAATCAGACCCTCAGCAGAAGCAATCAGAGGAACTGCATATAGAGGAAGTTGGTATTGAAGAAGTTCCATCTTCTTCACATATCAATATTGGCAAAGAATCAATGGATATTGAAGGCACCAAAGTGACTCTAGAATCAGATGATGTAGTATATCATGATCTAGGAAACATTGTTGACAATTTGGATTTGGGAGAGAAAGAAAAGGTCACAGAATCAGAGAAGAATACAGAGGTAGAGGAAGCACCAACTATATCAGATTCAGTCCTAGCAGAGCAGTTAGTTAAAGGCAAACAAATTTTGACAGAGGCCACTACCTCTAGTGCACCTTCTATACTAGTTGAAGACATTAGTGCAGCTGACAGTAAGAAGAGGCATATTGGTTCAATGTTTGAAGACCTTGGAAAAGAAGTTGAAGATGATGATCAGCTTGAGTTCATCACATCTCTGAATAAAATTATTGGAAAGAATAAGAAGGTGAAAGACCTTGAAGGAAAAGTTAGATTTTTGACAGAGAAACTTGAGAGTGTGATCAGCACTAAGGTATCTAAATCTGATCCACTTGAGAAAGCTAAAATGGTAATGAATTCTTTTGGCTCTAAATTTTCTAACTTGAAGGATATTGCTTGAATAAAAGTTCAGGAAGACTTTGAAGCAGAAATGCAACAAACTTTAAGTGTAAATATTCGAAATGATATTGGTAGTTTAGATGTATGCATAAAGAATTTGAGGAGACATTTTGAGATAGGAAAGAATTTGTACATACAATGCACTAAATCAGAAATCCTAATACTTGAAGAGGATAAGAAGATCAGAGAGAAGTTAGATGCTATTACAACTGAGACAAACACCTTGACAAGCCCTAATGTCAAGATAAGTTCTATAAAGAAGAACATAAGGAAATTGAAAGATGAAATCAGAATGTTAGCAGAGGAGAAGAATAGAAAGATGATTAGGGTTAACATCTTGAGAGATCATGTCTCAATCAAGATATCAATTGTTGAAGATCAAATTGAGCAGTGTCTTTCAGCAAAGACATCATTTCAAAAGTTTAGCTTCAATTCCTTGCAAGATTGTCAGATAGTAGCATACAGATTGAGTACTCTACTCAATGTTGCTAAATCCATTAGGAAGCTATGGGAGAAAGATTTGGAATCTTTGAAGTTAGAGTTTGGTGATTGTGTTGCAAGCCTATCGGCTTTGCAATAACTGATAATAAGGTATAAAGTTTTTTGAAATTTTTGTACACCCTATCTTTGTCATTGTTGTCAAAGGGGGAGAGAGAGCAGAAAATTGAATATATGTTGAGGAAGGATACTCATAGGGGGAGCTATTCTATGGAGTATGATATTGTATACATATTGTATAACTTTTGGCCACAATTTTGTATAAGTGTTTTTGAAGTTTTGTTTGCACACTTAGCCAATTTTCCCATATGTTGCCACCAATGACAAAGGGGGAGATTGTTGGAAATTTGGCTAATGTGGATGCATAGATGTTGTCATTATGGAAACATATGATCTCTATTGAGAGCACATAATCTATAATGCAAGTATGGCAAGTTGAAGGAAGAAATTGTCTAAGTATGGATACAGTGATCCTGACAGATAACCTGATGAAGATTTAGTTGGCGACGTCCACTGGAGCAATATTTTTATTTGCATAATTAATTGAAGATTCTATAGAGTATGAGGATACCCCATCTCAGTGTGCATAAATTTTGGAGTAGTATGAACAAAGTTATTCTAAGTTTACCGAAGACAGTTTTTGCAAACAGAACAGTTTTGGAGACAGTATTAGCGAAAGAGTTAAGGGATTATTTTTTCTTATCAAAATAATGACTTAACATTATGAAGGGATGACATCCTAGATTTTTACTCTTGGATAAAGATTTTGGAAGCCAACCATGTAAAGTTATTAGCTTTAATAACTCATATATTAGGCATACTTGAAATGTAATGAAATATGCAAGTGATATGTAAAAAGAAAGAAAAGATAACTTGTGATAGTTGTATATTGTGATAGCAGAAAAGGCTATTGATGTGAAGTTGTAAGTAGTACCATATTATAGTTAGAAAAATTTTGTATTACCTATTTGGGTAGTGAGCTCAGCTGGTGATCAGGTTTTGTAATCTAACTCCTAACAGGGTTAAGGCTTCTAACAAGGCCTAAAGTCCTTTAACCAGGATAGATCTACTATATATTGTAAATTGACTCCTAAAAGGGTCCAATATACCTAAAAAGATACTTTTTATTAGTGATCTTTGTGGGTACCATCCCCACCAGGGTTTTCCCTTGGCCAGGGTTTCCTCGAGAACATATGATGTCTTATGAGTTCTTTCTATTTATTGCTATGTTTGTTAATCAACTTGATAATCTTTGTATGCACTAAAGTAATCTATTATATCCATAAGTGGGCAAAAGAAAAAGTTTTTGAAATACTAATTCACCCCCCCCTCTCAGTATTTGCTATTTCTAACACTCTTATCATTTATATGTACTTCCATATTGTTGGAAAGGTGTCTGACTTATACCTTGATTGGACAATTCCTACCATGCCACAAATATCCTTTAAGGCATCCACTGAGAGCACTCTAAGAGACTAAATGACACTAGAATTGAAGACATTCAGAGTCAAAATGTAGATGAGGTACAGGATACCAAAAAACATTGTTGAGGAATACAAGGATACTATTTGTTTTATGGTTGAGATAGACACAACATGGATGGAGGTAGCTGAACCAAGTGTTGGAAAGTTGTCTATACTAAAGTATATGACTAGACATAGTGTTTTCATTATGGAAAAAAATTCATATAGTAGTTTGGAGTTAGGGCACTTAGTGTAAAGATCATAATTTAGTTAAGTGTTGAAGACTGGACAGTGTATAGAGTTCCTATAGCTCAGAGCATCAATGCACATGTGTGTGGATGAATTATGGTATGCACCCTGAAAGTTAAGCTTGTTAGACTATACTTATTCTTAGTCTATGAGTGCATAAGAAGATATGCAAAGATGTGAAAGTTATAGTCAGTTGAAGCTACACAGCCAGTGTGTGCCAGCAGAGAACAGGGCTTGGAGCCGATAGTTAGCATTTTGGTTTGCGATTGTAATGTAATATTGTAAAGGCCATGCACCTATTGTATTTAGGTTTCTGACATGTTTATATGTATAATTGTAAGCATGCTTAAGCCAATTCATTTGGAAGTTTTGTTTGTAATTAGTTATAGGGCTGACCTATTTATGTATTTTGTATGAGTGCATAAATATAAGGTGCCCCCATTATATTTGGTATGGAAGTTTTAATAGAGTTGTGATAAGAAGAGTAGAGGTATACAAAGATAGCATAAGATGTATTAAAGCTTTGCTAGAGGTAAAAGCATAAGCACACCAAAGGAACTGATCTGACAAGTAGTGTCAGAATGATAGTTCACCAGCAAATATAGTGTGTATCTGAATTCAGAAGGTTGTAGCCTTCACCATTTGAGCAGTGAGCTCTAGGATAGTGAGTCAACTCCCCTAATAGGGATCATTGTAAAAGACTCCTAATAGGGTTTGACCCTTAACAAGGTCTATTGTACTTAAAGCATTGTAAAGCTAATCCTAATAGGGTAAAGTATCTTGTAACAAGGATCACAAAACACTCATGTAGAATATTAGTGGGTATCAAGTCCCACTAGGGTTTTAACCTATTTGGGTTTCCCCATAACCATATTGGTGTCATGTGTTGATTTCATGTTTCATATTTATGTGAATGTTTAATTCAATTCTTAAGCATTTATGTTCTACATAAAGATTAAAGTAAAATGTTAAATTGCAGTGAACACTGATTCACCCCTCCCCCCTCTCAGTGTTCTCATTCCTAACAATTGGTATTAGAGCTCTGGTCCTTAGCACATAAGTTTAACCACTTGAGGAGATCATGGACAAAGTAGAAATTAAACATTTGAAAAGAAATCTTGAAGCTTCTCTTGAAGATCTGGACAAGTCAGAAAGAGAATTTGAAGAACTAAGGGATAAATTCAGTGATGCTCAATTAGTCATCAAAAAGCTAAGGAAAGATTTGAAAGAATGCTCTACCAGTGATCTAGGGACAATGGTAAAGAATCTCAATGAAGAAAATAAATCCTTAAAAGAAAAACTTGAAGAGGTTGATGATAAGTTGACTAATAATCAGCTAGTCCTTGATGAATAGATCAAAGAGAACCTTTAGCTGAATGAAGAACTAATGAAAGTAAACATGGAAATCTTGGAGCTAAGAAATAACAAAGAAAGCTTGGAATCAAAATTGAAAGAAGAAAAGAATCATATTGACAGACTACACACTAGTGCTGAGTTGGTAGAATCTCAGTTGTATGCAAGAAGAGCCAAAGGTGACACTAGCTATATTGGATACAATGAAGAACAAAATCAGATTGACAATATGCAAGAAAGAAAGCATTCACAAAAGGACTCTACTGATGCTGAAAAGACTAAAGATCAAACCATAGATAATGGTGAACCACCTAAGAATGAGAACAAGAAAGTAGAACGCACCTATTTTTCTTGTAACAAGCATGGACACATTGTGAGGAACTATACAGAGATAAAACCTTTTAATGGTTACTGTTATTCATGCAACAAGTTTGGTCATAGAGCTATGAATTGCAAGACTAGTAAGAAGAATAGAATTTAGCAAGATCAGAAATATCAGAACCAAACAAATGTAAGAAGTGCTCAGAACATTACATGCTAGATATGTAACTATACTAGTCACACAACAAAGCAATGCAGAATGGTGACTCATGTTAATGCACCGAGGAATATAAGACCTCCAGTCATTTGTCACTCTTGTAACAAGGCTAGACATATCTCAAGGTTCTATAGATCAAGAACGCAAGGTCAGGGAAGCCCTAAAAAGGTCGAAGAAATAGTTTTGGATCTCGTAGGAGAAGTTAACTTTGTTAAAGCCTCAGAAGATGCGAGCATGATTTGGTTAGAGAAAAATGAGAAGACTTTAATGAGAATGTATTGGATGCATCCCTAGTGGACTCACCCTCTACATCCACATGAATGGCCCTCAGGCTCATAGGGGGAGCTAATTTAGCTCTAGACCCTTGCGTGGCTGGTATACTCATCCTTAGTATGCACCTTTGGACATAAGCTTTGGAGTGTATAGGAACCCTCATGCAAGAGCGCACATGTTGATTGTTTGTGGAGCTCAAGTTTGAAATTTTGAAGTGACAACCTAGTTTACATGACGTGCATTAATGGTGGATTTTTCAATTTTAAAGTACATAGAAGTCATTTGATTGATCATTGCATTCAAATTCAAAGAAATAGAAGTAGAAGAAGCCTTGGAAGTTGTTGTGAAGTCTTGGTGATTGATCTATTAGAGATTTGCTACAGTTATTAGTGCATTTGATCGGTTGTAGAAACCTTAGCTCATTGCATTGATTCTGAAGCCGTCAGATTATCTCTAAAGTTTAGTTGGAAAGAAATTAACAAGTAAGTCAAGGCCACTCCCATTGTTTATGATGTCGCTGAGAAGAAAAGATATGTTTTCAAGAGGCACCCATTTAAATCCACCCTAGATGATTTAGAGGGAGCTTTCTCCCACACACCTATGGGTGTCATGCATGTGGAAGACATAAGGGCTTACATCTACTGTAAGAAAGAACCTATTGGACTAGATAGGTTAAGGGCACACATGGATACCATGTTGAAATAGGATAAAACATTCATGAATGAATATGCCAAATGGAATGATCACCCCATTGTTGAGTATGCTACTACATATGAATTATATGAGATAGAATAGATAAAGATCTCATTAAGAAGAATCCGTGATGATCTATCTTGGATTGGAGATGTTCCAGTTAGCATAAAAAATGACTTAATTCATGAGATAATAGGCCTTTTTAGAACAAGTGTCATCCTTCTTGTGGGTAAGGATGTTAGGAAATGGTAGAACAAGTATGTAAGTCAAGGAGTGATAGGTGTGGTATCACCATCGAGCATATTGAGCAAGTAGACATTAAATTGATGTCAATAATACTAGGGTACAAATTTCATCACACTAGCAAGGTGAATAATGTATTTGTGGGCACTATTCTGGCTGCCATCGGACTAGTGAAGGAAGATGGAGAATTCAACTTATGTGAGATCTTGCACACACAGTTGATAGATAACATCAAGGCTATCAAACATGACAAGAAAAAGATATTCAAGTTTTGGTCCCTAATCATCTATATGTACCTTCATATTGTTGGGAAGATATCAGATTTGTACTTGGACAAGTCCCTTCCTACCATGCCTCAAATATCCAACAAAGCATCCATAGAGAGTAATCTAAGGGATTATATCACATTGGAATTGAAGACTTTTAGAGCTAAGATGCAAATGAGGTATAGGATTCTAGAAAGCATTGTAGAAATATATAAGGATTCAATATGCTTTATGGTGGAGACTAATACTACATGTATGGAAGTTGTTGAGCCTAGAACTAAGTGGATTCATCCACTTGGATATGAGGTAGAGGAACAAGTTCTTGAAGCTTATGCTTAGGTACTTCTGACAGCCCCTAAATATTCTAATGAACCTAGGTGGGGAACCTATGAGGAAAAGACCAGAGAAGTTGATGTGAAACTTAACAGTACATCAACTAAAAGAAAGGTTGCAAAGGTCACTTCTAAGATCTTGAGAATACATGGTGTGTCTCAAGCTGACCTTGATAAAGCAAGGGATGAAAATATTGCCCTAGAATTGAAAGGCGCAACAATAGAGGAAGGACAAGAAGATCCTAAGTTGAAGAATATGAAAACTAAATTAGATGATAGTCAAAAGTGTAAAGAAGATAATACTCCTTCTACACCCATAGATACTATTGATCTTACCACTCCTCCAGAGTATAAGCCTTTATTAAAGAGGAAGAAAGAAGCTAGCACTAGTCATCCATCCTCACAAGCTTTAAGGAGTAAGAACAACATTCAAGCATCTCCTCAAGAAGGATTCAGACCAAGCCATAAAGTTTTGAATGCAAGAATTGTTGATGAGGGAAGAATTGATCAAGTAGAGAAGTATTATGACACATACAATGAGATTGACAAATCAAAAATTCATAGTATGATTGTCAAACATATGATCAAGTTCAAGATGAAAGTCCTTGAGTTGAAAACCTCCATTCTAGATAAAGTATAGGATATTTTAGAAAACCTAAAGAGACAAGAAAATGAAGAACATCTAAGGATCAGAGAAAAATTGTTAGAAGACACTCTTCCAGTATGTTCTACTAAAGAAAGGTCATTGTTACTAAATTTGGTGAAGCCACACTTAAGGACAAAGATGAGAACACTTCATATTATGAATAAAGACAATGAGTTGATAGTGAGGGAAACAAAGAAGGACTTTTAAAAGGTGTTATTGGAACAAAAAATAAAACCACCTACTACACCCATCACTCATGCACCTAGTAAGCAAGACAAGGAAACAGAGACCTTCAATGTACTAGTGATAGGTCCTCAGGACTTAGCGCCCATAGAAGAAACTTAAATAGAGGTAGACAAGTCTGTGCCCATCTTAGAATCTCATGAAGGTAGCACTATTATCATAGATAATGTGGAGATAGCCATGGTGGCTACTGATAAGGATTTGGATAAGTTTAAGGAAGCATTTGTTAGTACTGAAGAAACTAAAATCTTATGCAGCAATAGAACTCCCACTCGGCAAGAAGAAGTACTCTTAGAATATGTATTTGATAAGAAAGAAGAAGAAGAGGTAGAAAAGAGAGAAAAAGATACTTCTTTTGATCTTGCAAAGGTAAAACTAGAAGAGATGGATAACACTCCCATCACTTCCTCCTCAGCATTGTTGTCAAGTTTGACACCTGACACAAGGAGTTTGGACTCCTAGAGAGAAGAAGACCTGATTAAGTTTAGTGTCTTGGCTATGGAGAAGGAAAAAGAAAAACAAGTTATGAGGAATCCTCTCTTGATAGAATTAGTGAATATTTTGAACATTTTGCTACCCAAGGACAAGAAAGTGCTCAAAGTACATTCGGTTGATGATGTGAGTTCAGTCACCTCATAGCTCAAAAGAAATTTTTCTAGCCTAGAAGAATCGACGTCTATAGTAGCAGAAGAAAATTACTTAAAGAAGAGACTGAATGAGTTAATGAGAAACTTTGCACTAGACTTGAATTGTCTTAAGTTTGGTCAAGCATCCTTGAAAGAGTTTGCTGATGAAGGAAGAAGGATCATTGCAACATGCATGGATCAAGATAAGCTCACCGATGCTCACTTCAAGAAGATAAAAGAAGCATAAGCTATGATTAAGCAGGTAAAGAATTTAGTGTTAGACACATCCACTAATGTGAACATGTGCAACAATGTCTACCAAGGACAGATAGACAAGATTGAGAAGGATGAAAAAGAGATAACAAGGATAAGGTCCAGACAGACTTAGTTGAGGAATGGTCTTGCACCCTCTTTAGACATCCTCAATCATAATTTAAAGGAGATTGATTCCACCATGGTAACTTATGATAATGGTCCCATTAATGACATGGAGAAGATGGAGAAGCTTCAATATGCATTATGTGCCCATCTCCAGATAGTTAACTCTCTAATAACCTTTTGGAAGAAGGAGATCCAGAAACTCAAGATTGCATATCTAGATGTTTTCCCTCAATGAGTATGAGTATATATAGATTTTTGATGCACTTTTTTCATTAATGTCAAAGGGGGAGTTGTGCATAGAATATGGAATATATATATATACATATATATACATATATATTTATATACATATATATATATATATATACATATATATATATATATATACATATATATATATATATATATATATATATATATATATATATATGTATATATATATATACATATATATATGTATGTATATATATATATATATATATATATATATACATATATATATATGTATATATATATATACATATATATATATGCATATATATATACATATATATATATACATATATAGATATAGATAGATATATATACATATATGTATGTATATATATATATATATATATATATATATATATATATATATATATATATATATATATATATATATATATATATATATATATATATATATATATATATATATATGTATGTATGTATATGTATGTATGTATATGTATGTATGTATAGGGAGATATAAAATTATGTATAAAAATGTATAGAAGACAAAAGTTTTTTGTGTAAAAGAATAGTTAGCAACTTGGTCGTATTCCTTTGTTGCCATCAATGACAAAGGGGGAGATCATTGGAAAGTTGTCTATACTAAAGTATATGACTAGACATAGTGTTTTCATTATGGAAACAAAGTCATATAGCAGTTTGGAGTCAGCACACTTAGTGTAAAGATTAGAATTCAGTTAAGTGTTGAAGACTAGATAGTGTACAAAGTTCCTGTAGCTCAGAGCATCAGTGTATGTGTGTATGGATGAATTATGGTATGCACCCTACAAGTTAATCTTGTTAGACTATACTTATGCTTAGTCTATGAGTGCATAAGTAGATATGCAAAATTGTCAAAGTTGTAGTCAGTTGAAGTTGAACAACCAGTGTGTGCCAGTAGAGAATAGGGCTTGGAGCTGATAGTAAGCATTTTGGTTTGTGATTGTAATGTAATATTGTAAAGGCCATGCCCCTATTGTATTTAGGTTTCTAACATTTTTATATGTATAATTATAAGCACGCTTAAGCCAATTCATCTGGAAGCATTGTTTGTAATTAGTTATAGGGCCAACCTATTTATGTATTTTGTATGAGAACATAAATATAAGGTCTACCCATTGTATTTGGTATGGAAGCTTTAATAGAGTTGTGATAAGTAGAGCAGAGGTATGTGAAGATAGCATAAGATGTATTAAAGCTTTTCTAGAGGTCAAATCATAAGCACACCAATCAAACTAATCTGACAAGTAGTGCCACAGTGATAGTTCATCAATAGATATAGTGTGTATCTAAATTTAGAAGGTTGTAGCCTTCACCATTTGAGTAGTGAGCTCTAGGAAAGTGAGTCCACTCCCCTAACAAGGATCATTGTAAAAGACTCTTAACAGGGTTTGACCCTTAACAAGGTCTACTGTACTTAAAGAATTGTAAAGCTACTCCTAACAAGGTAAAGGATCTTCTAACAAGGATCACAAAACACTAGTGCAGAATATTAGCGGTGTTAGAAATAGCGAATACTAAGAGGGGGGGTGAATCAATATTCTATAATCTTTATCTTTTTCCCAATTATGGATATAATAGATTATCTTTATACATGCATAACATAAGAAGCTAAACAACATGCATAACAATAAAGAACTCATAACACATTATTTGCTCTCGAGGAAACCCTGGCCAAGGGAAAACCCCGATGAGGATGGTACCCACAAAGATCCACTAATCAAAATTATCATGTTAAGGATGTTGACCCTATTAGGATTCTATTACAAGCATTTAGTGTATCATTCCTGGTTAATGAACTATAGGCCTTGTTAGAAGCCTCAACCTTATTAGGAGTTGTAGTACAAAATGTGATTACCAGATGAGCCCACTGCCTAAACAAGTAATGTACAATATACATTGATTAAAAAATAGGTTAAGTTACATAACCTTATACTTCTTGCATCAATATCACTTCACTTCTCTTTCACTATCGCTATTACATATGCTTCATATACTTCGCATCATACTACTACAAATACTTTTCTTGCTGCTTGCTACAATTGCTTCTATTTACAATTACAATTACATTTACATTTATACCAATAGCTTTATCCAAGATTTAACATCTAGGATGTCATTGCTTTATATTGTTAAGTCATTATTTTGATAAACAAAATAATCCCTTAACTCTTTACTAGTTTTGCCTTCATATTCTATCCTGGCAGCTTTACACTGTCTTCAATAAAACTATCATAACTTATTTTGTACATGTCGTACTGACTTGCACTCTGAGATGGGTGAGAAATAGACATCATAGTGTCTATATTCAAGTGCACAAGCACTGAACTTACTCTAGTCAATGTCGCAAACAAAAACTATGTCCAAGTTCACTGGTAAAACACTATCTCACACTTAGACAAATTTGCAATGCACTCTGTCATACTTGCTCTCTAACTTGTGTGATCTTAATGTGGATCATATGTTTCCATAATGACAACATCTATGTAATTAACTCATCCAAATTGCCAACAATCTCCCCCTTTGTCATTGGTGGCAACATATGAGAAAATTGGCTAAGTGTACAACTTAAAATCTTAAAATTGTTCAAAACTGTGGCCATAGTATAAATTATATACTATCCTTATAACTCCTCAAAAATTATAGCCTCTAATATAGTACTCCCACTAAGAGTAATAACCCTTATCATATACTATCAATTTTCTTCTATATATCTCTCCCCCTTTGACAACAATGACAAAATAAGGTAGGGAGGGTCACAAAATTGTATTACAAAAAGTTATACCTCAATTTATTTATTACAAAGCTGGTAGGCTTGCAACATGATCTAAAAAATCTCTCTTCATGGCTTCTATCTCCTTCTCCCTTGATTTCTTAATGGAATCTACCACATTAAGTAGTGCACTTAGTCCATAAGAAGCAATTTGACATGCTTGGAGGTTTTCAAAGTTAAATTTCTGAAAAGATGTCTTTGTTGAAAGACATTCTTCCAATTATTCTTCAATTATGCTCAAATTAATAGAAACATGCTCTCTCAAAAGAGTATATCTTCTCAATTTCCTATCTTTCTCATTTTGTACAACTCTAATTACAGTTTTCTAACTTTCTTCTCAACATTATAGACCTTCAGATTGGGACTAGACAAAAGGTTTGTTTCATTTAGAATCTTTGCTTCCTTCAACTTTATCTTCTGATCTTCCTCAGCTATCAAAGTCTCTGATTTTGTACATTGTATGTAAAAAGATTTTCCTATTTCCAACTACTTCCTCAAATCCTTGATACAGATATCAAGAGTATTGATATCATTGTTGATGTACTAACTGGTGTTCAAAATCATTCTAGCCTCATAGTCTGCTTGTGCTTTCACTTTTGCAATATCAGCTAGGTTTGTGAATTCAATATCAAAGGTGCTCATTACCTTCTTTTCCTTCTCCATAGGTTCTACTTTTGAAATTTGTGTAGTTATAGTACTTTGTAACTTCTTAGTTAGTTCCTTCAGACACCCTTCAAGACTCTTCACCTTCTTATTCTTACCAATTATTTTGTTCAAGGATGTAATTAGTTCCAACAGATCATCATCATCTACTTCTTTTCCCAAATGCTCAATCATAGATCCAATTTGAGTCTTCTTTCCAATCTTAGGAGTAAGAGTGATATCTTCTTTGGTGGGAATGGGAATTTGTTCTTTTGTAATTGGTGGTTCCACAATAGTGGTCTTTGTCACCTCTTCTTCTTTTGTAGCTTCTTGTTACTCAAAGGCCAAATTGTCAACAATGCTCTCCAAATTCTTGAATACATTTTCATCAGTATCCAAGGTGATTTGTGTACCTTCTACATTCATTATTTGATCTTCAATATTAATATCTAGAGAAGAGGGAATGTCCTCTTGTACCTTATCACTTGCTTGCTCTGTTGCAACTAATTATTCTCCAACATATTCTACCATAACCTTGATAATTGCCTATTTTGTCTCAAAATTTACTTCTTCATACCTATCTCCCATTATCTAAATTGTTCTCCTTTTGGTTCTCAAATGGGTGCTCTGGGCTTTCATGATCTAATTGAAATGAGCTTCATCTCTTATTTCACAAAGCTTCCTCACAAGCTTTTCTCTAATAGTTGTCTCTTCCTCTGATGCTCTCTTCTTACTATTTAGAAGTTTATTATAAAGATCATCAGGTATCTGTCCTTGAATATTGTCAAACTTCTTGCCAGTCAAGATCATATGCTTCACAACTACATTCTCCAGATTAATTCTATCAGTATAATCATAAAGATCATAATATTTGTTCATTCTTGCAAATTCACCATTCTTAATAATCTGCTCATTAAGATTTTCAACTTTTGGTTTCCAAGCTTTCTTCTTACTAGTGACATCATCTTTAATCTTTGCAATATTTCTTGGAATAGGTTGCACTAGAGTTTTATGTCTCTTTCTTGGTCTAGTGGCACTCTCCTTAACTATTTTTCTTGGTGTGGAGGAAGTGGATCTAGTAGACATCTTTTTTTCTATGTCCTTCTTAGGTACTTCCACTTTCACCTTCACTGGTGGTTCTTCCTATGACACTGCAATTGATGATAAAGGAGGGATAGACAAAACTTCCTTTTGGCCACTCTCTCTGATTGCTGCTCCTATCTTCTTTGCTACCAAAAAATCTCTCTCTATCATTCCTATATCCTTTAATATTTTCTTAATGGTGCTCTCAACTCTCTTCTTAGATTGCTTCTCTTCAATTAGAATCTTTGTGGAGTTGAAGTTCTCAAAGGTTCCAAACCTGTCACACTGATTGTCTAGCTTACACTTCAGTAGTCTGCTAACATACTCTTCAGTTTCTACCTCAGATATTTCATAGCCAAGAGGGTCTATGAACTCTATTCTAGGCTCTACTACTTCAATATAAGTAAGGTCAGTATCCACCATAAAACATATATCATCTTTATATTTTTCAACAAGAGACTTAGGGATCCTTGATCTGCTAGACATAATATTCTGAAATGTCTTAATAACAAGTACTGCACTCTCATTAACACTGTCAATAAAATGCCTTCTGTATACTACATTAATCCTTTCCATTGTATTTTTTCCATCATTTCAATCATTTCCTATGGTGTAAGGAAATCTCCTCAAAAGATGAAAGAACATGTATGTGATTAGGGATGAGAACCTAAACTATGTATACTTAGTTTTCTTGATCTTCTCCAAGTTCTCAAACAATTGAATTCTAAAAATTTCACACATATCAACTAGTACCCTATCAACAAACATAAGATAAGCTGCATGTACCATTCTATCTGCCATGTCATCTTCTCTTGAATTAGCACAAAACTTAGTAATTAGAATCTTGCATATGTATCTGACATCATCTTGTTTGATCTTACTAATCATAATTCCTCTACCATTATAAGATGAGTTTGTGTTGTCAATGACTTTTTTTCTCATGTTTTCCTCATTAAAAGGAATAGCTCCAGTCTTAGATAATCTAGTGACTTCATGAATCAAATAAGCTATAATGTCTATCACTCTATCTTCTAACCAAAACTTTCCACTATGAATTCTGCTCAAGATAATCTTAGTGCATTCTTCACTATCAAATTCATACTGTAATCCATATTTGAAAATTTCATTATGTTGCAAATATTCAAAACCTTGTTTTAGTGTCATATCCTGATTGTAAATCTTCTAATATTCATCTGTGAAATCACTATCATACTATCTCTATTTTGCATCCAAGATAACTTTTGATATTCTCTAAATGTAAAACTTCATCTTGTACAGATGATAATGCAAACCTAGGATTTTCTTTCAAGGGTTCTATTGGTTCCCTTTTCAATTTATGTCTACTCTTATCTTTGACATTGTGTATTAAGGAAACATCCATGATTTCTTCAAATGCCTTTACTGATTCAAAGATTTGTCAAGTAAAATACCTCAATTTCATGATTTTAGGGCTTGCATAGATTCGGCACAAAATTCTTCTTCAAATCCTTGCAAAATGTTTTCTATCACTACTCTTTGATCTCCTTGACACTTGAATTTAGTTTTATGATCAAATAATATCGATCATAAACTTTTATTAATTCAATCTCACTTAGATCTGACGTCACATTCAATTCTTTTGCTGCTTCTTTCCAAAAAGTTGTCTCTTCTTACCTGCAAAACTTAAAACTTCTTGCGATCTCTCAAAACATAATATTTTTCTTTGTGCTCTTAACCATAGCATTAGAACATCATAAACTACCTTGCATTCACTACACAAGACAAATTCATCATATATCTACTTCTATACTAAATCTAAGTTCCTATTCTATAGTAATTTACATGAATTAAGTACTTTGAGATAGGTCAGGTAAAGATTCATTCTTACCTTTCAATACTTCACCTTTCTGATTACCTTCAATGTTGAATATGTCTCCTTGATATGTGCTTTTGATTAACTTCACTTCATCTGAATTACTATAGCATCCTTTCTGACTATTACTTGCATCTTCATTTCTTCTTGCATGATTCCTAGGGTTAGGATTAGGATGAAAAACTCTATTGTTCATTCTGAAAAACCTTTCTGTATGTCCAATATTGTTTCATATCTGACAAACAATTCCATTGTTTCCATATCTTGGTCTAGGTTGATTGATTTGTGATCTCTAGTTTCTAGTAATGTGTCCACCTTGTTGCATCTATAACATACTACTCCATTTCTTCTATTCATATCTTTAGTAGGTTTCTTATCTGCATTGTTAGTATTCCTAAATATTCTACTACCATCATTATTCTTCATAAATTTAGGTTTCCTACAATTAATAGCTCTATGTCCAAAACCATGACAATTGTAACAATAACCATTAAGAGGTTTAAATTGTTTACCTGTGCAATCTCTCTTCATATGACCAATAGTATTACAAGAAAAACATCTACGTTTGAATTTTCTTTGCATACCTTTGGATGATTCCTCTTGCTTCGGTGATTCTTCTTCTTTAGGTGTATCTTTAGATTTGTTGATCTCATCAGGCTTCTTCTCATCTATTCTTTCAAATATCTTTAGATCTGGTTCCTTGCCTTCATCATTTGCTTTGAAAGTGTTGAATCCAAGACCAATCTTATCATAGAATGGTTTCTGATAAGATATTTGTTCATCAATCTTCTCACTAGTTGAATATAGCCTTTCAAGTTGTTGTTTGAATTGATTCAGTTCACCTTTCACAATCTTGTTGTATTTCTCAAGTTCATCATACTGTAAATTGACTTTCTCAAGTTCAAATGTTACTTTAGAAAGTTTAGATTTTAGTCCATTTTCAATCTTTAGACTTTCATTCTCAAATTTTAGATTTTCTTCATTCTTGTCATTTCTTTCTTTCTAACTAAGCTTCAAATTTTCTATCTTCAATTCATGCTTAAGGATTTCTTTTTCTTTTTCCAAATTGTTATCACAATCTTCAATAAAAACTTTGGATTCCTTTTCAGATCTCAGATCTTCCAATTTGTTTTTCAATTTCTCAATGAAGTTCTTTGCATCATCATACTTCCTTTTCAAAGTATCTTTTTCAATAGTAAGCAAGTCAATCTGTTCAAGAGCTTCTTCAAGATTCTTCTGTAGTTGATCCATATCCATAGAGATCTTACTCAAGCTATTAGTCTTTCCTTAAATGATTCTTTTCTGAGTAACCTGGCTCTAATACCAATTGTTAGAAATAGGGAATACTGAGATGGTGGGGTGGTGAATCAATATTTTACAATCTTTATCTTTTTCCCAATTATGGATATAACAGATTATCTTTATACATGCATAACATAAGAAGCTAAACAACATGCATAACAATAAAGAACTCATAACACATTATTTGTTCTTGAGGAAACCTTGGCCAAGGGAAAACCTCGGTGGGGATGGTACCCAAAAAGATCCACTAATCAAAAGTATCTTGTTAAGGATGTTGACCCTACTAGGAGTCTATTACAAGCATATTGTGTATCAGTCCTGGTTAAGGGTCTATAGGCCTTGTTAGAAGCCTCAACCCTATTAGGAGTTGTAGTACAAAATGTGATTACCAGATGAGCCCACTACCCAAATAAGTAATGTACAATATACAATGATTAAAAAATAGGTTAAGGTACATAACCTTATACTTCTTATATCAATATCACTTCATTTCTCTTTCATTATCGCTATTACATATGCTTCATATACTTCGCATCATACTACTACAAATACTTTTCTTTCTGCTTTCTATAATTGCTTCTATTTACAATTACAATTACATTTACATTTATACCAATAGCTTTATCCAAGAGTTAAAATCTAGGATGCCATCCCTTTATATTTTTAAGTCATTATTTTGATAAACAAAATAATCCCTTAACTCTTTACTAGTTCTACCTTCATATTTGGTCCTGTCGGCTTTACATTGTCTTTGGTAAAACTATCATAACTTCTTCCATACATGTCGTACTGACTTGCACTCTAAGATGTGTGATCAATAGACATCATAGAGTCTATGTTCAAGTGCAAAAGCACTGAAATTACTCTAGTCAATGTCACAAACAAAAACTATGTCCAGGTTCATTGGTAAAACACTATCTCACACTTAGACAAATTTGCAATGCGCTCTATCATACTTGCTCTCTAACTTGTGTGATCTTCATGTGGATCATATGTTTCCATAATAACAACATCTATGTAATAAACTCAGCCAAATTTCCAACAAGTGGGTATCACGTCCCTCTAGGGTTTTTACCTATTTGGGTTTCCCCATAACCATATTGGTGTCATGTGTTGATTTCATCTTTCATGTTTATGTGAATGTTTAATTTAGTTCTTAAGCATTTATGTTCTGCATAATGATTAAAGTAAAAAGTTAAATTTCATTGAACACTGATTCACCCCTTGCCCCTCTCAGTGTTCCCATTCCTAACACTAAGAACAAAGTGGATTCATCTACTAGTATATGAAGTTGAAGAGCCTATTCTAGAGGCCTATGCTCAAGTTTTGTTGTCAGCACCTAAAGACCCCAATGAGCCAAGAGTGGGACCCTATGAGGAGAAGACAAGAGAGATAGATGCTAAATTGTACAATGCAGCAACAAAGAGGAAGGTTACCTCTCAGATCTTGAGAATTCATGGAGTGTCTCAAGCAGACCTAGACAAAGCAAGGGAACAAAAGATTGCTTTGGAATTAGAGAGCGCAGATGTAGCAAAGGTAGAATCAAATGATCCTAAGTTGAATAAGGTGAAGATAGAAAAATTTGATGAAAAAAAGGGTAAAACTGATGTTACTCCTTCTGTGCCCAAGGAAACCATTGACCTTAATGCTCCTTCTGAGTATAAGGCAATGCCTAAAAGGAAGAAAGAGATCAACATTGGTCATCCATCCTTGAGAGTAACCAGGAACAAAAGAAACACTCAAGCACCTCCTGAAGTAAGCTTCAAACCTAGTATGTGTGTGTTAAGCACAAGAATCATTGATGAAGGTAGAATTGATCAAGTGGGAAAGTTTTATGAGAAATACAGTGAGATAGACAAATTAGAGATACATGGAATGATAGTCAAACATATGTTGAATTTGAAGAAGATAGTCTTGGAACTAAAGACCATGATTCCTGATAACATGTGGAACATCCTAGAGTTCCAAAAGAGACAAGCCATTGAAGAAGATATAAGGATAAGAGAGAAGATTTTAGATGAAACCCTTCCTATATGCGAGCTAAAAGAGAAAAAGTTATTGTTAGATCTCGTGAAGCCTCACCTAAGGACCAAGACAAGAACATTAAATATAAAGGATAAAAACTTTCATTTAGTTTCCATGGAAATAGAGAAAGCCTTTGAGAAGGTCTTTATGAATAGGAACATGTATCCCCCTACTGCCCCCATAGCTCAAGTACCCTCAAAAGAAGTCAAGATGGTAGAGCCCACTAATGCATTAGTGATAGGTCCTTAGGACTCAGTGCCTATAGTTGAAAAAAAAATAGAGGTAGATAAGTATGTGCCCATGATAGAGTCACTAAAGGATAGAACCATTATCATTGATAATGTATAGATAGCCATGGCGGCCACTAACATTGAATTGGACAAGTTTGAAGAAGCTTTTGTGAGCACACAAGAATCTAAAATCTTATGCAGTAACACTCCTACTCATGAATAAGAAGTAATGATTGAAGATATGAAAAATGTGGAAGAAGAAAAAGAAATAGAAAAAGAAGTAGACAAAAATGAACCATCAATTGAACTAATCAAGGCAAAACAAGAAGTGATGGATAGCACTCCCATCACTCCCTCAGCAACATTGTTGTCAAGTTTGACACCTGACACAACTATTCTAGACTCATGGGGAGAAGAAGACCTGATTAAGTTCAGCATCTTAGCTATGGAGAAAGCCAAGGAGAAACAAGTGATGAGGAATCCCATCCTTGTAGAATCAGTAAACATTTTGAATAACTTGTTACCAAGAGACAAGAGAGTGTCCAAAGTACACTCTATTGATGATGTCAACTCAGTGATTAGCTATTCAAGAATAGTTTCTCTAGCCTGAAAGAATCTACATCCTTAGTTGCAGAGGAGAAGTTCTTGAAGAAGAGATTGAGTGAATTGGTTAGTAATTATACACTTGAGCTGAGCTCACTAAAGGCTGGTCAAGCATCCTTGAAGGAGTTTGCAGCAAAGGGCAAAAAGATCATTGCTGACTGTATGAACTAGGACAAATTGACTGGTGATCTATACAAGAAGATTCAAGAGGTAGAAGCCATCATAAAAAACATAAGGAAATTAGTGGAAGATCCATTTTTTGATGTAAACATGTACAATAATGTCTACTAAGGATAGATAGAGAAGATTGAGAAGGTAGAAAAAGAGATGACCAAGATAAGGGCTAGGCAAACTCAGCTAAGGATTTCTCTTGCACCCTTATTAGACATACTTAATCAAAATATCAAGGAGATTGATGCCACCATGGTGACATATGATAAATGTCCTAGCATAGATTTCAAGAAGATGGAGAAGCTATAGTATGCATTATGCACCCATCTACAAATTGTAAATGCTCTGATCACATTTTGGAAGAAGGAGATACAAAATCTACAGATAGCATATCTGAATGTTCTCTCATAGTAAGTTTGTGTACATATAGTTCTGAAGAACCTTTGTCATTAATGTCAAAGGGGGAGAATGTGTAGAATATGGGCTATAGATGTATAAGGAGATATAATATAGAAATTATGTATAAGGGAGATATAAGACAAAAGTTTTATGTATTGAGGAATAGTTAGCAACTTGGCCATATTCCTTTGTTGCCATCAATGAAAAAGGGGGAGATTATTGGCAAGTTGGCTATACTAGTGTATATGACTTGGTATAGTGTTGTCATTATGGTAGCAAAGTCATATAGTAGTTTGAAATCAACACACTTGATGAGAAGATCATAAATTGGCTAAGTATTGAAGACTAGATAGTAAATAGAGTACCTAAAGCTTAGAGCATCAATGCACATGCGTACGACCAAGTTATGGTGTGCACCCTATAATTTAAGTTGGTTAGACTATATTCATGCTTAGCCTATGAGTGCATAATCAATTATGTTAGAAAGTAAAGTCCACCAAGATAACTGAGAGGGGGGGGTGAATCAGTTATCAAATAATTATAACTTTTATCATCTTCAACAACATTAAACCATGTAAGAAATGTAATTACCAACCATAGAAAGATATTCATACACAATAACACACTGACACAAGATATGTTAACTAGGGAACCTCTTGATCAAAGAGTAAACCCTGGTGGGAATGATGCCCACAAAAGATGCACTAATATGAATATTCCTTGTGAGAGGATGGACTTTGTTAGGAGTTTTATGAAATACATTCAGTACATATGAATCCTTGTTAGGAGATTTTGAATCCCTGTTAAAGGATTCTAACCCGGTTAAGAGTTATAGAAGACAAAAGGACCCATTGCCCAAACAGCTTTAGGGTAAGATCATTGAACACACTGTCCAAATAATATTTTCATTACTCAATAGAATAATATTTTACCTCTTCTCTAACTATACCAAACCACACTCACTATTACATCAGATCTCAATTTCAGATCCCTATACTTCGCATGTCTTCCTTCACAAATTCGCTTTCATACTTAGCTCTTTTCTTCACTTCATGCATACATCATCACACTTTCACATTACAACTTCATGATACTACATCACAATCCACATTAAAAAAGGAAATAGATTCCTTCCTTTATACCACACTCAATTAATTACAAATGAGTCGGCATACAATTACAAAATAAAAGTTTCCACACACTACACCAAAATTACATAAAACTATCAGCTTCCAAATACAATAAATCTTCACTCATGTGACCTCAAAGTCTAAAATATCATCCACATCACTATCAATGTTTCTTCAACTTCCCTTTAATTGTGCAAAACCAAATTCCATTCGAATTAGGAGATATCATCCGATTTCCACAAACTGCTACTCAGGAACACTACCTGAACACTACTTCCACCAAAATGATCATAACTTCCATGAATCAATGAATTACTATCTTCATTCTTAACCATAGACATATGAAATATCAAAGAGGATAACCTCAACATTTCATAGCTCCAACTACAATAACCCACGTGCGCTAATCCAAACTATGTCTGCTTCTCTGCAAGTCTTCGATAAATCACTGTGTTGACATTAATGAAAATCATAGTCATGAATGCAACAACAACTGCTATAGAATGACTACCAAACACTTTAGCATTCATTCCTAACAATCTCCCCCATTGGCATTGATGGAAACATAGATGAAAAACATCCAATGTTCCAAAAATCCAATATTGCAACACTGCTTCTTCAAATCCTCTTCATCAATCAAATCTTGCTTTGTTATCCTATTCAGTTATCTTTAACAAATGCCTCTTATTTTTTTTCATGCATACTTCTCCCCCATTGACATCAATAACAAAAATTCCATCACTAAGTCAACAACAACTCAATGTTAAAAGACATTTTTTTAGAAAATACATTTACTAGAGTCCTCATGACTCAGCTCAGATACACATACTCCCCCATAGAGTAAGTACCAACTTCCAGTCTAGAAGAAAGAGAAGGCTTATATACCACTGGATAGATGCAACCAACTGCATCACTTCTCAAAAGTAGGTTGGGGCATAACCCCAAGCATACCTCTTAGATACTCAAATGTGTCCTTAGGCAAAGGCTTTGTGAATATATTTTCTATATGCTCCTTTGTACTTATGTACTCAAGTCTAATTTCTTTTTCAGCAACTTTCTCTCTTACAACATGATACTTAATCTCTATATGCTTTGTATTAGAATGTAATACAAGATTTTTAGACATACTAACTATACTAGTGTTATCACAATGTATAACAATAGGTTCAACAAATTTTATTCCAATATCCTTCATCATCTACTCCATCCAAATTATCTGGTTGTGATTGTTTGTTGCTGCTACATATTCTTCTTCTATTGTACTTTGTGAGATACAATTCTTCTTCTTTCTTAGCCAAGAAACTAATCTTCCTCCAAGGAAAAATGATCCCCCACCAGTGCTTTTCTTATCATCAACACTACTTCCCCAATCAACATCTGTATATGCACATAGGGTAAAATCATCAGAATTTTCATACCATAATCCATAGTCCATTGTGCCTCTTAAATATCTTAGTATCCTCTTTAATGCTACATAATGTGATTCTCTAGGTTTAGCTTGAAATCTTGCTACAATTCTAACTGAATGTGCTATATCAGGTCTTGTATGGGTCAAATACTACAATCCTCCAATCATAGATTTGTATTTCTTTTGTTCTACTACAAGAGTCTCATCTGTGCTAGATAACTTATGTTCAGCCACCATAGGTGTTCCAACTAGTTTACAATCCTCCATTCCAAATCTTTTCAATAATTCATTCAGGTACTTTGTCTGACTTACAAAGATGCCATCATTGTTTTGTATTATTCATAATCCCAAAAAGTATTTCATTTTACCAATCATACTCATTTCAAATTTAGTCTTCATTTCATCAGCAAATTTGTCACTAGCTTCATCCAAAGATAATGTCATCAACAAAAATAACTATAACTAACAAACCATTTTCAATTTCTTTTGTGTAAAGATTGCTATCAGTTGTACGTTTTACAAATCCCAACTTTAACAAATACTTATCTAGTCTTGCATACCAAGTTCTAGGTGCTTGTTTAAGTCCATATAAAGCTTTCTTTAATTTACATACCATGTCTCCTTCTTGTGTTAAAGGAAAACCTTCAGGCTGTTAAATGTAGACTTCTTCTTCCAATTCTCCATTTAGAAATGCTAACTTCACATTCATCTGATACACTTTGAATTTCTTGTAAGCTGCATATGCCAAAAACATTCTTACTACTTCAATTCTTGCAACAGGTGCAAAATTCTCTTCATAGTCAATTCCTTCTTGTTGTTAGTAACCCTTACATACCAATCTTGCTTTGTTTCTTACTACTCCTTGTCCATTCATCTTGTTTCTGAATACCCATTTAGTTCCAATAACATTCTTGTCTTTAGGTCTAGGGACCAATTACCATGTCTTGTTCTTTTCAATTTGATCTAGTTCTTCTTTCATAGCATTAGTCCAGCTTTCATCTTCACAAGCTTCATTAGTAGTCTTAGGTTCAATTTGAGAAATCAAACATAACTATTCTTGTGCCTTATTTTGAGTAAGAACTCCTCTTTTGATGCTCCCAATAATCTGTTCAAAACGATGATTCTTAAAAAAATCTTGCTAAGTGTCACTATCTCAGATCTCTCTTTAGATGTAGGTTCTTCAATAACTTCACTATGGCTTTCATTCAACAAATCATTGTCAGTTTCATAAAATAATTCAATAGTCCCAGTATTAGGCTTAGGATAAGTTTCTTCATCAGATTCATAATCAAGCATTCTTTTCTAAATTTTGAACTTTTCATCAACTTTAACATTTGCACTATTAACAATAGTCTTAGTTCTTTTATTGAAACATCTATATGCTTTTCTTTTCAAAGAATATCCAAGAAATATACCTTCATCACTTCTAGGATCAAACTTTCCAATATCATCATCTCTATTTATATAACATTTGCTTCCAAAAATTCTAAAATACTTAACTGAGGGTGCATGTACAAACCATAATTCATAAGGTGTCTTCTCTGTGTCTACTCTGATTTGTACTCTGTTCATAGTGTATAATGTTGTGTTCACTACTTCTCTCTAGAATATCTTTGCCAAATTATTTTCAAAAAACATAGCTCTTGTTGCTTTAGTCACTGATCTATTTCTTCTTTCTGTAATACCATTTTGTTTAGGTGTTCTAGGGGCTGAATACTATCTTTTAATGCCATTTTCTTCGCAAAAGTTGTTAAACTCTCTAGAAGTAAATTCTCCACCTCTATCAGACCTTAAACATTTAATCTTCATTCTAGATTCATTCTCAACTTTATTCTTAACAATCTTAAACTTATCAAATGCTTCAGATTTTTCTTTAAGAAATGCAATCCACATCATTCTTGTAAATTCATCAACAAGAATCATAAAATACCTTTCTCCATAGAATCCTCTAGTCTTGGTAGGACCACTCAAGTCTGTATGAACAATCTCTAGCTTCTTTGTAGATGTAAACTTCTTACTAAGAAAAGAACTTCTCTTTTGTTTAGCCATTACACATTCTTTGTAAATCATGTTAGTAGGCTTCATAATCTTAGGTAAATCTCTTACTACAAGTGTAAACTTACTTTCACAATGTTATCAAAATTTATATGACAAAACCTTCTATGCCATAACCAACTGTCATCAATTTTAGTAATCAAACATGTCATCTCAGTAGGATTCAACTAAAATACATTACCTTTGGTTCTAGATCCAGTTCCAATCAGATTTCCATCTTTATCTTTTATCATAGAAGTTTTCTCAGTAAACCAAACTTGATGTCCCTTATGAACTAACTATCTAACACTCAAAAGATTATGTTTTAATCCATCCACAAAATAAACATCATCAGTATTAGTCTTTCCATCAAGAGTAATAGATCCTATACCTTTAATCAAACAAGGTGCATTGTTTCCAACTCTAACTACTCCACCATCATATTCATTCAACTTTATGAACTTTTTAATGTCTCCAGTCATGTGATGTGAATAACCACTATCTATAATCCAATCAACTTTCTTTTCAACTTGAGAAACTAAGGCTTTTTCTTCCTTAACATTAGATTTAAGATTTTCTTCTTTAATTGCTACAAATCCTATGTCATCATTATTCTCAGTATCACTTTCACTTAAATTTCTTTCTATACTAGCTTCAAGATCTTCATCATTAGCATAATAAAATTCTTTAGATCTTCTAGGTTTGAAATTGCTTCTGTACTTTTTAACTCTCTTAGGATATTTATATGCAAAATGACCATATTCTTGACAAGTCCAACATTTAAAATTTTTCTTACCATCTAGTTCTCTTTTCACAAGAAAGGCAATACCTTCTTCAATCCTGTTTTCTTCTTCATTTCTAGATCTACTGCTGCCAGCATAATCTCCACTCACATTGATGCTTCTTGACAAAGTAGGGTGAACACTAAGAGCACTGAATGTTGTCTCCATTCTAGGTAAGTCTCTTGATAATCTTAGGTTCATTTCTACTACTTCTAATCTTCCAAGAAGAGTCTCTCTTGTAAAGTTTGTTGTACAAGGTATCACTTGTTCAATCATCTATGTTGTCTGCTTAAATACAGGAGTCAATGTCCTCAAAATTTTCCATATCACTTCATTCTCTGTCTTTGTTCCTCCATAATATTTTATACCTGAAATGATCTTTGACATTCTACCAATATAAATTCTAACAGATTCATCTTCCAACATTCTTATATCTTCAAATGCACATATCCAATTATGTAATCTAACTCTTTTTGCATGTACATCACCTTCAAAAGTAGAGCGTAAAGCATTCCAAATTTCATGAGATTTTTTCAAATATTTTACTTGACTGTACTCATTCTCTAGTAGTACTATCAAAAGTGCTTCTCTTGCAAGTATGTTACACATGAATAGATCTCTCTCTTCTGTAGTACATGTTTCAGGATTGTCCTCTTCAATGATAGTCTTATTATTCTTTGTAATTAACCAATAACCTAGTCCTAAACGTAATAGGTATGTCTTCATCTTTTCTTTCTAGCTGTCAAAATTTACTCCATCAAAGTTAAGGCTTTCTTTCCTGAAATTCACCACGGATCTCCTTAAGTTGTTAAACTTTTCTTTCAAGGACTTGCTGCTCTAATACCAATTGTTAGAAAGTAAAGTCCACCAAGATAACTAAGAGGGGGTGGGGGGGGAATTAGTTATTAGATAATTATAACTTTTATCATCTTCAATAGCATTAAACCATGTAAGCAATATAATTACCAACCATAGAAATATATTCATACACAATGGTTAGAAATAGGGAATACCGAGAGAGGGGGTGAATCAGTAATCTACAAACTTTATATTTTTCCCAATTATGGATATAACAGATTATCTTTACACATGCATAACATAAGAAGCTAAACAACATGCATAGCAATAAAATTAAAGAACTCATAACACATGATTTGTTCTCAAGGAAACTCTAGCCAAGGGAAACCCCTGGTGGGGATGGTACCCACAAAAATCAACTAATAAATAGTATCCTATTAAGGATGTTGACCCTATTTGGAGTCTATTACAAGCATATAGTGTATCAGTCCTGATTAAGGGACTATAGGCCTTGTTAGAAGCCTCAACCCTATTAGGAGTTGGTAGTACAAAATGTGATTATCAGCTAAGCCCACTGCCCAAACAAGTAATGTACAATATACACTGATTACAAAAAGATGTCAAGGTACATAACCTTATACTGCTTGCATCAATATCTCTTTGCTGCTCTTTCACTATCGCTATTACATATACATCATAGATATCACATATTACATATCTCTTTCTTACATTTTACAATTACATTTATACAAGTTATTAAGGCTAATAAATTCACTTGGTCAGCTGCCATATTAAAAATTAACTTTATCCAAGGGTAAACATCTAGGATGTTGTCCATTTATATTATTAAGACATTATTTTGATAAACAAAATAATCCCTTAACTCTTTACCAATTCTGCCTTCATATTTTGTCCTGTCGGCTTCACATTATCTTCAGAAAAACTATCATAACTCCTTCCATACATGTTGTACTAACTTTCACTCTAAGATGGGTCATCATTAGTCACCATAAAGTCTATATTCAAGTGCACAAGCATTGAACTTACTCCAGTTAATTTCACAAACAAAAATTATGTCTAGGTGCACTGGTGAAAATACTGTCTCACACTTAGACAAACTTGCTCTCTAAATTGTGCAATTTTCATGTGGATCATATGTTGCCATAATGAAAACATCTATGTAATCAACTTAGCCAAATTTCCAACAATCTCCCCCTTTGTCATTGGTGGCAACATATGAGAAAATTGGCAAAGTGTGCAACTCCAAAATCTCAAAATTGTCAAAATTGTGGCCATAGTATAACATATATATACTATCCTTATAACTCCTCAAAAAAAATTATCTCTAATAAAATACTCCCCCTAAGATTATCAATCCTTATCATATACAATCAATTTTCTACTAAATATCTCTCCCCCTTTGACAACAATGACAAAATAAAGGTAGGGAGGGCTACAAAACTATATCTCAAAAAGATTATACCTTAATCCATTATTGCAAAGCTGGTAGGCTTGCAACACAATATGCAAAATCAATCTTCATAGCTTCTATCTCCTTCTCCCATGATTTCTTAATGGAATATACCACATTGAGTAGTGTGCTCAATCCATAGAATGTTATTTGACATGCTTGGAGGGTCTCAAAGTTAAACTTCTAAAAAGATATCTTAGCTGTAAGACATTCTTCCAACTACTCTTCAATAACTCTTAACTTCATAGAAATATGCTCTCTCAAAAGAGTTAGTCTTCTCATTTTTCTATCTCTCTCATCCTGCAAAACTTTGATTTCATCATAAGCTTTCAAACTTTCTTCTCAACATCACATACCTTCACATTAGGGCTAGAAAGAAGGTTAGATTCATTCTAAATTTTTGCTTCCTTCAACTTGACCTTCTGATCTTCTTCTACTATCAAAGTCTCTGGTTTTGTACACTTTATGTAGAAAGATTTTTCTATTCCCAAATTCTTTCTCAAGTCCTTGATACAGATATCAAGACTTTAGATATCATTTCTAATATTCTGGCTGATGTTCAAAAGTATTCCAGCCTCATAGTCTGCCTGTGCTTTTATCTTTGCAATGTTAGATAAATTAGTGAACTCATCATCAAAAGTGCTCATCACTTTCTTTGCTTTGTCCAGAGGGTCTACTTCTACAATCTGTGTATTTACAACACCTTGTAACTTTCTAGTAAGGTCCTTCAAACATCCTTCTACACTTTTAACTTTCTTATTCTTCCGAATGATTTTGTTTAAAGATGTGATCAATTCCATCTGATCATCATCATCTACTTCTTTTCTGAAATCCTTAAACAAAGATCCAATTTTCTTCTTCTTTCCAGTCTCAGGAGTAAGACTGATTTCTACTTTAGAGGGTACAAGTGCTTGTACTTCTATCACTTTAGGTTCTTCAACAATAGATTGGATCTTCTCTGCTTCTACAGTTCTATCTAATTCATCAAGAGTTGAATTGTCAACAATGTTCTCCAGATTCTTGAATACATTATCATTAGTACCCAAGGTAATCTTTGTACCTTCAACATTCATAGATTCTTCTTCAATGTTCATAGCCAATGGAGAGGGAATATCCTCTTGTTCTTCTTCTTCTTCTTGCTCTATTGCAACTTATGGCTCTCCAACAATTTCTACCATAACTTTAACTATTTCTTGTTCTGTCTCTGTATTCACTTCTTCATATTGTCCTGCCATGATCTGAATGGTTCTCCTTTTAGTCCTTAAATGGGTGCTAAGGGGCTTCAAAATTTGTTCAAGATGTTCATCATCTCTCACATCACATAGTTTCTTCACAAGATTCTCTCTGATAGATTTATCTTCCTCTTGTGCTCTCTTCTTCCTGTTAAAAAGTTTCTTGAATAAGTCATTAGGTATCTTACCCTGAATTGTGTCAAAATTCTTATTAGCTAGAATCAAGTGCTTAAGCACTGCATTTTCAAGATTCAATCTCTCTGAGTAGTCATAGAGGTCATAGTATTTATTCATCTTAGTAAAGTCTCCATCTTTTATAATCTCTTCATTCACTCTCTCAACTCTAGGTTTCCATGCTTTCTTCTTCACAGCAGTGTCATCATCCTTAATTTCTATGAATTTCCTAGGAATTGGTGGCACCAAAGTTTTTTGCCTCTTACCAGGTCCAGTAGAAATTTCTTTCACTCTCTTGCTAGGTGTGGAGGAAGAGGATCTAGTAGGTTTCCTTGCTTCTTGTTCCTGCTCAGGTTCCTCTACTTTCACTTTGACTTGTGTAGCTTCCTACTATACTACACTAGATGACAAGGGAGGTATAGACCAAATCTCTTTCTGTCCAATATCTTTGATTGTTGTTGATGTCTGATTTTCCACTAAGAATTTTTGCTCTATCATTCCTAAATCTTTTAGTATTCTCTTAATAGTGCTCTCAACTCTTTTCTTAGACTTCTTCTTCTCAATTATAGCCTTTGCGGAGTTGAAATTTTCTTCAAAAGTTCCAAATTTGTTATTGTGAGTGTCAACCTTGCACTTAAGTAGCCTATTCATATATTCTTCTGTCTCAGTTTTAGATATTTCATAGCCAAGAGGGTCTATGAACTCAATTCTAGGTTCTACTACTTCAATGTAGGTAAAGTCAGTATCAACCATAAAACATACTTCATTTTTGTATTTCTCCACAAGAGATTATGGGATCCTTGATTTGCTAGTTACCAAGTTCTGAAAAGTCTTCATCACCAACATTGCAGTCTCATTTACTTTGTCAATAACATGCCTCATATACACTTTATTGATCCTTTCCATTGTATGTTGTCCATCATTTCAATCACTTACAATGGTGTAAGGAAATCTTCTTAATAAGTGGAAAAACATGTAAGTGATCAAAGATAAAAATCTAAATTGTGCATACTTTTCCTTCTTAATCTTCTCCGAGTTCTCAAATAATTGAATTCTTAGAATCTCACACATATCAACTGGCACTTTGTCAACACAAATCAAATAAGCTATGTGTACCATTCCAGCTACCATGTCATCTTCTCTTGAATTTGCACAAAACTTAGCTTTTCGGATCTTGCATAAGTATCTAACATCATGTTGTTGGATCTTACTAATTACAATTCCTCTGCTATTATAGGATGAACCCATGTTATCAATGACTATTTTTCTCATGTTATTCTCATTTAAAGGAATAGCTCCATATTTAGACAGTCATGTGACTTCATGAATCAAATCAGCTGTAATGTCTATCACTCTATCTTCTAGCCAAAACTTCCCATTATGAATTCTGCTAAGGATTATCTTAGTGCATTCTTCATTATCAAACTCATACTACAATGTATACTTAACAATCTCATTTTCTTTCAGATGATCATATCCTTCTTTTAATGATATGTCCTAGTTTTAAATCTTCTAATACTCATTGGTAAAATCACTATCACTCATGGTTTATAACTTGCATCCAAGATAACTTCTTACATTCTCTAAATGCAAAACTCTGTCTGGTACAGATGATAAAGCTAAACTAGGGTCTTCTTCCAAGGGTTCTACTAGTTCCGTCTTCATTCTAGGTCTATTTTTGTCTCTAACATTGTGAATTAAAGATACATCAATGAGTACTTCAAATTCCTTTTACTGATTCAAAGATCTACCAAGTAAAATACCTTAATTTCATGATTTTAGGGCTTGCGTAGATTCAGTGCTCAAATCCTTCACCAAATCATTGAAAAATGCTTCCAATCACTGCTCTTTGATCTCCTTAACACTTTTATTTTCTTTGATGATCAAATAACACCAATCATAACCTTTTATTACTTCAATCTCACTTAGGTCTGACATCACATTCAATTCTTTTTCCGCTTCTTTCCAAAAAGATGTTTTTGCTAACCTGCAAAACTTAAAACTTCTTGCAATCTCATAAAACATAATACTTTTCTTTGCACTCTTAACCATAGCATTAGAACATCATAAACTACCTTGCATTAATTGTGCAAGACTCAATTCATCATAAATATACTTCTACACTAATCTAAGTTCCTAATCTACTGTAATTTTCATAAATTAAGTGCTTTGAGATAGGTCAGGTAAGGATTCATTCTTACCACTTGATACTTCACCTTTCCAGTTACCTTCAATGTTGAGTATGTCTCCTTGATATGTTCCTTTAACAAACTTCACTTCATCTGCATTGCTACAACAACCTTTCTATTTGTTTCTTGCATCTTCATTTCTTCTTTCATGATTTCTAAGGTTAGGGTTAGGATGAAAAACTCCATTGTTCATTATGAAAAACCTTGTTGTATGTCCAATCTTTTTGCATATCTAACAAACAATTCCATTATTTCCATATCTTAGTCCAGGTGGATTAATCTATGATCTATAGTTTCTAGCAATGTGTCCAACCTTGTTGCATCTATATTACTCCTTTTCTTCTATTCATATCTTAAGTAGGTTTCTTATCTTCATTGTTAGTGTTCCTAAACATTCTACTATTATTGTTATTCTCAATAAACTTAGGTTTTCTACATTCAATAGCTCTATGTCCAAAACCATGACAGTTATAACAATAACCATTAAGAGGTTTAAGTTGCTTACCTATGCAATCTCTCTTCATATGACCAATAGTATTAAAAGAAAAACATCTACCTTTGAATTCTCTTTGCATACCTTTGGGTGATTCTTCTTCTTTAGGTGTATCTTCAGATTTGTTGATCTCATCAAACTTCTTCTCATCTATGCTTTTACATACTTTCAGATCTAGTTCCTTTCTTTCATCATTTGCTTTAAGAGTGTTAAATCCAAGACCCATCTTATCATAGAATGGTTTCTGAAAAGATGCTTGTTCATCAATCTTCTCACTAGTTGAATATAGCCTTTCAAGTTGTTGTTTGGATTGAGTTAGATTGCATTTCACAATCTTGTTGTATTTTTCAAGTTCAGCATACTACAAATTGACTTTCTCAAGTTCAGATGTTACATTTCCAAGTTTAGATTTTAGTCCTTCATTTTTAGATTTTAGACTTTCATTCTCAGATTTCAGATTCAGTTCATTCTTGTTATTTCCATCTTTCAAGCTAAGCTTCAAACTTGCTATCTTTAGTTCATGCTTAAGGATCTCATTTTCTTTTTCTAAATCACAATCTTCAATAAGGACTTCAGATTCCTTTTTAGATTTCAGATCTTCCAACTTGTTTTTCAATTTCTCAATGAGGTTCTTTGCATTATTATATTTACCTTTCAGAGTGTCTCTTTCATCAGTAAGCATATCAATCTATTCAAGAGCTTCTTCAAGATTCTTCTGTAGTTGATCCATATCCATAGAGATCTTACTCAAGCTGCTAGGCTTTCCTTGAATGATTCTTCTCTGAGTAACTATGCTCTGATACCAATTGTTAGGAATAGGGAATACTAAGAGGGGAGGGTGAATCAGTATTCTAAAAACTTTATATTTTCCCCAATTATGGATATAATAGATTATCTTTACACATGCATAACATAAGAAGCTAAACAACATGCATAGCAATGAAACTAAAGAACTCATAACACATGACTTATTCTCAAGGAAACCCTGGCCAAGGGAAAACCCTGGTGGGGATGGTACCCACAAAGATCCACTAATCAAAAGTATCTTGTTAAGGATGTTGACCCTGTTAGGAGTCTATTACAAGCATATAGTGTATCAGTCCTAATTAAGGGACTATAGGCCTTGTTAGAAGCCTCGACCCTGTTAGGAGTTGGTAGTACAAAATGTAGTTACCAGCTGAGCCCACCACCCAAACAAGTAATGTACAATATGCACTGATTAAAAAAAGAGGTCAAGGTACATAACCTTATACTACTTGCATCAATATCTCTTCATTGCTCTTTCACTATCACTATTACATATACATCATAGATCTCGCATATTACATATATCTTTCTTACATTTTATAATTACATTTATACAAGTTATTAAGGCTAATAACTTCACTTGATCACTTACCATATTACAAAATAACTTTATCCAAGGGTAAACATCTAGGATGTTGTCCCTTTATATTGTTAAGACATTATTTTGATGAACAAAATAATCCCTTAACTCTTTACCAATTCTGCCTTCATATTCTATTTTGTTGACTTCACACTCTTTTCAGAAAAACTATCATAACTCCTTCCGTACATGCTATACTGACTTGTTGATGAAGGGTGCTCCCCTTAATACCACAAACACATAACAAAAATAGAGAAACAACAACAACAATATGCAAGAACAAAAAATTGGCTTCTTATTATCTCCACAAATGTGGAATTACAAACTTTCAAAATTACAATATGCAAAGCCACATGGGCATTCCCTTACAATATTCTATAGGACAAAGCCTCGAATCAATATCCAAATTTACTACCCTGAACTGCCCTAGACAACACTATGGGCCTTCTTTATATAGGCATTTTCCACCACCAGAGAAGGTTCCAAAAATTTAGCCTTAAGGGTTGACCAAACTTAGAATTATTTTATTTTTCAATTTATTACATCAAAGTCAGCTCAAAATAACTTTTGAAACCCAAACAAAAATTTTGAAGGAAAATTATTTTCTACCATTTCAGGTAGCCCAACTTCCAGAGACCATAAGTCATCACCAGTTGACCCAATTGACTATTATAACCCCATTTTGAAAACACCACGAAGCGCTCTATAGGTTTGACCAATGCAAGCGCCTGTCACCCAAATTTTTGACCTCATTTGGGGCCTCTAAAGCCTTCAAAACTGAGTTCAAAGTTTATGTACCTTGTTACCAATACTGAAAATCTTCAATATCCTCAAAACTAGACCTAATCTAGCCATGAAACTTTGCTGGCAGGCTGATATGACTGAGATAAACCTCCACATGTAAAATCAAAACATTCCAAAATCGTAAGACCAACTTACTAAAAATAGAAAGTTTCCATAAATAGCAGCTCTACACAAGATAGCCCTTATTGAATACAAAAATAGAAATATTTTTGGGTGATGCAAGATTGCTCTTACACCCAGGATGCTCCTGCATCAGACACCTAGGGTAATTTGAGAAGTGAGCCCATCACAACTCAGGTGTGCAGAGGAAAACCAAGATGGTTAACCTCCTCCTTTGTTAGCCATGATGAATCTTCAACAAGTAATCCTTTCGATTTGACCAAATACTCTTCATATGTCCCGTTCCTTATGCTTCTGCCAACACGACTATCTAGTATGTCTTCAATCTCCTTGATATCTAAATTGGTTGTTGGAATAATCCACTGTGCTGTTGTAACCTCATCTTGAACACCTCCCTCATGATACTCTGTCAAATCTAAAATATTAAACACTGGTGAAATATTCAGCTTAGTAGGAAATTCTACCTCATATGCATTTCCTAAATCATGCTTCTTTAGTATCTTACATGGCCCAAACTTATTCATTTTCAACTTGTTATATGTACCAATCAGAAATTGCTCCTTTTGTAAATGAACCATGACTTCATCTCCAACCTAAAATTCCTTATGCCTCCTTTTCACATCTACTTTAGCCTTATATTGTGCATTCATCATGGTAATATGGTTCCTCACCTCCTCATGGATGTTCTTCAAGTGTTCTGCAAAATCCTCAGCTTCAACATTACTTATTTATCCTTTATCTATCTTTCTCAATTTTGATGCATTTCTGGGACTACTCCCATATACAATCTAGAATGGTGATTTACCAGTGCTCTTGTTGATAGAATTATTATATGCAAATTTTGTATGTGGTAAAATCAAATCCCATCCTTTTGGCTTATCTCCAACCAAACATCTCAGAAAATTTCTCAAACTCCTATTCACCACCTCTGTCTGTCGATCAGTTTGTGGATGATTTGATGAACTGAACTTCAAATTTGTCTTCAAATTCTTCCACAATGTACACCAGAAATATCCAACAAACTTAGTGTCTCTATCTGAAACTATGGTCTTTGGCAAACCATATAGTCTCACTACTTCTCTGAAAAACAATTCTACTATATGAACAACATCATTAGTCTTCTTATAGGGAATGAAATGTGCCATCTTAAAAAATCTATCAACCACCTCAAAAACTGAATCATGTCCCCATTGTGTCCTTGGTAAACCAAGAACAAAGTCCATACTGATATCCTCCCAAGGCTTCTCTCATACAGGTAAAGGCTGATACAACCCTATACTCTACTTCACTCCCTTCACCATCTGACATACTCTGCAACTCTGTACAAACTTCTTGACATATTGCTACAACTGTGGCCAATAATAATTTTCACTAACCAAAGCAAGGGTTTTATCTTAACCAAAATGTCCAGCCAATCCTCTGCTATGCTTCTCCTTGATGAGATTCTCCCTCATAGAACTTCATGGAATGCACAACTGACTCCCTCTGAATAGCATATCATCCTGAATGATAAAATACAACCATTTCATCCTATCTAGAGTAACAGGTTCTTTACAAGCTTTCCAAGCTTCACCAAAATTAGGATCTTCTGGATACAAATTCTTGAGTTCCTTGAACCCAACCACTTCAATCTGTATCTCTGTCAGCAATAGTTGCCTTCTGCTAAGTGCATCTACAACCCTGTTAGACTTTCCACTTCTATGTTTCAAAACAAATGTATAACTCTGCAAAAACTCAACCCATTTCAAATGCCTTTGATTCAACTTTCCTTGACTATTCAAATATTGCAAAGTTTGATGATCAGTATACAAAACAAACTCCTTAGGAAGCAGATAGTGTCTCCACTTCTTCAATGCCTGAACTATAGCATAAAATTCCTGATCATAAACAGAATATTTTCTCTTGGCATCATTTAACTTCTCACTAAAGTAAGTAATAGCTTTGCCTTCTTGGCTCATAATAGCTCCTATTGTAGTACCGCTAGCATCACGGTCTACTTGAAACACCTTATTAAAATTTGGAAGTGCAAAAATGGGTTGTTCTGTAACTTTTTGTTTCAACAATTGAAAACTCTTTTCTGCCCCATTAGTCCACTTAAACTCTTCTCTATCCCCTCTCATTGTTTCATTCAAGGGACCAAAAATACTACTAAAATTTCTGATAAACTTTCTGTAAAAACTAGCTAGACCATGAAAAGATCTTACCTTGGTAGCACTCCTTGGATTAGGCCATTCAAGGATAGCCTATACCTTTTTTGGGTCCATTTTTAGACCTTCTATTGAAACTACAAATCCAAAATATACTAACTCTTTCTTTACAAAACTGTACTTCAAATTAATCAACAATTTCTCATCTCTCAACTTCTGAAACACCATACGAATATGCATCATATGCTCTTCCAATGTCTTACTAAAGATCAAAATATCATCTAGGTACACAATGACAAACTTACCCAAAAATTCTTTCAGAACCTCATTCATGAGCCGCATGAAAGTGCTCGGTGCATTGGTTAGCCCAAAAGGCATGACTAACCACTCATACAGTTCTTCCTTTGTCTTGAAGGTAGTCTTCCATTCATCTCCTTCTCTGATCCAAATCTGGTGATATCCACTCTTCAGATCTATCTTTGAGAAATACATAGCTCCACTCGAACAATCCATAATATCATCCATTCATGGCAATGGAAACCTATACTGGATTATGATCTTGTTTATTGCTCTGAAATCTGTACACGTCCTCCATTCTCCATTCTTCTTTGGTGCTAATACCACTAGTACAACACAGGGACTCAGACTCTCTCAAATCAACCCCTTCTATAATAACTCATGTACTTGTCTATTCAACTCTTCACTTTTTGCTAGTATCATTCTATGTGCTTCCTTGTTTGGCAAACTAGCTCATAGAATCAAATCCATCTTATGACTGATCTTCCTTAACAGTGATAATCCATCAGGTACATTATCAGATACAATATCCTGAAACTCATTCAACAATCTACAACCTCTACAAGTACATCCTCTACTTCCTCTTTACCAGCTTTTGGAATTAAAGCAAAACACACATGCGCATGCCTCATACCATCTAGGAATTTTCTTCCATCAACAAAAGTTATTCTCGCATTACCACATACCTTTTCTTCGGTCTCCTTCAATGTCTTTAGCTAATGTCACACTACATCCTTTGTTAGGGAATAGGTATTTGCATGACCATCATGTACAACACATCTATCAAACTACCATAGTCTACCCAACAACATATGACATGCATCCATAGATATGATATCACATAGTACCTCATCTTGGTACCCATCGATCTTGAACTTTACTAGGCATTGTTCACTGACCATGACCTTGTGGTCATCCTGCACCTAGGCAATCTGATATGGATGTGGTGTTTCTATCTTTTGAGCTTCAACTTTGTCACCATCTCTTCTGACACCAAATTGTCAGTGCTTCCAATATCAATAATCACATCATAGCATTTACCCTCACACTTGCATCTAGTGCAAAACAGGCTCCTCCTTTGTTTAGGTTCATTCTCACCACTCAGCAGGACTCTTCTATTAATCAACATTCCTCCTCTTTCAACATCTTCTAAATTTGATAATCTAGCTTCTTAATCTACATGTGCAACTTTGGTCTAGCCTTCATTCCTCCTATCTATCCTTCCTTGGTGTTGAGGACATTCAAATGCCCTATGACCTTCTTCTCCACCATGAAAACATGTTCCATGGAAGCCTCCTCTTCTTGAAACTTGTCCTCTTCCTCTTCCTCTCTGATCTCTATTATTCTGATCTTGGAAATGATTGGAATTGTTTCCTCTCTGATTTTGATTGCTACTAGCCTCATCCTTCTTTTTTGGATCTTCATTTCGGCCTCCATATGACCATCCACTAGATTGTCCACCATGACCTCTTCCATTTTTTCTACTCTCAAGCTTCTTGTTCAGCTTTTTCTCCACTTTTAAGGAAAACTGGTATGCCTCTTCAATACTATTCATTCGAACCAGATTCAGCTCCTCCTGAATGCTCAGCCTTAACTCATTAAGGTAATGAGAAACTTTCTCCTTGTTATCTTCTACATGGACTGTTCTGATGAGGTTTCGATAGAACTCCTCTGTATACTCCTAAACAGATCTTCCTGCCTACTTCAAACTTTGCATCTTCTTTAGTAGGTCAAGCTCATAATCAACGGGAATGAACTATCACTTCAATTTATGCACCATTCGATCCCATCTTGTAATTTTATCTTTCCCTCTTCTATTTCACTCCAATTGAATCTCTTGCCACCAGATCTTCGCATGACCTTTTAGTTTGGCCTTCATGAATTTGACCCTATCAGGAACCTCAATATCTTCATACTCAAAATATTCTTCACATTCATTGATCCAGTCGATCAATTCTTCTAGGTTAAGATTTCTAGAAAATGTTGAAACCTTGATCTTAGGTCTTTTTTCGATCTTGGAAATGGCCTGGAAAAGCCTTTCTTCTCCTTGATTCAAAATTTTTCCTTCTTCTTGATCATCATTTCCTTCTTCGGCTTCATCCTCACCTTCATCTCTAACATTAAGATTTATTCCTCTGCAAATCTCTTCTTGCAATGCTCGCACTTGTCTCTGGAGCACTCTAACCTCAAGTGTTACAACACCAACTCTTCCACCATGTTCCCTTCATGGAGCCATTTTTATGATGCGTGTTGAAACCCTAACTACAATCCTAGTGCAAACTGCCTCACAATCGGTGATCTCTTTACACAGAAACACTAACCCATGATCCTAGTGAAAACTGCCTCATAATCGGTGATCTGTTTACACACTCAGGATCTCCTACTCTGATACCACTTGGTGAAGGGTGCTCCCCTTAATACCACAAACACATAATAGAAATAGAGAAACAACAAAAACAACATGCAAGAACAGAAAATTGGCTTCTTATTATCTCCACAAATGTGAAATTACAAACTTTTAGAATTACAATATGCAAAGCCACATGGGCATTCCCTTACAATATTCTGTAGGACAAAGCCTCAAATCAATACCTAGATTTACTACCTTGAACTACCCTAGACAACACTATGGGCCTTCTTTATATAGACATTTTCCACCACCTGAGAAGATTTTAGAAATTTATCCCTAAGGGCCGACCAAACTTGAAGGAAAATTATTTTCTCCAATTTCAAGTGGCCCGACTTCCGGAGACCATAAGTCATCACCAGTTGACCTAACTGACTATTATAACCCCATTTTGGAAATGCCACAAAGTTCTCTACAAGCTTGACTGGTGCAAGTGCCTATCACCCAAATTTTTGACCTCATCTGGGGCCTCTAAAGCCTTCAAAACTAAATTCAAAGTTTCTGTACCCTGCTGCCAATACTGAAAATCTTCAATATCCTCAAAACTAGACCTGATCTAGCCATGAAACTTTGCTAGTAGGATGATATGACTGAGATGAACCTCCACATGTAAAATTAGAACATTTCGAGATCGTAAGACCAACTTACTAAAAATAGCAAGTTTCCATAAATAGCAGCTCTACACAAGATAGCCCTTATTGAATACAAAAATAGAAATATTTTTGGGTGATGCAAGATTTCTCTTACACCTAGGATTCTCTTTCATCACTTGCACTCTGAGATGGGTCATCATTAGTCACCACAGAGTCTATTTTCAAGTGCACAAGCACTAAACTTACTCTAGTCAATGTTGCAAACAAAAACTGTGTCCAGGTGCACTGGTGAAAATACTATCTCACATTTAGACAAATTTGTAATGTGCTCTGTCATACTTGCTCTCTAACTTGTGCGATCTTCATTTGGATCATATGTTTCCATAATGACAAAATCTATGTAATCAACTCAGCCAAATTGCCAACAATGACATAATGACACAAGATATGTTGACTAGAGAAACTCTTGATCAAAGAATAAACCCCGATGGGAATGATGCCCACAAAAGATGCACTAATATGAATATTCCTTGTGTGGACTCTCTTAGGAGTCTTATAAAATACATTTTGTACATATGACTCCCTGTTAGGAGATTTTGAATCCCTGTTAAAAGATAGAAGGACCCACTGCCCAAACAACTTTAGGGTAAGATCACTAAACACGTTGTCCAAATAATCTTTGCATTACTCAATAGAATAATATGTTACCTCTTCTCTAACTATGGAAAACCGCACTCACTATTACATTAGATCTCAATTTCAGATTTTTGTACTTCACATGTCTTCCTTCACAAATTCACTTTCATACTTAGCTCTTTTCTTCACTTCATGCATACAACATTACACTTTCACATTACAACTTCATGCTACTACATTAAAATCCACATTACAACAAGGAAATACATTCTTTCATTTATACCACACTCAATTAGTTACAAATGAGGTGGCATAAAATTAAAAAATAAAAGTTTCCACACGCTACACCAAAATTACATAAAACTATTAGCTTCCAAATACAATAAATCTTCACTCGTGCGATCTCAAATTCTACACTATCATCCATGTCACTATCAACATGTCTTCAACTTCCCTTTGACTATGCAAAACTAGATTCCATCCCGATTAGGAGATATCATCCAATTTCCACAAACCGCTACTCAGGAACATTGCCCGAACACTACTTCCACCAAAATGATCATAACTTCCATGAATCAATGAATTAATATCTACACTCTTAACCATAGACATATGACATATCAAAGAGTATAACCTCAACATCACATAGCTTCAACTACAATAACCCACGTGTGTTAATCCAAACTTTGTCTTCTTCTATGCAAGTCTTCGGTAAATCACTGTGTTGACATCAATGACAATCATAGTCATGAATGCAACAAAAAATGCTACAAAATGGCTGCCAAACACTTTAGCATTTATTCCTAACAAGTTATGCAAGTATGAGGAAGATACAGATAGTTGAAGTTACACAGCCAGTGTGTGCCAAAGAAGAACAGAGTAAGAAACTAACTGTTAGCATTTTGAGTTGCATTTATATTCTATTGATGTAAAGGCTATGTGCCTATTATAATTAGGTTGCCAACATATAAATATGTTTGATTATAAACACACTTGAGCTAATTCATTTGGAAGCATTGTATGTAATAGGTTTAAGGGCTGACCTAGTTTTTTGTTTTGTATGCGCATATAAATATGAGATGTGCCCATTGTAATTGGCATGGAAGTTAATAGAGAATTGTGACAAGAAGATCTGAAGTGTGTGAAGAGACTATAAGATGTATTAGAGCTTTGCAAGAGATCAAAGAATTAGTGCATTAAAGGAACTAATCAAACAAGCAATGTCACAGTGATAGTTCATCCAATAGATATAGTGTGTATCTAAGATCAGAAAGTTGTAGCCTTCACCACTTGAGCAGTGAGCTCTAGGATAGTGCATCCACACCCCTAATAGGGTTTATTGTAAAAGACTCCTAACAAGGTCCAACCCTTGACAAGGTCTACTGTACTAAACATACTATAAAGAAACTCCTAACAGGGTTAAGGATCTTCTCACAAGGATCATAATACACTAGTGTAGAATATTAGTGGGTGTCAATTCCCACTGGGGTTTTTACCTATTTGGGTTTCCCTATAACTATATTGGTGTTATGTGTTGATTTCATGTTTCGTATTTATGTGGATGTTCATTTCAGTACTTAAGCATTTAAGTTTAGTTTAAAGTTTAAGTGAAAAGATAAAATACAATGAACACTAATTCACCCCACCCCCCTCTCAGTGTTTCCATTCCTAACATTTTTCCCTTGGCCAGGGTTTCCACGAGAACAAATGATATGTTATGAGTTCATTTTCTTTATTTTTATGCATGCTATTTTGTTTACTTTGTTTTGCAAGCATTAAGTTAGTTTTCTATATCCATAATTGGGCAAAAGTAAAATTTTGTAGAATACTAATTCAACCCCCCCCCCCCCCTCTGAGTATTCCCAATTTCTAACAGTCAGTACTAAATGTAATGCCCTTTCAAGGAACCTAGGATAAATTAACTTAAACATGCTACCAAGTTTATAGAATAATTATTTTTTTACAATTTACAAACAATAATGTATGATAATGTGGAAGAAATACAATATAATTACAAATCATACATACAAGTATAACTTAACACATAGATTACAAATCTCAAGGGTTCCTCGATGTAGATTACATAAATATCAATTAATTACTTTAGATTATATATAATTACAAATCTCATATATACAAATGAATTATAAGTATAACATCATATAAATGAAACATAAATAAAATTAATACTATAAGGTATACATAATGATTCATCATCCACTACACATGTCGTGGGGTATTTAATAACAAATTTATAGAAGGTACAAGTACAATATCTTGAAAGATAAGAGCAAGTCTCCAAAAATGATGAGCAAGGAAGAAAGTAGCAACAACAAGGATCATCTAACACTGATCTAAGAATGCCAAAATCTCAAATGGTAAAAGAATCACTACCACCCAGCCATGTGGAACCAAAGGTCCACTCCCACCATGGTGAGGAGATAACAATCGATCCCACTTGGATAAAAAACACTAAAATCCAACTCAAAACAACACCTAGGAAAGAGATCCTAAAAGCTCTCTATCTCAAAAGGTACAACACCAACTGCAAAGATAAAACACACTCAACTAGAGGCAACTGACACACGTAGGAAAGCTAAGATGTATAAGGGAAAGTTTCATCACATGAGCCAACTCTAAGGTTATCTTGGCAGTCTCTCTAGACCGCAACACCCTACTATTTCTATGTAGTATTAATAATCCTCTCATGCAAATGAGGTACCAACTATACCATATCCATTCCACAGAGGTGGCAAGCATCTTCCCATTTTGATCTTAATCAAGACCTCAATCAAGTACTTAGGCATGGGTGAGGCACACATTATCTTATTAATTCATTTTAAACTCTCAATGTCATTAAGTTATCACTTATTAAGTCACTTTAAATTAATTATCCTAGTAGCCACTTATGGGCCCCAATGCCTATTACAAGTCACTCCCCATATATACACTTAGATAACCTACCCTAATGGTCCAACCAAAAATAACAAGGAGAATAATAATCCAAAAATACATAAGCTTCTCATAAACCATAAATCATGATAATCACCAAAGTAAAATAATGGAGCATAGTTGAAAATCAACACATCCTATACAAGGATCAAATAGTCCCTCAATATAGATATTTATCAAAGATCATCCATCTCATAATGGACATCTCAATGAAAAATAACAATCCTCACAACCTCATATTGCAAGACCAATGATGCTCAAAGCATCAATGGAATTCATCTAAAAAATAGGAAGTAAGATATTCCATAAAAATAATCATTTAAAACATAAAGAGATCATAGTAAATAACATAAGGTTACCAAGAAAATTGAACTCAATCATAATAATGGTCGTCACCTTTTAAGGTTAATGAAAATAAAGATCAAACACAATAAGGCACATAAGATCACTCACAAATATCATAGAGCCATACATGATCCAATCGAGATCTCAAAATGGTTACAAAGTTTCTCAACATAAAATCAAAGATCAATAGAAAAATACTTCAAAGCCTCTGGTACCATTTCTCTAAAAGCTAACTTAATTCCCCAATTACAATCAATCAAAGTCTCAAAACATGCAAAAGTACCCATAACCAATTTATAAATTTCAGTTGACTAAAGAAATCATCTTGTTAACTAAAGTCCATTTGACTATAAAAGTGTTCATATAAATGTTTCATACATAAATTGTTGGATACAATTGTCTGAGGGAGATTGTTGAATTTAATTGTCTAATTTTGTGTTTTCTTTGATGTCACACAAATGTCATATCAATAAATAGTTCTATGTGTCTACCAAGCTCAATCGGTCAACAAGGCGGTTTTCAAGTGTCTACCGAGATATCTCAGGTGTCAAAGAAAAGTATGGCAGAAGACAGTGTTAACCGAGCTTCCATGGTTATCAAAGGAAAGTTAGTGATTACCAAGCTAAGACAGTGTTAATTGAGCTTCCACAGTTATCAAAGGAAAGTTACTGATTACCGAGCTCACTCAGTCTCCGAAGGATGTTGCAGAATTCGCTGTGGTTACCGAGTTCTCTAGGTCATCAATGAAATAATTTCAGGATTAATGTTTACTGAGCAAAGTCAGCCCAAGTAAAGGATTTTGTTTGTTCCAGCCAACTGTTAAAATGATTGTTAAAAGTTGTAATGATTATTAGTCCCGACTTGTTAATCTGAATGAACAATCTGAATGGTATATATGTAGAAGGTCAAGTGGTGGATTGTGTAGTATAATGAAAAAGAGTAATATTCAAGTGTGAAGTTTGTGAGCGAACATGCAAATCATTTGGAAGGAAGGTGTGTGTGAATTTTGAAGGATGATTAGATATCCTTGAGGAGAAATAAAGATTTTTTTTGATCAGGAAGGATCTACTGAAACCGAATAGAGATCTGTAATCAGCAATGCAGTTGCATCACTATTCAGATCATTTCATTGTTACTTTCTTACCATTGTAGCAGTGATTTCAAAATCTCCTAACCGAGTTGGTTTAACAACCATTTTGTAAATCCTCTAACAAGGTGACAGTTCTATTGAATTATTTCAAGACCTCTTACAAGGCCACTCCTAACAGGGTGATTAAATCCTCTAACAAGGTCACACCTAATAGTGTGTTTTGTAACCTTTTACCGGGTTTGCTCCTAACAGGGCATCACTTTAGAAGAGAGAAAATCAGTAACTAGTTACATTGGTGGTTTTTCCCATATTGGGTTTCCATGTTAAATCTGGTGTCTCTTGTGTTCATGTTATTTTCCTTATTCATGTATGTTAATCACTGATGAATGCTTAAGAATAGTTATAATTAATACTCACTACAATAACTCAGTGTTAGCATTTCTCTATATGACAGTAGTAAATGATTTAATAAGACATCTAAGGGATCTGTGGTAATATTTTTGTGGTTAACTGATTCACCCCCCCCCCTCTTAGTTACTACATCCATATTTCCAACAATTGGTATAAGAGCTTTTGGTGCTTGCAGGAAGGGTTTCACGGACCTAAGCTAAAGATCAAGATGTCTTACAAGAGAGAAATTCCAAGGATTAACAAAGATAATTTTTCAGCATGGCAAGGTCTCATGAGACTTCATCTGGCTTCCATTAGTGATTCAGGATGAAAATATATTGATCAAGAATATATAGTTCCTACTGGCACATTAACTATTGAAGATATTACAGAGAAAAAGAACCATAACACCATGATGATAGACATTGCATCAAGTCTTAGCTATGAAGAATTTGATGAGATCAAAGATTGCACAATTGCTTATGAAATGTGGAACAAGCTAAAGAAAATTTATGGTGGTGATGACAATGTGAAGAGTGCCAAAGCAGAAAGCCTAAGAGGACAGTTTGATCAGATGAAGATGAAAGAAGATGAAAACATTACAAAATATGTTGAAAGGATCTAGGTGAGTGTTAGTGCAATCAGAGCTTCTGGAGGAAAAATTGATGATGAAACTATTATAAGTAAGGTTCTTAGAACATTGCTTCCTATCTATGCAATAAGAGTATCTGCTATTCAAGAAAGAAGATGTGAACAAAATCACAATATAACCTTGGATGCCTTAGTTGGAAGATTGACAGCTTTTGAATTGGATAACTATGACAACTATGTTCCAACTTCTAAAAATATTGAATCAGCATTTGAGGCCAAACTTTCACTTAATAAGGGCAAGAAAATCCAGTCAGAAAGTGAAGAAGAATCAGAGGAAAGTTCTGATAGTGATCTTGAAGTTATTGAACCATTACTTGCAAAGAAATATTCTAGAGGTAGAGACAAATACAAAGGTAAAACTCCCTTAATCTATTTTTCATGTGAAGAAATTGGTCATATTGCAGCTAGGTGCCCAAACAAGCAAAGAAAAGATGAGAAGAAAGGTCACAAGTATAATGGCAAGAAGAATTTCAAGTCATTCAAGGATAAAGGTAAGAAAACATATTTTTTCGCTAAGGATTCTGATAATAGTGAAGAAGAAATTGTTTTCATTGCTGTAAAAGATGAATCTGATAATGATGAAGATGAGATGGCACTTATCTCTCATATAAGAAAAAATGATACATGGATCATAGACAGTGGATGCTCACATCATATGACTGGTGACAAAACTAAGTTTGAACATTTTGAAGACTATGATGGTGGTAGTGTAAGGTTTGGAAACAATGAACCTTGTTGTATAAAAGGAAGAGGATGAATTTCATTAACCAAAGAACTTATATGTGATAATGCATATTGGGTTAAAGGATTAAAACATAATCTTCTAAGTGTAGCACAGCTAATCAACATTGGATTCAAGGTTGAATTCATGGATGGCAAAGCAAGACTGTTGGATGACAAAGGAAAACCGATTGGTTCAGGAAAACAAACCAAAGGTAACCTATTTTATCTTGATCTTGGTGAATGCTCATGTTTTATTGCTCAAATTGAAGAAAGTTGGTTATGGCACAAAAGGTTATGTCATGTAAATTTTGATAATATGGTGAAAATAAGAAAATTCCAGAAAGTAAGAGGTATTCCTACTTTGAAGAAACCTAATGTTGGTCTATGCAAGAATTGTCAGATTGGTAAAATGGGAAAGACTAGCTTTAAAAGTAAAAACTATCAGTCTGAAGATATTTTGGATATTGTGCATACTGATTTATGTGGACCTATTGGAATTGAAAGCTATACTCGAGAAAAATTCTTTATTCTCTTTGTTGATGATTACTCTAGAATGATGACTGTTATGTATTTAAGAGAAAAGTCACAAGCATTTGAGAAATTCAAATGGTATTTGGCAAGAGTAGAAAAGGAAATAGGAAAAAGAATGAAGTGCTTGAGATCAGACAGAGGTGGTGAATTCATCTCCCATGAATTCAATAATTTCTACATTGAAAGAGGAATCAAAAGATAGGTATCAGCTCCAAGAACTCCTGAGCAGAATGGAATAGCTGAAAGGAGGAACAGATCTATCATGGATTGTGCAAGGACTCTAATGATCGAAAAGATAATTGCTATGAAATACTGGAAGGAAGCTACTAGCACTACAGTTCATACCTTGAATTGAGTACAGTTGAGGAAAGACACATTCAAAACTCCTTATGAGTTATGGTATGGCTATAAACCTAATGTAAGTTACCTGAAAGTATTTGGTAGTAAATGTTACATCTTAAAAGAATCTAGAAAAGGAAAATTTGATGTAAAAAGTGATGAAAGAATATTTGTGGGATATTCTTGCAAAAGTAAGGCATATAAATGTCTGAATTTGTCTACTCACAAAATCATAGAAAGTGCACATGTGAAAGTTGATGAGTTTGGAGAAAAGACTGAAGAAGAAAGCAAAAAGGAACCAGAGGATTAGAAAAGATTTGTTTACATTGAGCCTGATACATTGTCAGACACATTTGTTAGTAAGGAAAATGCATCTACCGAATCTAGTATAGTAATAGAGTCACAAGAAGAAGTTCAAATCGAGTCATAAGAAACTGAGTCTTAGCCTGAAGCTACCAAGCAAGTATCTACCGAGCCCGAGCAACTTGAAACTGAAGATGAAATTCAAGAAGATGACAATGTAACTCATTCAAGAGGCAAGGAATTTGTATTGGCCAATTATGTCAGGAAGCATCATACACCAGATCAGATTATTGGAAACAAATCATATGGTACTATGACAAGAAGTAAACTGAAAGGTACATGTTTACTTGCTGATTTTGAACCTAGAAATGTTAAAAATGCATTGGAAAATGAAAGTTGGGTTGAGGCTATGAATGAAGAAATAGAAAAAATAGAGAAAAAAAAGACATGGACTCTTGTACCTAGGCCTAAAGACAAAAATGTAATTGGAACGAAATGGGTACTCAGAAACAAGCTGAATGAAGATGGTCAAGTATCTAGAAACAAAGCTAAATTAGTGTGTAAAGGGTATTCTCAAGAAGAAGGCATAGATTATGGAGAGACTTTTGCTCCTGTTGCAAGATTAGAAGGTGTAAGGACTCTACTTGCATATGCAGCACATAAAGTATTTAAGGTATATTAGATAGATATAAAATCTGCATTTCTCAATGGTATTCTTGATGAAGAAGTCTACATTGAGCAACATGAAGGTTTTATTGATCCAAACAAAAAGGATATAGTCTGCAAGTTACACAAAGCACTGTATGGTCTGAAAAAAGCCCCTAGAGCATGGTATGAAAGATTACATAACTATCTTATTCAGATTGGTTTCAAAAGAGCTAATGATAATAGTAATTTGTACATCAAAGAAGGACCAGATAACAAAATTATTTTGGCAGAAATATTTGTGGATGATATTATGTTTACAGGGAATGATGATCAATGAAAAGAATTTTCAGAGCAAATGAACAAAGAATTTGAAATGTCTATGTTTGGTTAGATAAAGTTTTTTATTGGTCTTTAGATTTAGCAAAACAAGAATGGTATCTACATTACTCAATCTAAATAAATTAAGGAAATACTTAAGAAATTTGGTCTGGAAGATTCAAAACTAGTTGGTACACCCATGTGTACAGGACTAAAGCTTACAAAAGATGATGATTCAAAAGAAGTAGATCAGACCTTATACAGATTAATAATTGGAAAATTATAGTATGTAGTGCATACAAGGCCTGATATTGCCTTAGCAGTTGGTATAGTAGCAAGATTCTCAGAAAAACCTAGAGAAAATCACATGATGGCAATCAAAAGAATCTCGAGGTACTTGAGAGGAACTGAAGAATATGGCTTGTGGTATAAATTTGGAGGCAATCTAGACTTAAAAGTGTTTACTAATATTGATTGGGTAGGAAACATTGATGACAGAAAGAGTACAAGTGGTGGAGCATTCTTTCTTGGCAAAAGGTTAGTATCTTGGACCAGTGAAAAGCAAAATTGCACATCCCAATCCATAGCAGAAGCAGAATATGTTGCTGCAACAGTAAACTACTCTAATATTGTTTGGTTCAAACAGTTATTGGAAGGCATGAAAGTTGAGATCAAAGAACTAGTTGTTATGTTTTGTGATAATACAAGTGCAATAAATATTTCAAAGAATCCAGTAATGCATTCCAAAACCAAACACATTGCTATAAAATATCACTTTGTCAAAGAATTGGTGTAGGACAAGGAAATCAGATTGGAATATGTTCATACAAAAGAACAAATTGTAGATATATTCACCAAGCCACTACCTAAGGATGCATTCTTGTATCTAAGAGGTAAGTTAGGGGTCATTCCCCTATTCAAGGCTCACTAAATTGAGTTTTAGTAATGCATCAACCAGAGCATGTTGAAGATCAGTCAATTGATACAGCATAGTCAAGGAATCATTGCATATGAATCAATACTTAAGGTACATTGGTATTCATCAGAAGTATGTTGTCTTTGGCATGTGTTGTCAAAGAGGGAGAGTTTGCTGTCATTTCATGAAATTTCTAAGAAGGTGAATTTAAAAAGTAAAGAGGGAGAGTTTTCAGTCAGAGAGAGAAGTTTGCTAACAGAGGAAGATGAGAATTAGAATGAAGGTAAGGATATGTTCCTTATTCTATGTTTACTGTGAAATTTCATTATGTTATGACATGTTGTGTTGCCATCAATGCCAAAGAGGGATATTGTTGGATACAATTGTCTGAGGGAGATTGCTGAATACAATTGTCTAATTATGTGTTGTCTTTGATGTCACACAAATGTCATATCAATAAATAGTTTTGTGTGTCTACCAAGCTCAGTCGGTCAGCAAGGTGGTTTTCAAGTGTCTACTTAGATATCTTGGGTGTCAAAGAAAAGTATGGCAAAAGATAGTGTTAACCGAGCTTCCACATTTATCGAAGGAAAGTTAGTGATTACTGAGCTAAGACAGTGTTAACTGAGCTTCCACGGTTATCAAAGGAAAGTTAGTGATTACCGAGCTCACTCAGTCTCTGAAGGATGTTGTAGAATTTGTTGTGGTGACCGAGTTCTCTCGGTCATCAATGAAATAATTTTAGGATTAATGTTTACCGAGCAAGGTCAGCCCAAGTAAAGGATTTTGTTTGTTCTAGCCGACTGTTAGAATGATTGTTAAAAGTTGTAATGATTATTAGTGTCCACTTGTTAATCTGAATAAACAATCCGAATGGTATATATGTAGAAGGTCAAGTGGTGGATTGTGTAGTATAAGTAAAAAGAGTAATATTCAAGTGTGAAGTTTATGAGCGAACTTGCAAATCATTTTGAAGGAAGGTGTGTGCGAATTTTGAAGGATGATTAGATATCCTTGAGGAGCAGTAAAGATTTATTTTGATCAGGAAGGATCTAGTGAAACCAAACAAAGATCTGTAATCAGCAATGTAGTTGCATCACTATTCAGGTCATTTCATTGTTACTTTCTTACCATTGTAGCAGTGATTTCAAAATCTCCTAACCGAGTTGGTTTAACAGCCATTTTGTAAATCTTCTAACAAGGTGATAGTTCTATTGAATTATTTCAAGACCTCTTACAAGGCCACTCCTAATAGGGTGATTAAATCCTCTAACAAGGTCATACCTAACAGTGTGTTTTGTAACCTTTTACCGGGTTGGCTCCTAACAGGGCATCACTTCAGAAGAGTGAAAATCAGTAACTAGTTACATTGGTGGTTTTTCCCATATTGGGTTTCCATGTTAAATCTGGTGTCTCTTGTGTTCATGTTATTTTCTTTATTCATGTATGTTAATCACTGATGAATGCTTAATAACAGTTATAATTAATACTCACTGCAATAACCAAGGTTCAGCATTTCTCTAAATGACAGCAGTAAATGATTTAATAAGACATCTAAGGGATCTGTGGTAATCTTTGTGTGGTTAACTGATTCACCCCCCCCCCCCTCCCCCCCTCTCAGTTACTACATCCATATTTCCAACATAAATATCTATTTAAAATAAAATCTTTTGCATATATACTTTTTAAATAAGTATTTAACTAAAATCTCCATGCATATCAAAACACCATGTATTTAATAATAAAATAATGTTATTAATTTTTCAAATATAAATATAAATGAAAACACTAATATCAAAACCCACATGTAAAAAAAATTAATTAATATTTATTTATTAACTAATTTTCTATTTTTGAAATAAATAGATAACAATAATAATAATATTTTATTTTTTTTAAAGCCAAAAATTAATAAATAATAATAATTTATAGAAACTTTCAAATTACATATACATATGATTTTCTTCTCTTATTAATAAAACAATTGATTATCAAGAATCTAGTTTTTTTTTACTATTAAATTTCTATTGGGTTTTCACATTCAATTGTTTGGTGATTTCAATTTTTGTTGTCCTCTCAAATAATTTGTTTAATGATTCAATCAAACCCTTATTGGATCTAAATTTCATATTTTTCTAAATCAATTGTCAGTAAGTTTTCACTTGACCAATCTAGGGTTTTAAACAAAACATAATTTTCTTTTGAATTTAAATACAAGTGTTTTTAGAATAATATAAAAGATTATGCTTATTTACAAAAAGATAATACACATGTTCTCACATGCATATTAAAATACCATAATTTCTTCTCACACAACAAAAACCCAAAAAAAAATTCAAACCCAAAACCTCCAATAATAAAACCACAAAATCCTCAATTGAAACCCTACAAAAATCTAGCAAACATGAAGAAAACAATATTTTCAGAAAGAATATTTACAAAGGAAAAATACAACCCTACCTCAAATTCAATAGATCTAAAATGATACCAATCCAAAATTCAAGCTCCCAAAAATCCAAGTTTTCTAAAAATTTCTTCAGCTTCAAATTGCAAGCCAAAACCTGTGATCTCCAAAGCTATGTATCGAATAATGGCTAAAATCCTCCTAATAAAGAAAACCAAGCAACCTAGGATTTCAAAACATGCAACACTAAAAATAAGGTAAACTGCCCTCTAAAAAATATAAAAGAATCGCTTAACTTGAAAACACTGAAATCATAACTTGACATGCAACACCCAAACCAAAATAGAACTTATCATGAAAATCACTTAACTCCATTTGCATTTAATTATTAGTTTCCCTTTTTGCATATTTAATTAATTATAATTATAATTATATGCACTTTCTAGTTAACCACTCCTAACTCAACTTTTATTTTAAATTTTTTATTCAACTTTCACTAAACTGAATGTGCAACTTAAATTGCATTTTAATTATTTATTTAATCAATTCATATTTTAGCACTTTAATAATTATGCAATTTGATAATTAAATATTGAATAAATCAATTATGCCTAAAATCTCATCTTTAGATTTAATAAATAAATTAAATCATTTTATCCCAAACTAGACTTTTTAATTAAGTCTTTTAATTAAACAAAAGTATTTAATTAACAATTAATAATTAAATATCCTTATATTTAATATTCCAATATTTCCAAGATATAATTATTCTAATATAATAATTAGTCTTAATTAATTCATTTTCAATAAAATAAATCACGTAACAAAACTCAAATGACTTCAATGCCTAAAAATCAACTAACACAAAATAACCATCATGCTCAAAGGAAGAGTTCATAAATTCACATCACCTTCACAAATTCAAGTAGGTAGGTAATAAGATACTTGTCTCCTATTTTAGGATAAATGGTGGCTTAGGTTGGGATTGGACCTATCTGCTATCTCCCCTCTCTTACAATTGAGATATTGCGATAGGGCACGCTCATCCTGACTATTCAAAGAAGTCGATGCTCGATACCTAAAATCTCACATAAAAGATGATCATGTACATACATGTATAAATTTATAATAGACAATGGCGAGGATCAACCAATCGTGTGGATCTCACAAGAAAGTAAGTATGACTTTGTCCCTCAACCACACCAGGCTTGTCAAATAGAAATATAAAACATACACGTAATCCATGTACACATGTAGGTATTAGGTTAGTAAATCCATAAACATAAATAACATCATAACAGATAGAAGATCATACTATGGGAGGGGTATTACAAGTAAATTACATTCATTTCTCAATATAGAGAGGAAGTTCAATACATGGGATGATAATATCAAGAGGAACTTGTTTGGATTAAAGATCCCTCCTTTTATTTGTAAATGGGGAAATGCTACTAGTAGTAGTGGTGGTGGTGGTGGTGGTGGTAGTAGTAGTAGTATTAAATGTAGTTTGAGTCTTCCAAAAGAAGGCTGGTCTAGAATTAATTTTAATGGTGCCTCTAGAGGAAACCTTAGTACTTTAGGAGTTGGTTGTGTGATCCACTCTTTGAATGGAGAATTGGTAGAAAAAATATCTTTACCATTGGAGGAAGACACCAACAATATTGCATGATTAAAATCCTTAATAGAAGGTCTCCTCCTATGTAGAGATCTTGGTTTAAAGAGGGTAGGCATAGTGTTAGATAACTAAGAGGGGTGTGAATCAATTTTGTCAATTTATCTTATAGTCCCAAATCTTCCAGATGTATATATTAAAACTTTTCAATCAAATAATCAACTCAGTTAAATATCAACTGTGTCTTTCTCTTCATCTACCGATTACCAGTAAATTAAATATTGTATTCACCGATATATCTAGTTATCAAAATGTGTAAAGTAAAATAACAATTCAACACATCACACACATATAACATAGATTTTTAATTTTTTATCTTTTATCCTTATGTAAAAGGTTTTGGGTCCTTTCAAAACCTATTTTTACATAATCAAAACATAGATTTTTAATGTACAAACCTCATTAAGGGAAAAACCACCTACGATGGTAACCCAAAATAATTCACTCTTCTAAAATGAGCTTAGTTAGGATTCAACCATGTTAAAGGTTACAAAACACACTATGAGGTGTGACCTTGTTAGTGGATTTATCACTAATAGTTCTCCTTTGACCAAACATAAACTATGGGGTCAATAAGGAAATAATCAACATTCATTGAATGTCATATTGAAATACAAAAGACTTTTAGTCTTACTCGATTAAGAGATTTATCTATAACAATGGTTAAACTAATACAATAATGATCTGATTCAAATACAACTTTCATTTGTAGATTTTCAGATCTATACTGAGCTCAAAATACCTCTAATCAATAATCAATTCAACATCATCATTTCCTCCAACTTTATTTTTCTTGGTATATGTGTTATCTGATGCTTGGTGTTGTCTGTAGTTTTCTTTGGTTCTATCTTCAACTAGTTTGATCAGTGTTGCATGAAAACAATCCTTTTCACGTGAAATATCATGCAACATCAAAATCCCTAGACTCAATAATGAATCTCATGTCTCCTTATATAGACATTATAAACCATTTTCTTTTCATCCAAATATTTTTCCTCTTAATCTTCACCATTCATTTTTCCACTTTAACCTTCATCAGCAGTCATGTCATTAACATGTTTCATTCTCCTTCATTCGATCAATCTTGAATTTTATCAGTCATTTGATCATCATAACAAGCATTATATTCTACCTTCAAATCATAAGCAATTATCTATCTCATCACTTCAGTTAGCTATAATAAAATCCATTTATTTCTTTCACTCATTCAATCCTAGAATGCGTTGATGAGTACGTGCTCGGTTAATACTATACTTGGTATACACTACACTTGCTCGGTGTATAGGGAAATCTTCATTTACTGACCACATAAACTTGTTTAGTTCTGATCTTCAATACATAATAGAATCATGTAATACAATCAAGTCATCAACATAATTCTATACTCATCAATAAGCTACCCAATGTATACCATATCTGTATCTTACTCATATCCATCTCATCCTCATGTAGATATCTCATTCCTTTACCATTTTCCTTATTTAGATGTTTGTAACTATGATGATAAGTACAGTCAAAACTAGTTGACATCAATGACAATATATTAACTGATTTAATTATCTTACATATACTTTAGCACCTTGGTGATCATCAATCACTATCTCTCACTTTTCAAAAAAATTTCAAGATATTCAATCAGTTGTAGGTTATCAATCTCTCCCTTTCACATTGATGGAAAAACAATATGAAATATGTCATAGAATACCAAACTCTTGGTTACAATTGTCTGAAGGAGATTGTTGGAATGATTATGTGTTGTCTTTGATGTCACACAAATGTCATATCAATTGTTAGCTCAGTCGGTCAGCAAAGAAGTTCCCAGTGTCTACTGAGACCTCTCGGGTGTCAAAAGAAAAGTATGGCAGAAAATAGTGTTAACCGAGCTTCCTCAGTTATCAAAGGAAAATTAGTGTCTAACGAGTTCACTTGGTCTCCAAAGGATGTTGAATAATTCACAGTACTTACTGAGTTCTCTCAGTCACCAAAGGAAATCTTTTTCAGATTAATGTTTACCAAGCAAGGTCAGCCCAATAAAGGATTTTGTCAATTTGAGAAATAAAGTTGGTTTATTCCAGTCGACTATTGTAATGATTAGTAATGTTTTGTAATAATTATTAGTGCTGACTTGACAATCTGAATGGTATATATATAGAAGGTCAAGTTGTGAATTATGAGGATGAAAATGCAAGTGAAAAAAAAGGAAGAATAGTATGAGAAAATTTTGAAGGATGATTAGATATCCTTGAAGAGCAGTAGAGATATATTTGATTAGGAAGGATCTAGTGAAGTAGAATAGAGATCTGTAATCAACAATTCAGTTGCATCACTATTCAGGTCACTTCATTGTTACTTTCTTACCATTGTAGCAGTGATTTCAAAATCTCCTAACCGAGTTGGTTTAACAGCCATTTTGTAAATCATCTAACAAGGTGACAGTTTTATTGAATTGTTTCAAGACCTCTTACAAGGCCACTCCTAGCAGGGTGATTAAATCCTCTAACAAGGTCACACCTAACAGTGTTTTTTGTAACCTTTTACAGGGTTGGCTCCTAACAGGGCATCACTTCAGAAGAGTGAAAATCAATAACTAGTTACATTGGTGGTTTTCCCCATATTGGGTTTCCACATTAAATCTAGTGTCTCTTGTATTCATGGTATTTTCTTTATTCATGCATGTTAATCACTGATAAATGCTTAAGAACAATTATAATTAACACTCTCTTCAATTACCAAGTTTCATCATTTCTCTGTATGTCAGTAGTAAATAATTAAATAAGACATCTAAGGGATCAGTGGTAATATTTTGTGGTTAAATGATTCACCTCCCCTCTTAGTTACTACATCCATATTTCCAACAATTGGTATCAGAGCTTTTGGTGCTTGCAGGAAGGGTTTTAAGGACCTAAGCTAAAGATCAGGATGTCTTACAAGAGATAAATTCCAAGGCTTAATAGAGATAACTTTTCAGCATGGCAAGGTCTCATGAGACTTCATCTAGCTTCCATTGGTGGTTTTTCCCATATTGGGTTTCCACGTTAAATCTGGTGTCTCTTGTGTTCATGATATTTTCTTTATTCATGCATGTTAATCACTGATGAATACTTAAGAACAATTATAATTAACACTCTCTGCAATTACTGAGTTTCAGCATTTCTCTGTATGTCAGCAGTAAATAATTAAATAAGACATCTAAGGGATCAATGGTAATATTTTGTGGTTAACTGATTCACCCCCCCCTCTCAGTTACTACATCAATATTTCCAACAATTGGTATCAAAGCTTTTGGAGGAAAAATTGATGATGAAACTGTTATAAGTAAGGTTCTTAGAACATTGCTTCCTATCTATGCAATAAGAGTATTTTCTATTCAAGAAAGAATGTGTGAAAAAAATCACAATATAACTTTGGATGCCTTAGTTGGAAGATTGACAGCTTTTGAATTGGACAACTATGATAACTATGTTCCAACTTCTAAAAATATTGAATCAGCATTTGAGGCCAAACTTTCACTTAAGAAGGGCAAGAAAATCCAGTCAGAAAGTGAAGAAGAATCAGAGGAAAGTTCAGACAGTGATCTTGAAGTTATTGAAGGATTACTTGCAAAAAAATATACTAGAGGCAGAGGTAAATACAAAGGTAAAACTCCCTTAATCTATTTTTTATGTGAAGAAATTGGTCATATTGCAGCTAGGTGCCCAAACAAACAAAGAAAAGATGAGAAGAAAGGTCACAAGTACAATGGCAAGAAGAATTTCAAGTCATTCAAGGATAAAGGTAAGAAAACATGTTTTTTGGCTAAGGATTCTGATTATAGTGAAGAAGAAATTGTCTTCATTACTGTAAAAGATGAATCTGACGATGATGAAGATGAGATGGCACTTATCTCTCATATAAGCAAAAATGATACATGGATTATAGACAGTGGATGCTCACATCATATGACTGGTGACAAAACTAAGTTTGAACATTTTGAAGACTATGATGGTGGTAGTGTAAGGTTTGGAAACAATGAACCTTGTTGTATAAAAGGAAGAGGAAAAATTTCATTAACCAAAGAACTTATATGTGATAATGCATATTGGGTTGAAGGACTAAAACATAATCTTCTAAGTGTAGCACAGCTAATTAACAGTGGACTCAAGGTTGAATTCATGAATGGCAAAGCAAGATTGCTGGATGACAAAGGAAAAATGATTGGTTCAGGCAAACTAACCAAAGGTAACCCATTTTATCTTGATCTCGGTGAATGCTCATGTTTTATTGCTCAAATTGAAGAAATTTGGTTATGGCACAAAAGGTTATGTCATGTAAATTTTGATAATATGGTGAAAATAAGAAAATTCAAGAAAGTAAGAGGTATTCCTACTTTGAAGAAACCTGATATTGATCTATGCAAGAATTGTCAAATTGGTAAAATGGGAAAGACTAGCTTTAAAAGTAAAAACTATCAATCTGAATATATTTTGGATATTGTGCATACTGACTTATGTGGACATATTGAATTGAAAGCTATACTGGAGAAAAATTCTTTATTCTCTTTGTTGATGATTACTCTAGAATGATGACTGTTATGTATTTAAGAGAAAAGTCAGAAGCATTTAAGAAATTCAAATGGTATTTGGCAAGAGTAGAAAAGGAAATAGGAAAAAGAATGAAGTGCTTGAGATCAGACAGAGGTGGTGAATTCATCTCCCATGAATTCAATAATTTCTGCATTGAAAGAGGAATCAAAAGATAGGTATTAGTTCCAAGAACTCCTGAGCAGAATGGAATAGCTCAAAGGAGGAATAGATCTATCATGGATTGTGCAAGGACTCTAATGATTGAAAAGAACATTGCTATGAAATACTAGAAGGAAGTTATTAGCACTGCAATTCATACCTTGAACTGAGTACACTTGAGGAAAGACACATTCAAAACTCCTTATGAGTTATGGTATGGCTATAAACCCAATGTAAGTTACCTAAAAGTATTTGGTAATAAATGTTACATCTTGAAAGAATCTAGAAAAGGCAAACTTGATGCAAAAGGTGGTGAAGGAATATTTTTGGGATATTCTTGCAAAAGTAAGGCATATAGATGTCTAAATTTGTCTACTCATAAAATCATAGAAAGTGCACATGTGAAAGTAGATGAGTTTGCAGAAAAGACTATAGAAGAAAGTAAAAGGGAACCAGAGGATTACAGAAGATTTGTTTACATTGAACCTGATACATTTCCAGACACATCTATCAATAAGGAGACTACATCAACCGAGCCCAGTACAGTAACCGAGTCATAAGAAGAAGTTCAGACCGAGTCACAAGAAGAAGTTCAGACCGAGTCACAAGAAACTGAGTCTCAGCCTAAAGCTACTGAGCAAATATCTATCAAGCCCGACCAAACTGAACCTGAAGATGAAATTCAAGAAGATGACAATGTAACTCATTCAAGAAGAAAGGAACCTATATTGGCCAAGTATGTCAAGAAGCATCATACACTAGATCATATTATTGGAAACAAATTAGATAGCACTATGATAAGAAGTAAACTAAAAGATACATGTTTACTTGCTGATTTTGAACCTAAAAATGTCAAAGATGCATTGGAAAATGAAAGTTGGATTGAGGCTATGAATGAATAAATAGAGAAAATAGAGAAAAATAAGACATGAACTCTTGTACCTAGGCCTAAAGATAAAAATATAATTGGGACAAAATGGGTATTCAGAAATAAGTTGAATGAAGATGGTCAAGTATCAAGAAACAAAGCAAGATTGGTATGTAAAGGATATTCTCAAGAAGAAGGTATAGATTATGGAGAGACTTTTTCTCCTATTGCAAGATTAGAAGGTGTAAGGACTCTACTTGCATATGTAGCACATAAAGGATTTAAGGTATATTAGATGGATATAAAATCTGCATTTCTCAATGGTATTCTTGATGAAGAAGTCTACATTGAGCAACCTGAAGGTTTTATGGATCCAGACAAAAGGGATATGGTCTGCAAGTTACACAAAGCACTGTATGGTCTAAAAGAAGCCCCTAGGGCATGGTATGAAAGATTACATAACTATCTAACTCAGATTTGGTTTCAAAAGAGCTAATGACAATAGTAATTTATACATCAAAGAAGGACCAGAGAACAAAATTGTTTTGGTAGAAATATTTGTGAATGATACTATGTTTACAAGGAATGATGATCAGTGCAAAGAATTTTCAGAGAAAATGAACAAAGAATTTGAAATGTCTATGTTTGGTCAAATAAAATTCTTTGTTGGACTTAAAATTCAGCAGAGCAAGAACGGTATCTACATTACTCAGTCTAAATACATCAAGGAAATACTTAAGAAGTTTGGTATGGAAGATTCAAAACCAGTTGGTACACCCATGTGTACTGGACTGAAGCTTACCAAAGATGATGATTCAAAAGAAGTAGATCAGACCTTATACAGATCAATGATTGGAAAATTATAGTATGTAGTACATACAAGGCTTGATATTGCCTTAGTAGTTGGTATAGTAGCAAGATTCTCAGCAAAACCCAGAGAAAATCACATGATGACAATCAAAAGAATCTTGAGATACTTGAGAGGAACTGAAGATTATGGCTTGTGGTATAAACTTGGAGGCAATCTAGACTTAAAAGTGTTTACTGATGCTGATTGGGTAGGAAACATTGATGACAAAAAGAGTACAAGTGGTGGAGCATTTTTTATTGGCAAAAGGTTAGTATCTTGGACCAGTAAAAAGAAAAATTGCACATCCCAATCCACAACAGAAGTAGAATACGTTGCTGCAGTAGTAAACTACTCTAATATTGTCTGGTTCAAACAGTTATTGGAAGGCATGAAAGTTCAGATCAAAGAACCAGTTGTTATGTTCTGTGATAATACAAGTGCAATAAATATTTCAAAGAATCCAGTAATGCATTCCAAAACCAAACACATTGCTATAAAATATCACTTTGTCAGAGAATTGGTGTAGGACAAGGAAATCAGATTGGAATATGTTCATACAAAAGAACAAATTGCAGATATCTTCACCAAGCCACTACCTAAGGATGCATTCTTGTATCTAAGAGGTAAGTTAGGGGTCATTCCCCTATCCGAGGCTCACTAAATTGAGTTTTAGTAATGCATCAACCAGAGCATGTTGAAGATCAGTCAGTTGATGTAGCATAGTCAAAGAATCATTGCATATGAATAAGTACTTAAGGTACATTGGTATTCACCAAAAGTGTGTTATCTTTGGCATGTGTTGTCAAAGAGGGAGAGTCTGCTGTCATTTCATGAAATTTCTAAGAAAGCGAATTTTTTTTTTTTTAAAAAGAGGGAGAGTTTTCAGTCAGAGAGAGAAGTTTGCTGACAGAGGGAGATGAGAATCAGAATGAAGCTAAGGATATGTTCCTTATTCTATGTTTGTTGTGAAATTTCATTGTGCTATGACATATTGTGTTGCCATCAATGCCAAAGAGGGAGATTGTTGGATATAATTATTTGAAGGAGATTGTTGGAATGATTATGTGTTGTCTTTAATGTCACACAAATGTCATATCAATTGTCAGCTCAGACGGTCAGCAAAGTAGTTCCCAGTGTCTACCAAGCTCAATCGGTCAGCAAAGCAGTTCCCAGTGTCTACCGAGACCTATCAGGTGTCAAAAGAAAAGTATGGCAAAAAATATTGTTAATCAAGCTTCCTCATTTATTAAAGGAAAGTTAGTGTCTACCGAGTTCACTCGGTCTCCAAAGGATGTTGAACAATTCGCAGTACTTACCGAGTTCTCTTGGTCACCAAAGGAAATCTTTTTCGGATTAATGTTTACCGAGCAAGGTCAGCCCAGTAAAGGATTTTCTCAATTTGAGAAATAAAGTTGGTTTATTCCAGCTGACTGTTGTAATGATTAGTAATGTTTTGTAATAATTATTAGTGCCAACTTGACAATCTGAATGGTATATATATAGAAGGTCAAGTTGTGAATTATGAGGATGAAAATGCAAGTGAAAAAAAAGGAAGAATAGTATTAGCGAATTTTGAAGGATGATTAGATATCCTTGAAGAGCAGCAGAGATATATTTGATCAGGAAGGATCTAGTGAAGCAGAACAGAGATCTGTAATCAAAAATTCAGTTGCATCACTATTCAGGTCACTTCATTGTTACTTTCTTACCATTGTAGCAGTGATTTCAAAATCTCCTAACCGAGTTGGTTTAACAGCCATTTTGTAAATCCTCTAACAAGGTGATAGTTCTATTGAATTGTTTCAAGACCTCTTACAAGGCCACTCCTAGTAGGGTGATTAAATCCTCTAACAAGGTCACACCTAATAGTGTGTTTTGTAACCTTTTACCGGGTTGGCTCCTAATAGGGCATCACTTCAGAAGAGTGAAAATCAATAACTAGTTACATTGGTGGTTTTTCCCATATTGGGTTTCCACGTTAAATCTGGTGTCTCTTGTGTTCATGGTATTTTCTTTATTCATGCATGTTAATCACTAATGAATGCTTAAGAACAATTATAATTAACACTCTCTGCAATTACCAAGTTTCAGCATTTCTCTGTATGTCAGCAATAAATAATTAAATAAGACATCTAAGGGATCAGTGGTAATATTTTGTGGTTAACTGATTCACCTCCCCTCTCAGTTACTACATGCATATTTCCAACACAAACATCTCTTCTACAACTCTATAAGAAAATGTCGTAACTTGGTAAGCTCTCCCTAGATTTTACATTTTATATGTTTAATCACTACACAACATTAACATTCCATGCAGACTCTCCCTATGGATTTGATCTATTTCTTGTGTATTTTTTATCTCCTTGTAGTCTTCTCTCCTTTTCAATAAATATTTCATTGAATATTTTCTCCCTTTGATAGCAATACCAAAAATAATAAACAACTCTTGAGTAGTGAAAAATATTATCTCTAGTGTTCGGTTCAGATCAAATACCTTTCATGTATCGATATGCAGTTTTAGTTTATTCTCCATCTTCTAGCTTTCACAACCTTAGGAAACCTAAAGTGTGAGCCATATGCATCAACATCATTTGATATTCTAATAAATTATAGGTTGATGCAACCTCTTGATCACCTTAGTGACTGACAAATAAGGGACAGACCTCTATTCTAGTCCTCAAGTACACAAATGTATCCTTAGGTAAGGGTTTAGTGAATATATCTACAAGTTGCTCTTTTGATTTCACAAACTCTAATTTCACTTTCTTTTCTTGTACTTGTTCCCCCAAGTAGTGATACTTTATAGATATATGCTTTGTTTTTTCATGCATCACCGGATTCTTAGAAATATTTATAGAACTTGTGTTGTCACAATATATTATCAGTGGGTTAGTGATTTCTTCATTCATACCTTTTGAAAGTTGGTTTATCCATGAAATGTTTGAACAATTAGTAGTAGCAGCAACATATTCTACTTTGGTAGTGGACTAAGAAATGCATCCTTGTTTCTTACTTATCTAAGTAACTAATATTTCTCCCAAAAAGAATTCTCCACCAGTAGTGCTCTTTCAGTCATTAATATTTCTAGCCCAATCTGCATCTATGTAAACTTTCAGTTCAAAATTTCCCTCTTCTTTGTACCATAAACTATAGTTTTTAGTATTTTTCAAATATCTCAAAATTATTTTTACTGCAGTAATATGTTATCTTTAGGATTAGCAAAAAATCTTGCTACAATTTCAACTGCATGTGCAATAGCTGGTCTATTATGCACAACATACATCAATGTTCTAATCATTAATCTATATAAAGTTTGATTTACCTCAGTTGACTAGTCATCCTTTGTTAATTTGCATCCTATGATCATAGGTGTACTGATCAATTTGAATCTTCCATACCAAAGGTCTTCAAAACTTCTTTTATGTACTTTGATTGTGTAATGAATATACCCTCACTTTGTTGTAAAATTTGCAAACCAAGAAAGAATTTAATCTCTCCAAATATTGACATTTCAAATTCTTTTCTCATTTCATCAAAAAATGATTTGCATAGATTATCATGTCTTCCAAATATGATATCATCAACAAAAATTTCAGCAATAAGAATCTTATCATCAGTTTCATGTTTCAAGTATAAATTGTTATTGTCACTTGTTCTAACAAATCCAATACCAATAAGATAGGAATGCAATCCTTCATACCATGCTCTTGGTGCTTGTTTCAATCCATATAGTGCTTTGTGCAACTTACATACCATGTTTTTTTATTTGGATCAACAAAAACCTTTAAGTTGTTCAATGTATACCTCTTCCTCAACTATTCCATTCAGAAATGCAGATTTGACATCCATTTGATAAACTTTAAATCCTTTGTAAGCAGCATATGCAAACAATATTCTAACTCCTTCAAGTATAGCTATTGGTGAAAAATTCTCACCATAATCAATACCTTCTTCTTGTGCATATCCTTATCATACAAATCTTTCCTTATTCCTAATGACTTCACCATTTTCATTCAACTTGTTTCTCAATATCCATTTGGTTCCAACTACATTCTTATGATTCGATCTTGGTACCAATGTCCATTATTTATTTTTCATCATCTTCTCCATTTATCCATTCATGGCTTTAATCCATTCATCATTTTCAAGTGCATCTCTAAAATTTTTAGATTCAAATTCACAAACTAAACGTGTGTTGTTTGTTAACTTACTTTGTGCCATCATGATAGCTTTCTTGTCTCTAATAATCTGATTCCATGGATGGTGTCTCCTCACAAATTTTGCAAGTACATGCTTAGTTCTTTATTCTTCATTTGGTGTAGGATCATGATCTTCCTTGGTAACTATTTCCTGATTCTTGATCTATATAGGTTGATGCTTAGTATCATTATCCTATTGCTTGATAATGCCAGATTGTTTCTCAAGTAGTCTGTCATGTTTCTCAATGTATGTAAATCAACCATAGTCTTCTAGTTCCTTTTTTCTTTCTTCATTATTTTTCTTAGAAAACTCATCAACCCTCACATTTGTACTTTCAATCATTTTTTTAGTATCCTTATTCAAAGATTTGTAATCTTTTCTTTTAGTAGAATATCCTAAGAATATTCATTCATCACCTTTTGAATCAAATTTCCTATTTCTATCATCTTTTAGAATATAACATCTACTTCCAAATATTTTGAAATAACTTACATTTGGTGTGTAACCATACCATAACTCATAAGGTGTCTTGTTTGAATCTTTCTTCAGTTGTACTCAGTTCAATGTGTATATAGTAGTACTAACAACTTCTCTCTAGTATATCTATGCAACATCTTTTTCAATCATTACTGTTCTAGTACAATCAATAATAGATATATTCCTCATTTTGACAATCCCATTCTGTTGAGGTGTCCTCAGTGCAAAAACCTATCTTTTAATTCCATGCTCATTACAAAATTCAGTGAACTCATCAAAAAGAAACTGACCACCTCTATTTGATCTCAAGCATTTTAACTTTTTACCACTTTCTCTTTCTACTTTAGCTTTAAACCATTTAAACATCTTAAAATCTTCTTATTTTTCTTTCAGATACATAATTGTTATCATCCTAGAGTAGTCATCACAAAACAAGATAAAGTATCTGTCTCTATAATAACTCTGAGTTCTCATAGGACCACACAAGGTGGTATGAACCAACTCCAAAATAGCATTAGATGAATAGTTTCTGCTCTTCAAACTATATTTTGACATTTTTCCCATTTAACATTGTTTTCACATGACATGGTCAAGTTTAGATAAGCTCGATAAACTTACAACTCTCCTTTTATTATTGATTTTAACCATGTTGTCAAAATTCACATGAAATAGCCTTTTGTGCCATAAGCACACATCTTCAACTCTAGCCAATAAATAATAAGTTTCAGCATTATCAAGATAAAATAGATTACCTTTAGATTGTTCACCAATACTGACCAACTTTCCATTCTCATCATATATTTCCATCTTTCTATTCTTAAATGAAACTCAGTGACCTATGTTAATCATTTGTGCTACACTCAACAGATTATAATTAAGTCCCTTCACCCAATATGAATTCTCACATCTGATTTTATTGTTCAACAAGATAGATCTTTTTATTTTTACTAGACAAGGTGTATCATTTCCCATTTTAATAGATCCACCATTATAATGTTCAAGGTATTCAAAATTTTGTTCATCGCCAGTCATATGATGTGTATAGTTACTATCAATAATCCAAGTATCAGTCTTGATAACTTTAGAAATAAGTGTTGTTTCAACATACCTTTCTTCTTGTTATGAATCTTCTTTCAAAGCTAAGAATACCACCTCAATGTCTTCATCAGTGTTGGTCTCAGTGTCATCATCATCATTTTCAACAAGGTAACATGTCTTCTTGCCTTTGTCTTTGTAATCTCAGTTACTTCTCCTTTCATAGTGTCGCTTGCCTCTATGTTCTTGGTTATCTCTCCTCTCAAATTTCATTTCACCAGATCTTTCATTATCTTTGTCATCTTCTTTCCTACTAGGACATCTAACTACAATGTGGCCAATTTTTGTAAAATTAAAACAAACCAAAGGTAATTTCCCCTTATATCTCCATTTACCTTTCTACAGTCTTCTAGCCATTAATGCTTCAAGATCATCAAGTTCATCCTCATCACTATCACTATCACTCTCATTTCTTATCATGTGTTTACTACTTGATTTACCAATTTTCAAGGATGACATAAATGTAGACTCAACATTAGGAACAATACTATTATCGAAGTTATTAAACTTAAAATTAGTTAGTCTACCGATTAGACTATCAAGTGTAAGATGATTACCCAAAGCTAACCTCATTTCATGAATTTTAGAGACTCTAATAGCATTAGTAGGCAACAAGGTTCTAATAATTTTACTTACAACAGTGTCTTCTTCAATAATGCCTCCTTCTCCTCAGATAGCATTGACAATCTCCTTAATTTGGTTTTTGTACTATGAAATTTTTTCTCTTTCTTTCATTTTCATGTCATCAAAATTTCCTCTAAGACTCTCATCTTTAGTTCTTAGTACACTTGCTTCTCCTCTATGAACTAGTGCAAGTGTGTCCCACATTTGTTTAGTAGAAGTACATGTCTTGACATCTTCAAATTCGACATCTGATAAGGAAGCAACAATCTCTATCAATGAAGCATTGTGTTCATGTCTATCTCTCATCTAATCAATAGTCAAAGGTCTAGTGGGCTGCATGAAGTCAGTATCCAAGTAGTATATTATATATTCTCAAATTCTAGATAGATGCAATCTCATTCTGCTTTGCCATGTTAAGAAGTTATCTTTGTTCATCTTTTCCACCTCTCTCTTATACTTCTTGTGATATTTAGCTTAAGTCCTTCAAAATTTTCTTCCTTCAAGAACTCTATGCTCTGATACCAATTGTTAGATAACTAAGAGGAGGGGTTGATTCAGAGCCCTCTACTATCCCCTCAAGGAACCCAACTCAATTTGAGGATTCTACAAGCATCTTGGAATATACTCAAGGATCAAATAGAGTGCTTTGACTTTTGTTAACCAATACCTCAATCATTTTGAACAAGTTCTCTCCGTTGATCTCTCCTTCTAGCTCCCCTTAGCACCAACCTTGACTCTAGGCTTCACCTCTGCTCTTAGACACAACTCTTACTCCCTTAACTGACCCAACACTTGGTCCTCACATACATGAATGTCTTTTTTCTAACTAAGACACTAAAAATACTCCAAATGGCCTATCTATAAGTCCCCAAACCATCTATGATCCTACTTCCACTCCCAATACCCAACAACCTTCTCTAGGCCTATCTAGTAGCCCTTCTCAAATAGTGTTATGCAAATTATCCAAATACTTTCCAAACAATTCCATGAATTTTTTACATTTTCAAATACCCTTTTTAAAGTTATTAGACATATGTTAGAATTAGATCTCCATGATTTCACTGGTAAATCTTTCCATCACCCTATAACCCTCATTATAGGCCTAACTAGCCCTCCATTAACAAAGAAACACCTACACTCCCTTACTTCTAGGATCCAATACCCCATATGTCTTTCAAAATGGTATAAAACAATATATTTTCAACTTGGTTTGATCAGACCCGCTCATTTATGCTCCCATTCATCAAACCCTTGTTTCTAGGGTCACCTACCTAGGGTCTATTAAAAAATACCTCCACAACCCTATCCAGATCAATCCAATGGTTCTAACACATCATATTTCATATGAAATCCCTGTTCTATCACCAAAAACCTCCACCCTTAAGGGCATTTACTCCCATGATAATTGGTGCCAAATCAGGGGACTTGCTCACACAACAACATCCACTTCTTTGTGGTCTCTCCACCCATTTCTCCATTTCCTTGCATAAAATAAACTATCCTAAGGGAATATATTACATTGTTCCACTCTCCCACCAATCAAAATGGCCACAGGGTGGGAGAGTCACTTCATTGTGAATTCTTCAAACCCAAAACACTGATTGCACCCAAAAGCCAGTCACTGTTCCAAGACACCAATCAAGTCCTAGGCTTATCAACAATCAAAAACACTAATACCAATGCATAGAAAGGTGAATAAAAATTTCACTAATTTATTTACATCACTATCAACTCAAGACCATGTTTTGTGCAACCAAAATAATTTATTGTTTCCCTGATTGTACCCACAAGTAGTGACATAGTTTACAGAGAATTATTTGTTTTATTCATCTCAAAACATTAAATTGTAACTTCTTTACACCCACCACTTGGCATCTATCATTCATGCCCCATGAATCAACATTAAAATATACTTCTAAACCCAAAAATCCTGACTGTACCCATGTAACTAACCCCCAAACTATCTCATAATAGTCTTAAACTGACTGTCAAACACAAATTGGTTAAAGTTGTCAAGTGGACAAAAAAAGTTGTCAACTTGACAAAAATCATATAATGCCCCTCTTATAACCTTTAAAATATTTTAAATAACCTTTTTAATCCAAACCAACTCTTTGATCCCTCATGTGCCTTATAGGCTATATTTTGCCAATATAGGAAAATTCCATATTTTAGCACTTCAAGTGTTTTTACATCATTTGATTGGCTCTATTGGCCAAATTATATCCATTATAGACCTTATATGTCTTTAGATCAATCTAACTAACCTAGCATTAACTTAATCACCGCTAGTGACCCCTAGGTACATTTATCCCTTCCCAATGTCATTTAATGGCTTACATCATTAAGCTCATTACAATATGATCAGTATATGATCAAAACATCATTGCATGACCATTATTGGTCTATTACACTATCAAATGACCCTTGATGGCCATGTCATATTTAAATCCACTCAAGGATCTATCAGTGACCCTAGTGCACTCCTTAGGTCTTGCCTGTGACCTTGGTGCTCCTACACCATACTCCCCAACTTTGAAATATTTTAAACTCCACTTAGAAATTCCTACAAATCAAGCCTTATTGATTGGATCTCTATGTCCTTTAAGTTCTCTTGTGTATGTGTAATTTGTCCCATGATGTTCCATGCTCTCATGGCTCCTTGAATTCCCTTGGATTTCACCTGCTACGTCACTATGCTTATCCATGCTTGAATCTTGTTGTCCACACCTATTTCCCATGTGATCATATAATTTTTGGAAGTGTACACCATGTGCCTTCCTCCTACATCTTCTTTTCTTTCTCTTGTGCTTAGGATCTAGTGACCAAATCAATAGAAAGAAAAGAGAATAACATAACCTTGGAACTATGTGACTTTGACACAACCTTGTCAACTTCACCATGCTAGAAATCTGGACCACATTAGGATACGCCTGTGACAAAATCAGACTTAGTACCCCAAAACATTGCAATATCTTTACATTAGTATATGTTATCCCCATACACATGCTTGGATTATTTTTCTCATGATCCTTCATCATCATGTTGTCCTCATCCTCATATTTTTCATGCTTTGACACCTATGCTACTGTTAGAAACTGCTTATCAACATCTTGCCATCTTCCTCATTATTTTAATTTTCATTCTTGATGACTTCTTTCTCCAAATCATCATCATTCTTCCTCACACAAGTCTGCATTAGCTCTTTATCTTCATGATCCGTATGCCTTAGGAACTCTCTTCTTCCCACCAACAATGTCCTTGACATTCCCCATGCTATCTTGTTACCATATAGTGGACTCATCACAAACTCTTTCCCATTATTCTTAATAACATATGTATTATCTCTTCCATCATATAAGGCTTTAACATCAACTTTCCATACTCTACCCAAGATTATATGACAATAACTCAAAGGCATAATGTCACATAAAATAGAATCAAAATATGAACCAATATTGAAGGAAACATAAGCTTATTCTTTAACATAAATCCACTAATCATTGTATACCCCATATACTTTGTAAGGTGTACCATGTACTATCTTTTCCAAGTTCAACTTGCAAACCATTTCATTAGAAACAAGATTAGCAAAAGATCCACTAGAAACAACAACTTTGTATACCTTACCCCTGCATTTACATTGTGTCCTGAATATGGATGAACTTTGAATGTACCTTGTATCCAAATTTTATTCCATGATGACCACCATACCTACTATCAACTCTTCTTCAATTAGAAACCTTTGAACTCACCTTCAATCCAAGATCTATCCAACATAGAGTCACCACCTTGGAACACTCATGGAGGATGATTCAACTCCAAGCATCAACAAAGGACTCCGCATATTCAATATCTCAAATCTTCTTCACCCCAAACCCAAACCTTATGTTGGGCTCTCATACCACTTGATGAAAAGCCCTCTACTATCCCCTCAAGGAGCCAAACCCAACTTGAAGATTCTACAAGCATCTTGGAATCTACTCAAGGAATTAGTCTCTCTCAAAGATCAAATAGAGTGGTTTGAATTTTGTTAACCAATAGCTCAATCATTTTGAACAAGTTCTCTCCCTTGATCTTTCCTTCCAACTCCCCTTAGCACCAACCTTGACTCCAAGCTTCACCTCTGCTCTTAGACACAACTCTTACTCCCTCAACTAACCCAACACTTGGTCCTCACATAAATGAATGTCTTTGTTCGCACTAAGACATTAAAAATTCTCCAAATGACCTATCTATAAGTCCCCAAAACATCTATGGTTCTAATTCAACTCCCAATACCCAACTACCTTCTCTAGGCCTGTCTAGTAGCCCTTCTCAAACAATGTTTTGCAAATTAGCCAAATAATTACCAAATAATTTGGTGAAGTCTTTACTTTTTCAAATACCCTTTTTGAATTTAATAAACATATTTTAGACTTAGATCTCCATCCTTTGACTGGTGAACCTTTTCATCACCCTACAACCCTCATTCTAGGCCTAACTAGTCCCCCATTAACAAAGCAACACCTACACTCCCTTACTTCTAGGACTCAATACCCCCAAATAGTATTGAAAAATGGTATAAAACAATATATTTTTGACTTGGTTTGATCATATTCACTCATTTATGCTTCCATTCATCAAACCCTTGTTTCTAGGGTGACCTACCTAGGGTCTATTCAAAAAGACCTCCACAATCATCTCCAGATAGATCCAATGGTTCTAACACACCATATTTCATATGAACATCCCTGTTCCATCACCAAACACCTCCACTCTTAAGGGAATTCACTCCCATGATAATTGGTGCCAAATTAGGGCACTTGCTCACACAACAACATCCACTTCTTTGTGGTCTCTCTAGCCATTTATCCATTTCCCTACATAAAATAAACTATCCTAAAGGAATATATTACATTGTTCCACTCTCCCACCAATCACAAAAACCAGAGGGTGGGAGAGTCACTTCATTGAAAATTCTTTAAACACAAAATGTTGATTGCACACAAAAGCCAGTCACTGTTCCAAGACACCAGTCAAGTCCTAGATTTATCGACAATAAAAAAAAAATGATACCAATGCATAGAAAGGTGAATAAAAATCACAATAATGTATTTACATCACTATCAATTCAAGACCACATTTTGTACAACCAAAATAATTTATTGTTTCCCTGACGGTACCCACGGGTAGTGACATGGTTTATAGAGAAATCTTTATTTTATTGATCTCAAAACATTACATTGTAACTTCTTTACTCCCACCATTTGAAATGTATCATTCAAACCCCATGAATCAACACTAAAACATACTTCTAAACCCAAAAATCCTAACTATACCCATGTAACTAACCCCCAAATTGTCTCATAACAGTCTTAAACTAACTGTCAAATATAAATTGGTTAAATTTTTTGTCAAGTTGAAAACAAAAGTTGTCAACTTGACAAAAATCATATAATGCCCCTCTGATAACCTTTAAAAGGTTTAAAACATCCTTTTTAATCCAAACTAACTCTTTGACCCCTCATGTTCATTATAGGGTAAAATTTGCCAATATAGGAAAATTCCACATTTTAGCACTTCAAGTGCTTTTACATCATTTGATTGGCTCTATTGGCCATACTATATCCATTATAGACCTTATAGGTCTTTAGATCAATCTAGCTAACCTAGGATTAACTTAATCACCCCTAGTGACCCCTAGGTACATTTAGCCCTTCCCAATGCCATTTAATGGCTTACATCATTGAGCTCATTACAATATGATCAGTATATGATCAAAACATCATTTCATGACCATTATTCATCTATTACACTATCAAATGACTCTGGATGGCCATGTCATCTTTAACTCCACCCAAGGATCTATTAGTGACCCTGGTATACTCCTTAATTAGGTCCTGTCTGTGACCTTGGTGCTCCTGTACCAGGGGTGAATTAGTTAAGTCTAGTTATCCTATAGTCCCAAATATCTCATATGTATATATTAAAAATTTTCAATCAAATAATGAACTCGGTGAAATATCAATTGTGCCTTTCTCTTCATCTACTGATTACCATTAAATTAAATATTGTATTCACCGATCTATCCAATTATAAAAATGTGTAAAGTAAAATAAAAATTCAACACATCACACACATATAACACATATATTTTTAACATGGAAACACTATTAAAGGAAAAGCCACCTCAGACCAGTAACCCATAATAATTCACTCTTCTAAAGTGAGCTCAATTAGGAGCCAACCTTGTTAAAGGTTACAAAACACACTATGAGGTGTGACCTGGTTAGAGGATTTATCACTAACAATTCTCCTTTGACCAAACATTCACTATGGGGTCAACAAGAAAATAATCAACATTCATTAAATGCCATATTGAAATACAAAAGACTCTTAAGTCTCACTCAGTGAAGATATTTATTTGTAACAATGGTTAAACTTATACAATAATGATTTGATTCAAATACAACTTTGATTTACATATTTTTAGATCTATTCTAAGCTCAAAATACCTCTAACCAATAATAAATTCAACATCAGTGTTTCCTCCAACTCTATTTTTCTCAATATATGTGTTCTCTAACACTTAGTATTGTCTGTAGTTCTGCTCAGTTTTGTCTTCAACTAGTTTGATCAGTGTTGCATGAAAACAATCATTTTCACATGAATTCTCCTATGGCATTAAAATCTCCATACTCAATAATGAATCTTATGTCTCCTTATATAGACATCATAAACCATTTTCTTTTCATCCATACATTTTTCCTCTTAATCTTCACCATTCATTTTTCTACTTTAACCATCCTTGATAGTTGTGTCATTAACATGTTTCATTCTCCTTCATTCAATCAATCTTTAATTTTATCAATTGTTTGATCGTCATAACAAACATTATCTTCTACCTCAAAATCATAAGCAATTGTCTTGCTCATCACTTCAGTCAGCTGTTATAAACTCCATTTATTTCTTTCACTCAAGCATACCAGAATGTGTCATTGAATACCTTCTTAGTTAATACTATACTCGGTATACACTACACTTTCTTTGTTTATACAAAAATCTTCATTTACCAACCACATAAAATTGTTCAATTCTGATCTTCAATACATAATAGAATCATGTAATAAAATCAAGTCATAAACATAATGCCATAGACTCATCAATAAGTTACCCAATGTATACCATATCCATATCTTACTCATATCCATCTCATCTTCATGTAGATATCTCATTCCTTTACCATTTTCCTTCTTTAGATGCTTGTAACTATAATGATAAGTAGAGTCAAAACTAGTTGACATCAATGACAATGCATGAACTTATTTAATTATCTTACATATACTTTAGTATCTTGGTGATCATCAATCATTGTCTCTCACTTTTCAAACTTTCCTTCAGGATATTCAATCAGTTATAGGTTATCATCATAGAAGGAGATTCAATAATCGATATTAGTGCTATCAAAATTGTAAGTACACCTATTTGGTGATAGAATTCCTTATTAAGTAAAGCCAAGGATCTATTGAATTATTTTGGTGATATTATAATTAACCAAGTTTATAGAGGAGGCATCTGTATTGTCCTAAAATTTTAGTACCTATAACTATATGCTCTATTGGTCTCCATATAGGAGATTTCAAGATTTTAGGTTCCTTATGCTTAATCTAGCAACTTGGCTCCACTAATTCCAACATCTTCCCATCATTAACTCAACATTTAAATTTAATCTCATTATTCTAGGTATATAATTCCTAGGGAATTCTATACCCAAATATACAATGCCCAAGGTGTTGTATACCCTGACATTTAAGCCCAAATATGAACTAGAATCCCATTGCATTATTTTAACAAGATTTCTAGGTTTTTGGTAAGCTTGTGTCAATTTTGATCCTAAAAACTATTGTGAGAGGTATATAATTGTCCTATGTTTCCCCATTTTTCTAAAAATAGTTTCAAGATCCATAATCAATAATTCAAGTTTTCTCCTACTTTTTCACATTCAACTTCAATTTTCAAGATTCTAAGGCATTTTAATGGAAATCTTCTCCATTGTATCAAGCTTCTCTTCCATGGTTGCCAATTAGAGGAGTTATCAATCAAGAAAAAAGATCTATTTATCCATGTACATTCATGCATTTCATCCATTCTTCAAGGAAAGAATCTATCAATCATAAAAATATTTAAGATCTTGGAGCAACATTCATATATATATATATATATATATATATATATATATATATATATATATATATATATATATATATATATATATATATATATATATATATATATATATATATATATATATATATATATATATATATATATATATATATATATATATATATATATATATATATATATATATATATATGCATTTGTGATGAGGAATATGTGAGATCATTCCAAGGTTCAACAACTACTATAAAGAAACATACAAACATCTTCATGAATATGTGAGATGTCAATATCCATTCATGAAAGTATATACATTTATGAGGTAGATCTAATATTTACCTTTAAATTTACATATTTTCCTTTATGAAAATTCATTTCAATTTCAAGGTTGATTCATAAATAGGATTTTGACCAAGGAAACCCCCTTTTAACACAATAATTTTCCTTTTTTATGTGCAAGAATAGTTTATGAAACTATGATCATAAATCAAGAAAGTACAAGAGTGACAAATTTACATGGAAATGTTTATATATAAGTGTAGGGTATACATTGGATATGACATTTAGTACGTATGTATACAACAACCAAGACACTATATACCCTCCAAATCTACTTCAAACAGAAACCACAACTCAAATCTAGTCTCTAGTTTTTGTTCCACGTCATTATAGCTTGCTATTTAAATTTTTTTAGTTTGTTTCTTCTAAACATTATCAATTGTGCATACTTAGCCTTATATCTTGCATTAGTCAGCCATGTTTTCTCAAATCCAACTCATCTTAATCATAATAAAAAAGGATTATTATACTCACTTAGTGCATAAATCCTACTTGAGCCTATTGAGTCATTTTCCTTCCAATTATGCATTAGGAAAAGGGTGGACAATACCCCTCTATTTCCTTGTGCAATTCCTTTTCCTTATTGTACAACAATATATTAGTAGATGAAATGGAGAATTGATGATCAGATGGGAAGGATTTTAAACAAATATCTATAGTATTTATTACAATATAAGAACTAGATTAGCATATTAGACAAAGTTTGGATGGAGGTGATTTTGAATAACATAAGGTTATGAAAATGGGCATCATAGAATTGAATCTATATTTAAATCAAAGATGCAAGTGGCATTGAAATTGTAGATTTGAACTAAAAAAGTGTATGGGGTTTGGTAGGAAGGAATTTGAATTCACAATGGTCCTTAAAGCTTGTCAAGTATTTAGAAAGGGTAGGAATGGATTTGAATTCATATAGGTCATTATAGTTTGTCAAGTATATTTCAGATTTGATGTTAATCCGGGTAGTAGGTATTTGGATTCACAATCATTGAAGATTGTCCATTATTCAAATTTAATGATAATTAAGGTGGTAGAGCTAAAATAAAGTCAAAAATACTATTTGAAGTATTTCTAAACCTCATTCATCAATTAGGTAGCATTAGTTATCAATTTACTAGTGTTGGTTAGTCACTTATTTATTATGTTGGGTTACTATAGTTGAGTTTATAAAATCTAACCAAGCATAAAAGTGTAATGTTTCTTCACTCTTTAAGAAGTCATTCTATTTATATCAAATTTGCATTAATAATAGTTTTGATTACTATAAAAAAAAGGTTTTGAAGGGGTCCCAAAACCCTTTACAATTCCAGCAACAAAAGATTGAAAGAAGTTACATCAATGAAAAGAAACAACTATAATGAATAGCCCATAGAAGGGAAAAACAAGTAGAAAAATACAATAAAATAAGGTAAAACCAAACCAACAACCTAAAAACCAGCACCAGAGCTAGCTCAATTAATAGAGTACATAGCCCCATGTTTTTCTTCCAGAGTCGTCTCCATTTTGTCCTAGATTTTGTCCATCCTCCCAATGGCTTGTTTCAGATCTTCAACATTATTCTTCACAGAGGGAGACTTCTTCTTGATACTTGCATGGGTTCTAGAACCGAGCCCACCAGTGGTCTCTAGGGCATCATTTTAGTGATCAATTTCCTCATCAATGTCATTGTCCATCATATTGACCATGGCTTTGAGATTAATACTAGAGGCTTTCATACTATCCTTTCTATGCTAGAGGATATTAATAATTGTACTCTCCATGTTATCTATACTTTTTTGAACCTCAAAAATAGTAGAATTGGGGTTCTATGCAACATTACCCTCATTGAGTACAACATCCAACTTCTCCTAAAGACTAGCATTAATGGCCTCAAGTTTCCTGAATTTGAGATTAAGCCTCTTTATCTCATGGAAGCACCATTTATTGAATCTAAAAGAATATAAATCTTGAGCTTTAGCAATTTGTAGGGCACCAATGGTGACTTCCTCCTTGTCATCAATGTCCTAAAATGTCAATTTAAAGGAGGATTCTCTAATCCTTCTTTCATTTGTATCCTCACTCTCTTCATCGATGTTCTCTTGAGTATCATGGGAAACATGCACATTGTGCCTCATTCCACCCACAAAACTAATTCATTGTAGGGAAATCACTGGCTGGAATTTTCAAATTATAAGTGAGTACAAATTTCAATTGGAGCCTAAATTACTTTTGATGGTGATAAGATTAGATGTTGTATTGGTTTTTCCAACATTCATTAAATAAATTCTCTAGTATTCTTTTGAATACGATGGACAGAGAGAAATATTTATTTCCAACATATGGTGGGTTTCTCTAACAAGCCACATATAAGCTCTTGAAAAAAAAAATTATGGCATTTCAACCTTTACTATCATTACCCTGAAGTTATTCATTTAATAGGCACTTTTTCTATGGCAAGTTACTCGAATTTCCATTTTGGTCATTTAGTAGGCAATTCAGTTGTAGGAAGTTACTCCCATTTTTATTTTGGTTGAAGGAGAACGTTGCCAATTATGGTTACACCCATTAGAATTGCCTCTCTAAATAGATAGATAGTGTTTGTGGGAACCATTATGGACATGATGACTATAGAGAGAATCAAATACAAACACAAATTGATTATCCATGCCATCAAGAGGATTCTTGGGAAGAACTTTATCCATACGAATCATAGACATAGGGTGGACATAGATATACATTCAGAGTTCTTATCATCTATTTTGGTAGTGGCTAAGGTGAAGGTAGTTGTAGAGGAGCTCTACATTAGGATAGTTAGTAACAAGTTTTGGGGGGATTTTCATAGTGTAATCATCAATATTGATGGTGACCTTACTATTATTTTTTCTTCTAATTAGGCTATAATAATGAAGATGGGTGAAGGGGTTCCTAATATTTTGGCTAGAATGAGTTGGAGGGGTACGAAGGGCCAACTAGAAGAAATCACATTCTTAAAGGGTAGAAATATGAGGACCATATCCTACAAGGGATTGTTATTCAAAGAAGTCTAAGTTTTATTAAAAAGTTAATTGACATTACTAACATATTTAGGAAGATTATTGGCAATGGGTTGAATGAAACAAAAGATTAGGTGTTAATGTATAAGTATGATGATAAGTTAAATGGAATGGGTAGTGATATTTCCTTTGATAGTTCTTCTAGAAAAGAGGAAGAGGGAGAAGAAGAAGAAGAGATTGCAAAAACCTTGCAAGAGGAGGGAAAGTATTGTATCAATTGGTAGATGCAATCAATGACCCTAGGCTGAAGTAGATACTTCATCAACCATGGGAGAAGCTCAATGACCATGAGAAGCAAGGTTCCCTCCAATGATGAACATGGAGACATGCCCTTCATCAAGGGCATGAGTAGCTTCTACTCTCTATTTTTTTGGATTTTGAAAGTTGAAAACTTGTAGATAGTTGGCTAATGATTTCAAAGGCATTAGTAGTAGTGTGTATAAAATGTTAATGCTTATTTTTTGCAACTAAAAATGCTAATGAAGCTCGTTATAAGATTTTACTGAAAATGTTTGGGAGTTTTTAATTATTTTGGGAGTGACTATTAGGACTCTCATTTCGATTGTCAATGCCCTAATTTTGAAAGGGATCAATAGTTTTATGAGGAGATTATATGGCCTCATCTTTTTCTTGCTTACTATCATTACTATAATTACTCCTTTTATTTATATTAATAATATATTATCTTGGATTTTGTCTCTTATTAATTTTTTAAAAAATACAAAATTGAAATTTCTAGAATTTAGAAGAGGCGCTTAAGGATAATTATGAGATTATTTGAAGAGTGTGTAAAAAATAATTAATATTTTGTAAATGTCAAAATTTTTCAATAATTAATATTTTTTAATGTCAAAAAATTGCTGATTAGAATCCAAAATTCTCAAGGTCATGTAAACTTGATCACTATTAAATTCTTTTCTTTTTACGTGCTCATATATTACTAAACACTATGGCATAATAGTTGCACCTTTTTTTTAATTAGTACAAATACTAACAATAGCATTGCATGAAGATAACCTTTAGAATAAATCAATTCAAAATTTCCCTTAAAAGTCCAAAAACATTATAAATTATAAAGCGAGAACTGCATCTAATATTTACAAGAAATTTCTAGATTCCAGATCTCTAAAGAAAATATTTGATTTGAATGACTAAACTCCATCTAAAAAACTATTCTATTTCAATGCTATGCCATCGGTAGGACCAACAAGTTTGAAATCTAGTAATTTTATCTTTCAAATTGTACAAGTTTCTTCATCTATGAGTAAATCATAATATATTATTATTTAATCAAAATTATGTGATGGTTGTTTAAGGATTGTATATGTGTACAGCCTAGAAAAAATTTAAATGATAACAAGAACAGTTTTGAAGAAAAAAAAAATACTACATTTAGTGAAGTTATAATTATATAATAATACTTGTTCAAACCAATCTTGATTAACTCCCAAAGATCTATTGACAAAATAAATTTAAAGTCATGATTTCCATAGTTCATCATTTTAGATTCTTGTATTTATGGATTGAACTATGTATGATTTTTCATCATCAATGTTTTAGATCATATTACATGATTCATCGGGATGAAACAATAACTAGAGAGAAAAAAATAAATTATAACAAATAAAATTTTAACAATTTCATAGCACTTAAATAAAAATTAAATTTAAAATTATACTATTGGGTTTTATGTGAATATTCGAGATGAAGTATTGGAGGCATTGCAAAAGGGAAGATGATCCCTAAAGCATCTGCAACTTGTCGATCACAACACAAAAAAATGTTAATTTCTCATAATCTTGTTATAGATTAAATGCACAACAAATTCATAGAATAGAAACTCTATTTGATTTATAACAATCAATACTTTGGTTTAATTAACAAAAAATAATAGTGGAAGCAAAAATAATAGTAGCCAATCACAAAATGACAATAACACAGATATACATAGGAAACCCCATTTTGGGGAGAAACCTACAAATGTTGAATCTTTTATTTAGTCTAACAATGAACTTATTCTTCACAATACAATAAATTTTTCTTCAATAATTTTACATATATAGAGCCCAGATGCTTTACTTAGCTTGCAAGAAAAGAAACTTTCATTTCTTTCTTTGACTTTAAATCACACATAAAATCACTCTAATTCTATGAAACCTCACAAACTTAGAATTATTTTATTAAAGAATTAAAAAAATAAAGTTGTTTCTAAACATCCAACTCAGGTTTCTTTAAAGAAACTCCACTCCACATTCCTAGCTAAAACAAAAAGCCAACACTCCCTCTTAGCAAGGGAGGCATTTTTCACAACACTCAACTTATCCTTAAAGAATAAGCTGAGTGTAGACAAAGATAATTGATCATGTAAGAATTCACCACCACTACTAGATAGACAAGCATCTTCTCTCGCTCCCATTCTTAGCCTATACTAGCACTCAAGACATGGGTGAGGAATCCATTATCTTATTATTTCATTTTAATCCCCATTTAATGTATTATATTATCACTTATTTAAGTAACCTACTAAGGATACTGATGCAGGGGCATCCTAGGGTAACCGGAAAATCTCCATGGTGGTGTGTTGAAGTGGTTCTGTGTTGCTCGATTGTAGCTTTAACCGAGGCTCTCGGTCATTGAAGGGGCTCAGTCACTGAAGGAACTTAGTAAAACTCTGGTGCTTAGCAGAACATGTACTTGGTGATGACTTTGGTGCTCAGTTGACGTGTTTGCTTAGTGATGCCTAGCTAGCTCAATTGTTTTACTGGCACTCAGTAGTTCTGATTTACCGACTGAAGTTCTTGGAGATTTGGTAGGCTGACTTGGTGTATTTAATGTTGGTAGCTTGTATTTTATTCTCCTATGTGGATCTTGAGGCTGACATGGAGAATTAATTATTTGGAAGGCTATTTGAGAGCCGACTGTGTTGCATTTAATATTTGTTTTTTGTAGCAGTCGACTTGAGTTAGGAGTTAATTGTTTCTTCCAGCCAACTTTTGGTTGAAAAAATGTATTTAAGGAGTGTTTGGGTAGTTTTTTAGGAGGCAGTAAGAGTCACTATAGGACAAGGATAAGAATTGGATCCTACAAGATCTTAAAGATCAGATTGTTTGTCTGATATTATAATAGCAGAGCTAGTGGTTTGCATGCTTAGAAACAAGGAGATTGCTTGGTGGCTTGCAAGCTCAAGTTTAGATCTACCTTAGTGTTTCCACCAGTTGATGATGTTCTATAGAGCTAGACTAGCTAGGAGATTGTAGAATTACTATTGTTAGTGTTTGTATTTGGCCCTAACCCATAAGGCCTTATAGTCAGGCATGTTGAATGAAATTCTATTTGAGAATTATTTTGTTGTGTTTTTGATGCGGTTGGTGTTATTATTGTTGTTGGTGTAGACTAAGACTATCCTTTTGGGATCCTCCAAGACTGCCCTACGTCAGGTGCTATCAGAGCTTGAAGTTCTTGAGTGTGTAAACCGATCACCAAGTTGAGGCAGTTTGCACTAGGACCTTGGGTTGGTGATTTGTTGCCTTGGGTTTTCAAAGATCTTGAAGGATGCCTCCAAGAAGACTAGATCCTAGGGTGATTTCAGATCTCTGTGATGCTATGGAATCAAAGATTATAGAGAAGGTTAAAGTAGATTTCAGATCTAAGATGGAATTGATGAAGAATGACATGATCGCTGAGATCATGAGGGCTATTGCTGGTATGCTAAGGAATCTTAGTACTGAAGATGGATATGAGCAAGTTGTTAAAGACTTGAAGTTGCTGGATCTAGTGGAGATGATCGGAGGGATAGATCTGGTGAAGAAAAAATAAGTCGGTTGCATAGATATGGAGCTTAGTTAAGTACTAGTTATGGAATGGAAGTTTCTACTTTCTCTGGTACTTTGAGACCTGATAATTTGATTGATTGGATTGGTGACTTAGAAGATTTCTTTGAGCTTGAAGAAACTGAAGATCCTCTTAGAGTAATATTGGCATAGACTAATGTGAAAGGACATGCTTCTCTTTGGTAGAAATAATTGCAAAGAGATAGAGAAGATGAAGGTGAAATGAAGATCAATCATTGGAGGTTACTGGTGACTAAATTGAAAGCTAAGTTCATACCTGCCGACTATGAACTTGACTTATTTAAGAAATTGCAGAATCTGAAGAAAAAAGATTTGACTATGGAAGACTACTAAGGAGTTCTATAAATTGACTATTCGGTTTAGACACAAAGAACTTGGTAAAGAAAAGGTAGCTCAGTATGTGAATGGTTTGAGATTTAATATTCAAGATGAGCTTGGTATGCTGAAGATTGATTCAATTGAAGATTCTGATTAGTATGCTCTAAAGGAAGAAAATAATTTGAAGAGAAGACAACATGGTAATTCCTGAGGGAAGGAGAAGCTTGATTACTCAGTGAAGGATAAATTAACTTTTGAAGATGATCTGAAACCTGTGGAGCTAAGGATGAGGATAGGTAGGGTTATCTTTAAGGGTACTTGTTATAATTATGGTGAAGGACATCGATATTTTGAATGTTTGCATAATAATATCAGTAGTAGCAATCCTAATTCTATGGTGAATGAGAACATACTGAATGAACCTGAAATAGAATCAAAAAACTTGCTAGTTTGAAGAACATTGCTTGGTACTAAGGTAGAACCTTTGTAGAGGAGTAATTTGTTTAGAACTTGGTCCAAGTCAAGAGGTAAACTTTGTAATGTGATTGTGGATAGTGGTAGTATTGATAACCTTGTAAATGAGGAGATGGTTCTAAAACTTGATTTGAAGAGAGTGAGACATCCTTATCCTTATAGGATTGGCTGGTTATAAGATGTTCATGCTTTGGAAGTGAGGGAGCAATGTCTAGTTGAATTTTAGATTACCTAGTATAAGGATCAAGTGTTGTGTGATATTGTTGACATGAGTAGTTGTCACATATTACTCGATAGACCTTGGAAATATGATTACAGAGCTATGCATGATTGTGTCAAGAATGTATTTACTGTTGAGAAGAATGATAGGAAGTTTTCCCTGATGCCTTTGATGGATACAACACTCGGTAGGAGAAACCTAAGCTTTGGAAGCTGAGATGAGTTGAAGGATCCTAAAAGGATTGGAGATAAGTATGGAGAAAAAACTTATGTAATGTCAAGGAAAGACTTTAAAAGACAAAGGAAGAAAAAGTGGGAGAGTATGCAAGGTGGAGACTCGAAGGACCTGTATGTGAAGAACCAGTTTGGGGTTTATGTGATGAATCCTGGAAGATGTTCTTCCAACCTTTGAGAACCTCTTTTCAAACCTGGGGTGTTTGATGCAGGGGTGTCCTAGGGTAATCGGCAAATCTCCATGGTGTTGTGTTAAAGTGGTTTTGTGTTTCTCGATTGCAGCTTTAACTAAGGATCTTGATCATTGAAGGGGCTTGTTCACTGAAGGAACTTGGTAAAACTCTGACACTTGGCAGAATATGTACTCGGTGAAGCTTATGGTGCTCAGTCGATGTGCTTTCTCGGTGATGCCAAGCAGTGTTTTATTGGTACTCAGTAGTTCTGGCTTACTGACTAGAGTTCTTGGAGATTTGGCTGGCTAACTTGGTTTAGTTAATGTTGGTATCTTGCATTGTATTCTCCTATGTAGATCTTGAGGCTGACATGGAGAATTAATTGTTTGTAAGACTATTTGAGAACTGACTGTTGTTACATTTAATATTTGTTTGTTGGAGAAGCCCACTTGGCTTAGGAGTTAATTATTTCTTCCATTCGAATTATGGTTGAAGAAATGTATTTAAGGAGTGTTTGGGTAGTTTTTTAGGAGGCAGTAAGAATCATTATAGGACAAGGATAAGAATTGGATCCTGGGAGATCTTGAAGATCAGATTGTTTGTCTGATATTATAATAGCAGAGCTAGTGGTTTGCATGCTTGGAGACAAGGAGATTTCTTGGTATCTTGTGAGCTCAATTTTAGATCATCCTTAGTATTTCCACCAGTTGTTGATGTGCTATAGAGATGGACTAGCTAGGAGATTGCAAAATTACTATTGTAAGTGTTTTTATTTGGCCCTAAACTAGAAGGCCTTATAGTCGAGCATGTTGAATGAAATTCTACTTGAGCATTATTTTTTTTTGTTTCTATTGTGGTTGTTGTTATTATTGTTGTTGGTGTAGACTTAGACTATCCTTTTTGGGATCCTCCAACCTGCCTTACGTCAGATACCCAGGTAAGCCACCTTTGGGCTTTAGCACCTCCAAAGAAAGTCGCTTCCCCTTTAACACCTAGATAACCTACCCTAAGTTTAGAAATCTCAAAAAATAATTCATAGGTCATCATGAATCATAACATCAAAATCTGGTTCCAAAGTATAATAGGAACATACATAATCAATTTCCATCATGATAAATCCAAGCTTCCATAAGGTTGGGTTATAACAATAATCAACTACCACAAAAGTATGCAAGGAAAACAAACATAACACATTAACCCTAACCTCGCCTCTAGTAACAATCTTAAAAGGATGACATAAAAAGATTCCCTACCAACCCACAATTGCAAAAGGAAAAAATATTAATAATCTAATTTAATTAAAAATAAACTAATTTATAAAGTACCATTACACAAATTAATTTATTAAATAATCACTAAAAAAACTATATAATTGACTCAATTATGATAATAATTATTAATCAATAAAAATACTAACTAATAATTAACTCAATTTTGCACATTATCTATTACAAGAAAATATCAAATATTATGCTGCAAAATTACAAAGTGCATTAAATAAATACATACATACATATATACACACACATATATATACATATACACATGCATATATTTATATTATTTATTTATTTATTATTATTATTTTATTTTCTTCTTTATATTTGTATTTATTTATATTTTTTTGTTATATATATATATATATATATATACATATATATATATATATATATATATACATATATACATATATATATATATACATATATACATATATATATATATATATATACATATATATATATACATATATACATATATATATATACATATATACATATATATATATACATATATACATATATATATATACATATATATATATGTATATACATATATATATACATATATGTATATGTATATATATATATGTGTATATATATATGTGTGTGTATATATATATGTGTGTGTATATATATATGTGTGTGTGTATATATATATATATATATATATATATATATATATATATATATATATATATATATATATATATGTATATATATATATATATAAACTTATATTATTTTTAACAAAAATCCCTCATGCCCAAGGGCTACCTCTGGCAACCCATGTTGTCATGGTAGCTAAGCTAACACAATAGTCATGACTATCATCGACAACACTAGTTGCTGTGATAGTTTGTGGTTGTCGGGTAGGGGTGGGGGTAATACACCGCCTCAATATATATATATATATATATATATACACACATGCAAAATTCTTTTCTCGTCCAAATAATTTTAACAATGATGACTTTACATAACAGGCTATTACCTAGAAGCACAAATATTTAAAAATTCAATTGATACAAATCCTAGGGTTTTCTACAATAAAATTATCAAATCCTAGTTGAATTAAAATGAAACTTAATTATGGAAATTTCTAACATACCAAGCACAAAATCTCAAAAGCTTAATTCCAGAATTTCAAACATGATAGGAAAATCAACACAATAGCTATATCACCAGAAAAATGTTGAAAATTTCTAAGCTTTCCAAAAATCCTTCATTTCAATCATTTTTCCAAAACCTACAAACCTGTGTCTAATAATGGCCAAATTCCTTCTCATAAAGAAAAAGGCTCTGAAATTCCAACTCAACCATGAAAATCTAGTACTCAACTTAATGGTACAAATTTGTTTCTATCAATCTTTATTTTTGCTTGAATTATTCTATTTTCTAATTAATAACTCATGCACTTTTGTAATTCTTGTTTATAGCAATTCACTTAACTAAATAATAATTAGTTATTTTATTTTATTTATTTAAATTGAATGTGTAACTATTTGCATATCAATTTTAACTAAAAGAATGTTATTTTAATTCATGTCATTATTATTTTATTCATTTTTTTAAAATTAAATTTAATAATTATTTAAATCTTTAATGCCACCATTAGACTTTTAATTAATAATTGTAATTTATTAGTTTTCCTTAATTAAATACCTTCAAATTAATTTTCTATATTTAATTTAAGATATAATTATTTAGACCACATAATTAATATTAGTAAATTATTTAATTATCTCACAACAATCACATCAACTATCCAGACACCAACGAAATCTAATAAAATAATAATCATGTTCAAGAGAAAGACCTATGGACTCACATCGCCTAGACGAATTTGAAAGGGTAAAATATCATAAACTTGTCCACTCTTTCAAGACAATAAAGTGGCTTAGGTTGGGATTTGGATCTAAATATTATCTCCCCTCTCTTACCATTGAAATTTTATGATAGGGCACACCCATCCTTACATAAAAGATAAGCACATGTATATATGTGTGTGTGTGTGTGTGTGTGTGTACATATGTATATATATGTATATATATAGTGATACAGGAGCATCTTGGGTGTAAGAGCAATCTTGCATCACCCAAAAATATTTATGGTTTCTTTTCAATAAGGGTTATCTTGTGAAGAGCTACTATTTATGGAAACTTACTATTTTTAGTAAGTTAGCCATACAATCTCAAAATGTTCTGATTTCATAGGTGGAGGTTCATCTTAGTCATATCAGTCTACTAGTTGAGATTCATTGCCATATCACTTGTATCAGTGAAGTTATTGAGGTTTTTGGGTACAAAATTTTTTAGCTCATTTTTAAGGGCCTTAGAGGTTCTGGATCACGATCGACCCTTGGCTGACTAGAGCTTACATGAGTCAGGCACTGTAGATCAAGTCCTGTCATTTCTCAAAAGTGGTTATAATAGAAAAACAGAGCTATAGTTAAAAAGTTATGACCTCCAAAATTTGAGCTTCCTAAAAACATATTTTGAAATTCTTTTGAGCCGACCCTAATGTAATAATTGTGAAAATAAAATAATTCTAAGAATAGTTAGCCTTAAGGGCTAGATATTTGGAACCTTCTCAGGTGGTTGAAATTGTCTATATAAAAGAGGCCTGTAGTGTTGTCTAGGGCAGTTCTGAGTAGATCTAGGTAATAATTCGAGGATCTTCCTACAGAATATTGTAAGGGAAAATGCCCATGAGGCTTTGCATATTGTAATTCTGAAATTTGTAATTCCACATTTGTGGAGATAAGAAGAAGCCCATTCTTTGTTCTTGTAAATTGTTGTTGTTTCTCTATTTATATTATGTGTTTGTGGTATAAAGGGAAGCACCCTTCATCAAGTGGTATCAAAATTTCACCTTCTCCTTCTTGATCAAAATAATAGAGATCGGAGAGGAAGAGGACAAGGACAAGGATTTAGAAGAGGAGGCTTCTGTGGAACATATTTTCACTGTGGAGAAGAAGGTCATAGGACATTTGAATGTCCTTAATGCCAAGGAAGGATAGATAGGAGAACTAAAGGCCAAGCTAGAGTTGCACATGTAGATGAAGATGTAAGATCATCACATTCTAAAGATGCTAAAAGAGGAGAAATGCTAATTAACAAAAGAGTCCTGCTGAGTGGTGAGAATGAACCTAAGAAAAGGAGGAGGTTGTTTTGCACTAGGTGCAAGTGTGAGGATAAGTGTTGTGATGTTATTATCAATAGTGGAAGCACTGACAATTTGGTGTCAGAAGAGATGATCACAAAGTTCAAGCTCAAGAGATAGAAACACCCACATCCATACCGGATTGCCTAGGTACAGGATGACCACAAGCTCATGGTCAGTGAACAGTGCCTAGTAAAGTTCAAGATTGGTGGATACCATGATGAGGTACTATGTGATAATCATACCTATGCATGTCATATGTTGTTTGGTAGACCATGGTAGTTTGATAGGTGTGTTGTACATGATGGTCATGTGAATACCTATTCCCTAACAAAGGATGGAGTGTGACATAAGCTAAAGCCATTGAAGGACACAAAAGAAAAGGTATGTGGTAATGCAAGAATAAGTTTTTTTTATGGAAGAAAATTCTTAGAGGGTATGAAGCATGAGCATGTGTGTTTTTCTTTAATTCCAAAATTTGGTAAAGAGGAAGTAGAAGATGTACTTATAGAAGTTGTAGATTTGTTGAATGAGCTTCAAGATATTATATCAAATAATGTACTTGATGGATTACCACTGGTAAGGAAGATCAGTCATTAGATGGACTTGATTCTAGGAGCCAGTTTGCCAAATAAGGCAACACATAGAATGAAACCTGTAAAAAGTGAGGAGTTGAACAAACAAGTACATGAGTTGTTGTAAAAGAGGTTGATTTGGGAGAGCCTAAGTCCATGTGTTGTACCAGTAGTATTGGCACCAACGAATAATGGAGAAGGATGTGTATAGAATCCAGGGCTATAAAAAAGATCACAATCAAATATAAGTTTTCATTGCCATGGATGGATGATATTATGGACTATTTGAGTGGAGCTGTGTATTTTTCAAAGATAGATCTAAAGAGTGGATATCATCAGATTGAAATCAGAGAAAGAGATGAATGGAAGACTGCTTTCAAGAAAATGGAAGGACTGTATGAGTGGTTTTTCATGTCTTTGGGCTAACCAACGCACTGAGCACTTTCATGTGGCTCATAAACAAGGTTCTAAAAGAATTTATGGTTAAGTTTGTCATTGTTTACCTAGATTATATTTTGATCTTTAGTAACACATTGGAGGATCATATGATGCATATTCATATGGTTATTGAGAAGTTAAGGGAAGAGAAATTGTTGATTAATTTGAAGAAGTACAATTTTGTGAAGGAGTTAGTGTATCTGGGATTTGTAATTTCAGTAGAAGGTCTAAAAATGGACCCAGAGAAAGTGCAGGCTATCCTTGAATGGCCTACTCTAAGGAATGCTACTGAGGTAAGATATTTTCTTGGTTTGGCTAGCTTTTACAGTAAATTTATCAAAAAATTTAGTAGTATTTGTGGACCCTTGATTGAAACAATGAGAGGGGATAGAAAAGAGTTTAAGTGGACTATAGGGGCAGATAAGAGTTTTAAACTATTGAAATAGAAAGTTACATAACAACCTATTTTAGCACTTCTAGATTTTAATAAGGTGTTTCAAGTAGACCATGATGCTAGTGGTACTGCAATAGGAGCTATTATGAGCCAAGAAGGTAAACCTATTGCTTATTTTAGTGAGAAGTTAAATGATGTCAAGATAAAATATTTTGTTTATGATCATGAATTTTATGCTATAGTTCAAGCATTGAAGAAGTAGAGATACTATCTTCTTCCTAAGGAGTTTGTTTTGTATTATGATCATCAAGATTTTCAATATTTGAGTAGTCAAGGAAAGTTGAATCAAAGGCATTTGAAATGGGTTGAGTTTTTGTAGAGTTATACATTTGTTTTAAAACACAAGAGTGGAAAGTCTAATTGGGTTGCAGATGCACTTAGCAGAAGGAAACTATTGTTGAAATAGATGTAGATTGAGGTGGTTGGGTTCAAGGAACTCAAGAGTTTGTATCCAAAGGATCCTAATTTTGGTGAAGCTTGAAAATCTAGTAAAGAACCTGTTACTCTAGACAGAATGAAGTGATTAGATTTCATCATTCTGGATGATATGCTATTCAGAGGGAGTCATTTGAGCATTCCACAAAGTTCTATGAGGGAAAATCTCATCAAGGAGAAGCATAGTAGAGGATTGTTTGGACATTTTGGTTTTGACAAAACCCTTGCTTTGGTTAGTGAGAATTACTACTGGCCACAGTTGCAACAAGATGTCAAGAATTTTGTACATAGTTGCAGAGTATGACAGATGGCAAAGGGAGTAAAGTAGAATACAGGGTTGTATCAACCATTACCTGTACCAAAAAATCCTTGGGAGGATATCAGTATGGATTTTGTTCTTGGTTTACCAAGGACTCAATGGGGACATGATTTAATTTTTCTGGTGGTTGACAAATTTTCAAAGATGGCACATTTCATTCCCTACAAGAAGACTAATGATGTTGTTCATGTAGCAGAATTTTTTTTCAAAGAATTGGTGAGACTACATGGTTTGCCAAAGAGTATAGTTTCAAATCAGGACACTACGTTTGTTGGACATTTATGGCATACATTATGGAATAAATTAAAGATAGCTTTGAAGTTCAGTTCATCACATCATCCACAGAATGATGGACAGATAGAGATGGTGAATAGGAGTTTAGAAAATTTGATGAGATGTTTGGTTAGAGATAAGACAACAAGATGGGATTTGATTTTACCACAAGCAAAATTTTCATACAATAATTTTGTTAACAGGAGCACTAGTAAATCACCATTCCATATTGTATATGGAAGCAGTCCTAGAAATGCATCTAAGTTGATGAAGATAGATAAAGAAAAAATAAGTAGTGTTGAAGCAAAGGATTTTACAGAACATTTAAAGAACATCTATGAGGAGGTGAGGAAGCACATTACCAAGATGAATGCATGGTATAAAGCTAAGGAAGATGAGAAAAGGAGGCATGAGGAATTTTAGGATGGAGATGAAGTCATGGTTCATTTGTGGAAGGAGAGATTTCTAGTTGGTACATATAATAAGTTGAAAATGAAGAAATTTGGGCCATGTAAGATACTGAAGAAGCGTGATTTAGGAAATGCCTATAAAGTAGAATTGCCTACTAAGATGAATATTTCACCAATATTTAATATTTTAGATCTGACAAAGTATCATGAAGGGGGTGTTGAAGATGAGAAAATAGAAGCACAATGGAGTATTTCAGCAACTAGTTTAGATACCAAGGAGATTGAGGACATACTGAATAGTTGTGTTGGCAGAAGCACAAGGAATAAGACATATGAAGAATATCTAGTCAAATGGAAAGGATGACCTATTGAAGATTCTTCATGGCTAAAAAAGGAGGAGGTTAACTATCTTGGTTTTCCTCTTCACACCTAAGTCGTGACAGGGTCACTTCTCAAATTACCTCAGGTGTCTAATGTAGGAGCATCCTAGGTGTAAGAGCAATCTTGCCTCACCTAGAAATATTTATGGTTTCTTTTCAATAAGGGCTATCTTGTGTAGAGCTGCTATTTATGGAAACTTACTATTTTTAGTAAGTTGGCTATACAATCTCAGAATGTTCTAATTTCACAGGTGGAGGTTCATCTTAGTCATATCAACCTACCAGTTGAGTTTCATTGCCATATCACTTGTATCGGTAAATTTATTGAGGTTTTTGGGTAGGAAATCTATGAACTCATTTTTTAAGGCCTTAGAGGCTCTAGATCGTAATCTACCCCTAGTTGACTAGAGCTTATGTGAGTTAGGCACTATAGATCAGGTCTTGCCATTTTTTAAAAGTGGTTATAATAGAAAACTGGAGCTATGGTTAAAAATTTATGGCCTTCAAAAGTTGGGCTACCTATGTATGTCGAATTATCCACTACTATATATGTCACAAGTATAGCTTTGATGTCGAAGTAAATAATCATGTTGGTTGAAAACTCAACCACCTATTAAGTTTTTTAAAAAATAATAATATTAACTATCTATACTTTAAAATCACTCCCTGAGGTGCATAATGCATATTATTGCATATTAATAGTTTGGCTTACTATGTCAAAAAATCATGCATTCCTCCAAAGAGATATTAGTTGCACTTACTGCATTTATTTCTGGTTCATTTATTTTCACAACACATCAAGTTAATACAATTCAATATATTTTCCTTTGGTTTACTAGTTTAATCTGGATCAGTGGTTTAAGAATGATTTGTTTCATGTTTGAATGTACCATTGAATGAAGTTTGGCTATATTAAGTATAATCTTAAGACTCGTGACTCTTCAAATTCTCTTGTTTTTCAGTTCATATGAACTTAGATGATAGATAAATATGGAGTGAGCTTTGCACTCAAACTATTGCTTAAGTAAGCCTTTGATGAGAAGAAGAGTAGGATGATAGAGTTGTTTGTTGATGCCTTGTCACTAGGTGCATCTCCCTCTTCATTAAATAGGCCCTTTAGGTATAAGAAAAACTTTGATTACCTTCTCATAATTGACCAAATAATTGATTCCTTGAGACCTCCAATGTTGATGAGCTACAAAAGCATAACAGGTTTGGAGGGTTTCATGAACTAAAGACTACGAACAATTTTTTTGTTCTTGGGACCTTGAAATATTGAGATTCTCTTTGTTTTGAGAATATTTTAACATTATTTACTTAACGGGGCCAACCATGGGAAGGTGGAAGCTCATTTGGTCCCTCCTAGGATCCTCTTATGACCCCTTAAAACACTTTAAGACCTCTAAGATGTATTCTTATGGATCGTAAAGGGTCATAAGGGGTCCTGGGACACAACAGCTGAGAAACATAAATGTAGGCATCATGGTCACAATTCTTTATAGATACAACATAATTGAGTGGTATACCTAGATGTTGCAACATAACTACTACTCCTCCAGTTCTAAGTTGACATTATAGGGTCCAAAAATCATACATAAGGAATAAATTGAGAGAGTGGAGGAGGAGGGCCATAACAACCAAAATAATATAAGATTTACAAAAATTATATGGAAATTATAATCTCTGTAAACCCTGGAATATTTTTGTCCTTACGGCCCTTTTGCCTCCACTCTCTCAATTTATTCATCACCCTCTCTATTGTATTCAACATAGTGTCAACTTATAACTAGAGGAGTAGTGGTTGTGTTGCATCATTTGGGTATACCACTCAATTATGTTGTATCTACAAAGAATTGTGACTATGATGCCTATATTTATGTTTCTTAGCTGTTGTGAGATTAAAATTCTTCTAAGGAACATGTCGTGTCTATGTGGAGCTATGTAGGATCATCACAAAAGGGGGTTCCAGATCAGAAATATCCCTTTCACTTAATAATTATGAAGCCATCAATGGCATACTAATTGTTTAGGATTGTAAGTTTCCATTGATGGCTTCAAATTACCAAGATTACAAGGAAATCTAAACCAGGACTCATATAGAGAAAGGTGTTTCTCTTGGAAAATGGCTTATGGTAATTGATGAAGAAGATTTGAAAATGATGACTGATCCAATTCAGATTGGTGCAACATTTTCAAATATTCTTCATAATCATCATCAACATGGCTAATTTTGCAAAACTAATTCTGCATACACTAAATTCAGGCTCAAATAATGAGCAAGCCCACTAAAAATAAAATTCCACATGTCAATGGTGAAAGAAATCAAGATGAATTACTTTCAAATGCTTCCACCATCTATTAGAAAAAAAACATTATATCTTGTTTTAAAAATATGAATGATGATACATAAACTTTAATTATTACTTGTAAATGTCATTGACAATCCAACGGTTTTTTTGTTTGGATATTTGAATAAAATTCTAAGTATCCCATCTTGGAACCCTACATCTCCAAGGATATTTCAAAATGTACTAAATCTAATAAAAAACATCTTCTTATTAGAAATATTATGTACTACATGTATAAGAATTGGTATCTATTATGTAGCTCAAACAAGTTGCAAGCACTTATTATTACTAAATTTTTACCTTTAAAGTAAAATGAAGGTCATAGTTATTTTGTTGTTCATATCCTCACTAATTTTAGTAAACATTAATGAATACTTTATAGGTTTATATGTTATATAAACCAAAATTAACATGAAAAATTACTTACCTCCATTTGAAGTGGGGTTTTATTTTCTCATATCCCCCCAATTTCCTTCATAGCTTCTTGCAAGTACGCTATTGTGAAAGCTCTAGCCTCTTTCATTCATTCATCCATTTTTGAAATATAGCATTCAATCATTATAATCACATAGAATTCATTAACACATAAAATTTATTAACACACAATATTCATGAATAATTCATTAACACGTCATTCATCAACATTTACTAGTACAAAATTACATTCATTAAGGCAACGTTCGTTCATTAGCAAAAAAGGTTAATTACAATCATTCTTTTCTTGTTTCTTGTTCATTTTTTTAAGGTAACACATGTCTCCTCCTCATGTGTTGCAAAACATGAGGCTGATGCACCAAAGGGGGGTCTGCTGCAATAACAACTACATGAGTTAAATTCACAACATCAATAAATCAATATTAAATATGTATTCTAATAAATATAAATATATATAAATAATTAAATCACATACCTTGTACATTTCAATCATGTCATTGATCATCTTCTTCATCCATCTCATCATCATCATCATCATCATCATCATCATCATCATCATCTTTGTCATCATCTTCGTCATCATTGTCGTCGTCATCATCATCATCATCATCATCATAAGCATGCTTTAGCACCCACATTTTAAAACTTCAAAATCAACCCATAAAAAGAATCCTGGTTGGTTTTTATTGCTAATGATGATTTTGTAGACTATGATTTTTGAAGAAGATAGTGTTTTGAGGATATGTTGAACCTGAACTTTGAACCTCAATGTTCAGATTCAAGTTCAAGTTCATTGGTTCAAAATTCAAAGATTGAAATGTACAAGAAAAGTTCAAGATTCAGTTTCACCATTTAAAAAAAGTGTAACGAATGTTTGAGGTTCAGAGTTCAATATGCATATCATCTCTCCAAAGTGCAAGTTCAGATGTGATGGTCAAAAATGAAAACTCAAGGGATGAAGTTGCAATCAACAAGTTACTATGATGACATGGTTTAGTGATTTGGCTTCAGCACAACAAGTTTGTGCAAGGTACATCTAGGTTCAAAATGATTCAGATGGTACTTTTAAGTTCAAATTTTCAAGGTCCAAAGGAGCACGTTCAAGGTTTGAAATTCAAATCCAATGGTTTGAAAATGTAGATTTGTAATAACCTGGCCAAGTACACTAAGCCCAAATTCAGAAGTTCAAAGATGTCATGATGCTAGAACCCAGAGGCAAAGTGTTCCTAAGATATTGATGCAGGAGCATCCTGGGTGTAAGAGCAATCTTGCATCACCCAAAAATATTTCTATTTTTATTTTCAATAAGGGCTATTTTGTGCAAAGCTTCTATTTATGGAAAGTTACTATTTTTGGTAATTTTCGTATCTACTCAGAATGATCTGATTTCTTTCTTGGAGGTTCATTTTGGTCATATAAGCCTGCCAGCAAAGTTTCATGGCTAGATCAGGTGTAGTTTTGAAAATATTGAAGATTTTCGGTATTGGCAGCAGGGTACAGAAACTTTGAACTCAATTTTGAAGGCTTTAGAGGCCCCGGATGAGGTCAAAAATTTGGGCGACAAGCGCTTGCGCTGGTCAAGCCTGTAGAGCGCTTCGTGGTGTTTCCGAAATGAGGTTATAATAGTCAATCGGGTCAACTGGTGATGACTTATGATCTCCGAAAGTCGGGTCACCTGAAATGGCAGAAAATAATTTTCCTTCAAAATTTCTGTTTGGGTTTCAAAAGTTATTTTGAGCCGACTTTGATGTAATAAATTGAAAAATAAAATAATTCTAAGTTTGGTCGGCCCTTAGGGCTAAATTTCTGGAACCTTCTCGGGCGGTGGAAATTGCCTATATAGGGAAGGCTGTATTATTGTCTTAGGCAGTTTAGAATAGTTCTGGGTAGTAGATCTGGGTATTGATTTGAGGCTTTGTCCTATAGAATATTGTAAGGAATGCCCATGTGGCTTTGCATATTGTAATTCTGAAAGTTTGTAATTCTACATTTGTGGAGATAATAAGAAGCCAATTTTCTGTTCTTGCATATTATTGTTGTTGTTTCTCTATTTCTGTTATGTGTTTGTGGTATTAAGGGGAGCACCCTTCATCAAGTGGTATCAGAGTAGGAGTTCTTGAGTGTGTAAACAGATCACCGACTATGAGGCAGTTTTCACCAGGACCGTGGTTAGGGTTTCAGCGCGCATCGTGAAAATGCCTCCACGAAGAGAACATGGTGGAAGAGCTGGTGCTGTGACACCTGAGGTTAGAGAGTTGCAGAGACAAGTGCGAGCACTGCAAGAAGAGATTCGCAGAGGAATGAATCTTAATGTCAGAGATGAAAGTGAGGATGAAGCTGAAGAAGAATATCAAGAAGGAGAAGTCGAAATTGTAAACCAGGAGGAAGAAAGACTTTTTCGGGCCATTTCTAGGATTGGGAAAAGACCTAAAATTGAGGTTCCTACATTTTCTGGAAATCTTAACCCAGAAGAATTGATCGACTGGATCAATGAATGTGAGGAATATTTTGAGTATGAAGATGTTGAGGATCCTGATAGGGTCAAATTTGCGAACGCCAAACTGAAAGGTCATGCGAAGATATGGTGGCAAGAGATTCAGTTGGAGCGAAATAGAAGGGGAAAGGAGAAAATCACGAGATGGGATCGGATGGTGGATAAATTGAAGCGATAGTTCATTCCTGTTGATTATGAGCTTGACCTACTAAAAAAAATACAAAGTTTGAAGCAAGCAGGAAGATCTGTTCAGGAGTATACAGAGGAGTTCTATCGACTTCTCATCAGAACAGGCCATGCAGAAGCTGATAAAGAGAAAGTTGTCCGATACCTTAATGGGTTAAGGCCAAGCATTCAGGAGGAGCTGAATCTGGTTCGAATGACCAGTATTGAAGAGGCATACCAGTTTGCCCTAAAAGTAGAGGAAAAGCTGAACAAGAAGTTTGAGAGCAGACAAAATGGAAGAGGTCTCGGTGGACGATCTGGTGGACGGTCATATGGTGGCCGAAATGAAGATCCGAAAAAGAAGGATGAGGCCAGTAGCAGTCAGAATCAGTGAGGAAATAATTCCAATCGCTTCCAGGATTAGAATAATAGAGATCAGAGAGGAAGAGGAAGAGGACAAGGATCTGGAAGAGGGGGCTTTCGTGGAACATGTTTTCACTGTGGAGAAGAAGGTCATAGGGCATTTGAATGTCCTCAGTGCCAAGGTAGAATAGACAAGAGAAATGAAGGCCAGGCCAAAGTTGCACATGTTGATGAAGATGCTAGATCATCAAATTCTGAAGATGCTGAAAGAGGAGAAACACTAATTAACAGAAGAGTCTTGCTGAGTGGTGAGAATGAACCTAAACAAAGGAGGAGCCTGTTTCACACTAGATGCAAGTGCGAGGGTAAATGTTGTGATGTGATTATCGATAGTGGAAGCACTGACAATTTGGTGTCAGAAGAGATGGTGACAAAGTTGAAGCTCAAGAGACAGAAACACCCACATCCATATCGGATTGCCTGGGTGCAGGATGACCACAAGGTCATGGTCAGTGAACAGTGCCTGGTAAAGTTCAAGATCGGCGAGTACCAAGATGAGGTACTATGTGATATCATCTCTATGGATGCATGTCATATGTTATTGGGTAGACCGTGGCAGTTTGACAGATGTGCTGTACATGATGGTCGTGTGAATACCTATTCCCTGACAAAGGATGGAGTGCAACATAAGCTAAAGCCATTGAAGGAGACCGAAGAAAAGGTATGTGGTAATGCAAGAATAACATTTGTTGATGGAAAGAAATTCCTAGATGGTATGAAGCATGAGCATGTGTGCTTTGCTTTGATTCCAAAATTTGGTAAAGAAGAAGTAGAGGATGTACCTGTAGAGGTTGCAGATTTGTTGAATGAGTTTTAGGATATTGTATCTGATAATGTACCTGATGGATTACCACCGGTAAGGAAGATCAGTCATCAGATGGATTTGATTCCAGGAGCCAGTTTGCCAAACAAGGCAGCACATAGAATGACACCAGTAGAAAGTGAAGAGTTGAACAGACAAGTACATGAGTTGTTACAGAAAGGGTTGATTCGAGAGAGTCTGAGTCCCTGTGCTATACCAGCGGTATTAGCACCAAAGAAGAATGGAGAGTGGAGGATGTGTATAGATTCCAGAGCAATAAACAAGATCACAATCAAGTATAGGTTTCCATTGCCACGAATGGATGATATTATGGACTGTTTGAGTGGGGCTGTGTATTTCTCAAAGATAGATCTAAAGAGTGGATATCACTAGATTCGGATCAGAGAAGGAGATGAATGGAAGACTACCTTCAAAACAAAGGAAGGACTATATGAGTGGTTAGTCATGCCTTTTGGGCTAACCAATGCACCGAGCACTTTCATGCGGCTTATGAACGAGGTTCTGAAAGAATTTTTGGGTAAGTTTGTCATTGTTTACCTAGATGATATTTTAATTTTTAGCAAGACATTGGAGGAACATGTGATGCATATTTGTATGGTGTTTGAGAAGTTGAGAGATGAGAAATTGTTGATTAATTTGAAGAAGTGCAGTTTTGTGAAGAAAGAGTTAGTGTATTTGGGATTTGTAGTTTCAGCAGAAGGTCTAAAAATGGACCCAGAGAAGGTACAGGCTATCCTTGAATGGCCTACTCCAAGGAGTGCTACTGAGGTAAGATCTTTTCATGGTCTAGCTAGTTTTTATAGAAAGTTTATCAAAAATTTTAGCAGTATTTGTGGTCCCTTGACTGAGACAATGAGAGGGGATAGAAAAGAGTTTAAGTGGACTAAAGGAGCAGAAAAGAGTTTTCAATTATTGAAACAAAAAGTTACAGAACAACCTGTTTTAGCACTTCCAGATTTTAATAAGGTGTTTCAAGTAGATTGTGATGCTAGTGGTACTGCAATAGGAGCTGTTATGAGCCAAGAAGGTAAACCTGTTGCGTATTTCAGTGAGAAGTTAAATGATGCCAAGAGGAAGTATTCTATTTATGATCAGGAATTTTATGCTATAGTTCAGGCATTAAAGAAGTGGAGACATTATCTGCTTCCTAAGGAGTTTGTTTTGTATACTGATCATCAAGCTTTGCAATATTTGAATAGTCAAGAAAAATTGAATCAAAGGCATTTGAAATGGGTTGAGTTTTTGCAGAGTTATACATTTGTTTTGAAACATAGAAGTGGAAAGTCTAACAGGGTTGCAGATGCTCTTAGCAGAAGGCAACTATTGCTGACAGAGATGCAGATTGAGGTGGTTGGGTTCAAAGAACTCAAGAATTTGTATCCAGAAGATCCTAATTTTTGTGAAGCTTGGAAAGCTTGTACAGAACCTGTTACTCTAGACAGGACGAAATGGTTGGATTTCATCATCCAGGATGATATGCTATTCAAAGGGAGTCAGTTGTGCATTCCACGAAGTTCTATGAGGGAGAATCTCATCAAGGAGAAGCATAGCAGAAGATTGGCTGGACATTTTGGTCGTGACAAAACCCTTTCTTTGGTTAGTGAGAATTATTATTGGCCACAATTGTAGCAAGATGTGAAGAAGTTTGTACAGAGTTGCAGAGTATGTCAGATGGCAAAAGGAGTGAAGTAGAATACAGGGTTGTATCAGCCATTACCTGTACCAGAGAAGCATTGGGAGGATATTAGCATGGACTTTGTTCTTGGTTTACCGAGGACTCAGCGGGGATATGATTCAATTTTTGTGGTGGTTGACAGATTTTCAAAGATGGCACATTTCATTCCCTGCAAGAAGACTAATGATGTTGTTCATGTAGCAGGATTGTTTTTCAGAGAAGTGGTGAGACTACATGGTTTGCCAAAGACCATAGTTTTAGATCGAGATACTAAGTTTGTTGGATATTTTTGGTGTACATTGTGGAAGAAGTTGAAGACAGATTTGAAGTTCAATTCATCACATCATCCACAGACTGATGGACAGACAGAGGTGGTGAATAGGAGTTTGGGAAATTTGCTGAGATGTTTGGTTGGAGATAAGCCAACAGGATGGGATTTGATTTTACCACAGGCAGAATTTGCATACAATAATTCTATCAATAGGAGCACTGGTAAATCATCATTCCAGATTGTATATGGAAGTAGTCCAAGAAATGCATCTGAATTAAGGAAGATAGATAAAGGAGAAATAAGTAGTGCTGAAGCTGAGGATTTTGCAGAACATTTGAAGAACATCCATGAGGAGGTGAGGAAGCATATTGCCAAGATGAATGCACAGTATAAGGCTAAGGCAGATGTGAAAAGGAGGCATAAGGAATTTCAGGTTGGAGATGAAGTCATGGTTCATTTGCGGAAGGAGCGGTTTCCAGCTGGTACATATAACAAGTTGAAAATGAAGAAGTTTGGACCATGTAAGATACTGAAGAAGCATGATTCGGGAAATGCATATGAGGTAGAATTGCCTAGTGGGCTGAATATTTCACCAGTGTTTAACATTTTAGATTTGATAGAGTATCATGAAGGAGGTGTTGAAGATGAGGTTGCAACAGCACAGTGGAATATTCCAACAACCAGTTTAGATATCAAGGAGATTGAAGACATACTGGACAGTCGTGTTGGTAGAAGCACAAGGAATAGGACATATGAAGAATATTTGGTCAAATGGAAAGGATGACCTGTTGAAGATTCATCATGGCTAACAAAGGAGGAGGTTAACCGTCTTGGTTTTCCTCTGCACACCTGAGTCGTGACAGGGTCACTTCTCAAATTACCCCGGGTGTCTGATGCAGGAGCATCCTGGGTGTAAGAGCAATCTTGCATCACCCAAAAATATTTCTATTTTTATTTTCAATAAGGGCTATTTTGTGCAGAGCTGCTATTTATGGAAAGTTACTATTTTTGGTAATTTTCGTATGTGCTCAGAATGATCTGATTTCTTTCTTGGAGGTTCATTTTGGTCATATAAGCCTGCCAGCAAAGTTTCATGGCTAGATCAAGTGTAGTTTTGAAGATATTGAAGATTTTCGGTATTGGCAGCAGGGTACAGAAACTTTGAACTCATTTTTGAAGGCTTTAGAGGCCCTGGATGAGGTCAAAAATTTGGGTGACGGGCGCTTGCGCTGATCAAGCCTGTAGAGCGCTTCGTGGCATTTCTGAAATGGGGTTATAATAGTCAATCGAGTCAACTGGTGATGACTTATGATCTCCGGAAGTCGGGTCACCTGAAATGGCAGAAAATAATTTTCCTTCAAAATTTCTGTTCGGGTTTCAAAAGTTATTTTGAGCCGACTTTGATGTAATAAATTGAAAAATAAAATAATTCTAAGTTTGGTCGGCCCTTAGGGCTAAATTTCTGGAACCTTCTCGGGCGGTGGAAATTGCCTATATAGGGAAAGCTATATTATTGTCTTAGGTAGTTTAGAATAGTTCTGGGTAGTAGATCTGGGTATTGATTTGAGGCTTTTTCCTATAGAATATTGTAAGGAATGCCCATGTGGCTTTGCATATTGTAATTCTGAAAGTTTGTAATTCTACATTTGTGGAGATAATAAGAAGCCAATTTTCTGTTCTTGCATATTATTGTTGTTGTTTCTCTATTTCTATTATGTGTTTGTGGTATTAAGGGGAGCACCCTTCATCAGATATGTAGACCGAATGGAGGAATCTATGTTTTCTCAGTCCTGATTGACTTGGCAGGCTTATTTATTAACAATAGAAAATAGAATAGATGAAAATTGTCAGAAGCATTTTGGAGCTACTATGTATTTAGATTATCTAGTCCAAAGGTGCAAGTTTATACTAGTTCAAGTCAGTCCTTCGTGGTTCACTTAGTTTCAGTTAGCATCACAAGTGCATCTAGATTCCGGTCAAGTTGTGTTTGTAAGATCTAAGGTTACTTCACCAACTGTACAACTCAATTTGAGAAGAGAGAGTTTTATAAATAATATCACCTCTCAATAAAATTAAGAAGTCCAGATTCATAAATTTTAGTGGTTCATGTGACTATCCAACCTTGTCAAAGTTTAAGGAGCTTGTGAATCTCTGATGTTTTCTAGCTCGAACATCTCAATCTCATAAGGTGACTTGTCTACACCCTTCTCTGACCATGTAACAATTTTTGGGTTTTTGATATAGATTGGCAGTATGATATGCAAATCAAAGAATACTAATTAAAGATTTGTACCTCTTCTAAGTATTGGGGATATGCAGGAACATGATGTAGTAAAAGGATGATAGAGCTAAAGCTTCCAAGATAAAATTTTGCAAAATAAATTAGAGGATCAATTATCTCTGACTATGACAATGAAAAGGGTGAATGAAATATTTATTAGTAAAATGAAGAAATCAAAGCTCTCCATCACTTCTGACTTGCTCGGTTATGTTCAAACCTTATAGTATCATGCACTCATGGATATTCCTCTAAAAGTTCTAATGAAGGCTAACTCTCCAATTTTGAAGAAGCATACAAGAAAGTGCTTGACAAGGTGCCGATGGATGCATATATAAAAAAATGGATAGAACTTTCATTATGAAGCACTAAAGAAGCTATAGTAAAGCACCCAATGTTTTTACTCATGGTGCCCCAGTTTATGACACCCCAAATACCCAATCCAATGAATGATTTCTAATTTATTGAAGTGGCACCAATGGGTTACATATCATGTATCCAAAAAAGTTCAAAAATTGGCTTGTGTTGTAAGATTAGCTGCATGGGACATGGGACCCCCCCTTCTTCTCTATCTCGAATATGGTTTACCTCATTTACTAAAAACTAGTTTCAGACCAAGACTTAGATTGAACAGATCTATATCCAATTGAACCAATAGTAGAGGAAGTGGTTACACAGGCATAGTAAGAAGCATCATTTGTTTTTTATTTAGTTAATGATCCGGTTTCAACTCCAACTATCTCCAACTATAGTTCCCACCTACATCAATAAATTCAAATTATAAAGAGAACCTCTGCATGCACAAATTGTAACCTTCATTTCATTCAAATGAAACCCTACGGTCGTGCACCAACTATTTGATATAATGCATCAAGCCCAATTTACCAAAGTGGACGGAAGCACTCTGTAGAATGAAGAAGAATAGTGTGACTCACTGTCATTTGAGATCCTCATGAAACTATCAATATGGAGGAGCCAGGATGCATTCCCCTCAACAGAGCATTGGAACAAGTAAATTTATTGGGCCTTGATTAAGATACATAAAACTAGGACTGATCTACAATATGGGTGGATTCTCAAACAATTTTCTATGGTCCATCACATGCCCATTAATGGGAGACATTGAGAATATTAGCTAGCAAAGTATGGTGACCATGTGAAGTTATCCACAGAAGTCACTGGTTGTTTTCATTTGACTTAGTGTAGAAAATGGATCATCATTGAGAATATCTTAGCTTAAGGAAATTTGGGAACCCTTCTTATTACTTGTGAAGACCAAGCAAGTTGGGGGTCTATAGAAACATGATACGAATGCCTTCCATCAAATATCAATATCACCAAAGTCAAGCTTCATGGTAATTAGTATGCTTTCAACACCAAAGATAGAGGTGACAGGTTGAAGATCAATTAGGAAGTTCAAGGTACGATAAGATTGATGGTCATGGCATCAACGCAAAGCATAATGACATGGAGATTTAGTGAAACATACTTATTCTCATGGCCGACACACTATTGGCACAAACATATTGGTTGTCAAATTGATATGTTTGATAGATGTTAGCCAAATTTGAGAATAATTTTCTCACTAATCTGAGTTCCAAATTTCCAATTGTCTGAAAGGACAGTTGTTATCCCCTTGGATCTAATAGACATATTTTCTATCATCCTTGTAAGCATAAGGATTATAAAGCATGTGGCCCAATAAATTGATAAAAAGGGATACTTTTAAGAAAGAGAGGTAGTTTCTTCATCGTGTCTGATAGAAAAGGGGATTTTAATCTATTTTCCACAAAAATAGAATATCAAAAGAGAAGAGACTACTACAGAGAAGGATTTAATATTTTTTTGATCAGTAATATTTTCTTTCAAGAAATGGTTATTGGGACCAAAATGCAACCGAGAAGCATTATTTATTATAAAAAAAATTACAAAAAAGTTACACTATAGGGGAACTACTTTATATTTTTATGCATTTTGATTGTAATGGCAAGGAACATAATGATTTGTTCACTACTATGCTTATGTTTTGAAATAAAGAGGTGTTTGTGTCACAAATTAGTTGATTTGTACACTTATTTTCTCTCATTGAAATCAATCAGTTGATTGTTTCTTTTGTGGTTCTAAACATCATTGTAGGTCATTCTGTCAAATTTATGTTTATAGGTAAATCAGTTGGTTTGCATGTCTACGTTTTACAGAACAAATTATTCAATTCCTTTTTGTTATCTCTGTAATTGGGATGATTAGATAAGTGGTCAGTTGGCTATTTGTATATTCATCTTTGAGTCTTTTAAATTTGTAATCGCATTCATTTCATGTTGATAAGTGAGTTTTAATTTCCTTCACATCTTCTAGTTAAAGATATAATTAGTATTTAATTCATTGAATATCATTGAAGAGGAAGTTGTACCTATCAATTCAAAGGAGAGTTATCAATTAATGATAACTTGTCCAACTGTTAGTGATGTTTGTCCTTCTTTTCCAATATTTAGAGTTGATTTGTTTTTTAATTCATGGAAGGACAAATCTATTTACTAACAGAGTTTTGGCAACTCTGCTAGGGACTGGAAATGAAGACAAGTATTGAATAATTGTTTCCTTAGTTATATATATATATATATATATATATATATATATATATATATATATATATATATATATATATATATATATATATATATATATATATATATATATATATATATATATATGTGCAGGAGATTGGTGACTCTAATTAAGTGGTGACTCTACTGATTTTTTATGCAAATCCAAAAGAGTTGTAAGAATGGGAAAAAGACTAGGCCCCACTATCCCAGAGATTCTTTAGATGAATGATGACGTTTTACAAGATTTCAAGGAACATTATAAATAAAGTATTACAAAGGTTGTGAAGTTGAAGATAAGCCTTGAAGATGACCACACCTTTGCCTTGTTGTGGATGAGTTTGTGTCATAGATTTCACAAGCTCAAAGATTTGGAGGCATCCAAGAGAAAAGTGCAGTAGCTCGAAAAAGAACTAGAGGTGGTGGAGGAAGAAGCTCCAGTGATTTCATCTAGTTACATCTCTTGCAACTACTTAGTTATGAGTGAATAAGAAATCAACTCAAGTGAACAACCTTGAAAGAAACCTATTGTTGACAAGACAAATTCTGAGAAAGATTTGATGCTCCAGTACTTATGGAATTCCATCAAAGGGAGCATTTGTGAAGCTAAAAGGGTTAAGTTAAATCCCGCTAAAGATCGACAATCTGCCATATTATTAGAATGTGTGCATAAAAGATATAATGATCTCCAGAATTTTGATCAAGGAATTCCAGCTGCTATAGAGATATCAAGAGACAAATCAAAGATTAAAGAACCCTATTTCTCCAATCCCTTGGTATCTAAAGATCAAGATGTTTTAGCAACCATGGCAGAATCATCGGTGCTTTGGAGTTTTGATTAGAAGCAAAAGGGAAATCAATAATAAGTCAGGCAAGAAGAGTCACATGTGTTAGAGGGGTTGTTGGTAATTTTTGGTAAAGAGGTGAATACTTTTGATTTCCAATCTTTATTCTCACTTGAGGAAGATTTTAATTCCATTCCAAAAGAAGAAGTTCTTCCTACTAAGTTTAATCCTATGGTTTTTGAAAGTAGTTTCCAAAAATCATTGCCTCTAACTATGTGCCATAAGGATAGTTCAACTTGTAACATTTAGGAAAATTTTTTGAATACTTCTAATTTCCCTTTTGTATGCCAAGACCAAAATTTGGTTGATATGATAGTAGTAGGGAATCAATCCCAAAATAATAATGATGAGATTGTTTGGGGCATCATGAATGTATTATATGCACCTGCTAAGCATATTGAAGAGTTTGAAATTCAAGATAATCCTCTCTTCATTCCCTGTGACCTATGTGATGGGAATGAGAAAGAGGAGGCTCATCTTGAAAACTATGGAAGCATGATCATGCATTAGCTAAGAAATAAGGTGGAAGTGCATCCCAAGTATAATAGCCAGTTAGAAGCCTCCCCAACAAATCATCTCTGGTTGTTTGAGGCATCTAAAGAAGGAAAGATCATTGATTTTCAAAAGATCACAGAGGTGCATAATGAAGACCATATGTGTCTGGTTGAGGAAAAGAATAACTTAACTTTGATGCCTTTGATTTCTGAAATTAAAGTTCCAAATGCATGTTGTGTTGAGTCAAGTGTTTCTCATAATATAATAATTGATGAGCCAGAATTTAGAGTTTGTGCATTTGATGAGGAGATAGAATACAAGGCCTTCTCATTTGATTTCATACCAACTCATGAAGAATGGTCTCAACCCCAAATATCAGAGGCATTCTATTTTAAAAATGAAGTTGTTGATGGGTTTCCAAGAGATGGACTTTCAACTAGCCTAGCTCCAGGATTTATTTTGAACGTTCCTACACAACATTTCTCCAATGCCTTCCTCCTTAATGTTTTGATCTACTTTTCCTGAGAGAAGGATGCAGCTGTTAGTGATACAAATTACCTCACTCAAAATGATGCCAAGATAGTGTGGTAAAAATTTTATGACATGAATTGACTTTATGGATCTGACATGCTTTTAAAGTTTTTGTGGCATATTATAGTGGAAGCTCTTTTTTCAACAGTCACTAAATGTTTGTTTGGAGCAATACATCTCATGTATCAACCACTCTTCTTCATTGGAAGATATTTCTCACATTCGGTCAATGGCTTCACATGAGCAACGAGAGGCATCTTTGGAGGTATGGGATGCTAGCCCTATCTTTTTATAAATAAAATTTTGGTGTGCTAGTTAGTTTAGGTTTCTAGGTGTAGCTTGTTCTACTTTAAGTTTTGGTTTGGTCGTTGCCTTGTTCTCCTCCACCTACTCCACTAGCAGCTCCCTAATTCCCATTTTTTCTTGACTCTATTGCCCAATGGTTTTAGATATTGGCCCTTAACTAGAGATTTCTATATTCTTCATGCACTTTATAGCGCACATCCCTAGTCAGAGCCAGTTGCAAGCATGCTTTAGCACCCACATTTTTAAACTTCAAAATCAACCCATAAAAAGAATCTTGGTTGGTTTTTATTGCTAATAATGATTTTGTAGACTATGATTTGTGAAGAAGACCATGTTTTGAGGATATGTTGAACCTGAACTTTGAACCTCGAAGTTCAGATTCCATTTGAAGTTCAGTGGTTCAAAATTCAAAGATTGAAATGTACAAGAAAAGTTTAAGATTCAGTTTCACCAGTTAAAAAAAGTGTAATGAATGTTCAAGGTTCAGAGTTGAATATGAAGATCATCTCTCCAAAGTGCAATTTTGGATGTGATGGTCAGAAATGCAAACTCAAGGGATGAAATTGCAATCAACAACTTAGTATGATGATATGGTTCAGTGATTTGGCTTCAGCACAACAAGTTTGTGCAAGGTACATCTAGGTTCGAAATGATTCAGATGGTAGTTTTTAGTTCAAATTTTTGAGGTCTAGAGGAGCACGTTCAAGGTTTGAAAATATAGATTTGCAATAACTTGGCTAGGTACACTAAGCCCAAATTCAAAAGTTCAAATATGTGATGATGCTAGAACCCAAAGGCTAAGTGTTCCTAAGATATGTAGACCAAATGGAGGAATCTATGTTTTCCTAGTCTTGATTGACTTGTTAGACTTGTGTATTAACAATAGAAAATAGAATAGATGAAAATTGTGAGAATCATTTTGGAGCTATTGTGTATTCAGATTATCTAGTCCAAAGGTGAAATTTTATACTAGTTCATGTCAGTCCTTCGTGGTTCACTTAGTTTCAGTTAGGATCACAAGTGTAGCTAGATTCTAGTCAAGTTATGTTTGTAAGATCTAAGGTTACTTCACCAACTGTACAACTCAATTTGAGAATAGAGAGTGTTATAAATAATCACCTCTTGATAAAATTAAGAAGTCCAAATTTGAAAAATTTTAGTTGTTCATGTGACTGTCCAACCTAGTCAAGGTTTAAGGAACTTGTGAATCTCTAATGTTTTCTAGCATGAACATCTCAATCTCATAAGGTGACTTGTCCACACCCTACTCTGACCATGTAACAGTTTCTAGGTTTTTGATACAGATTGGTAGTATGATATGCAAATTGAAGAATACTAATTTAAAGATTTGTACCTCTTCTAAGGATTGGGGATATGTGGGAACATAATGTAGTACAAGGATGATAGAGATAAAGCTTCCAAGATAAAATTTTGTAAAATAAATTAGAGGATCAATTATCTCTGACTATGACAATGAAAAGGGTGAATGAAATATTCATTAGTAAAATGAAGAAATCAGAGCTCTCCTTTACTTCTTACATGCTTGGTTGTGTTCAAACCTTATAATATCATGCACTCATGGATATTCCCCTAAAAGTTCTAATGAAGGCCAACTCTCCAATTTTGAAGAAGCATACAAGAAAGTGCTTGACAAAGTGCCAATGCATACATATATAAAAAAATGGATAGAAATTTCATTATAAAGCACTAAAGAGGCCATAGTAAAGCACCCAATGTTTTTACTCTTGACACCCTGATTTATGACACCCAAAATACCCAAGCCAATGAATGGTTTCTGAGTTACTGAAGCGGCACCAATGGGTTACATATGTATCCAACAAAGTTCAAAAATTAGCTTGTGTTGTAAGATTAGTTGCACAGGTGATGGGACCCCCCCTTCTTCTCTATCTTGAATATGGTTTACCTTGTTTACTCAAAACTAGTTTCAGACCTAGACTCTGATTGAATAGAGCTAGTCCAGTTGAACCAATAGTAGAGGAAGTGGTTACATAGGCATAGTAGGAAGCATCATCCATTGTTTATACATTTATTGATCTAGTTTCAATTCCAAGTATCTCCAACTATATTTCCCACCTGCATCAGTACATTCAAATTATAAAGAGAACCTCTACATCCAATGTCTGTAATCTTCATTTCATTCAAATGAAACCCTATGGTTGTGAACCAACTATTTGATATAATGCATCAAGCCCAATTTACTGAAGTTGATGGAAGTGCCCTAGAGAATGAAGAAGAATAGTTTGACTCACTATCATTTGAGATCCTCATGAAACTATCACTATGGAGGATCCAAGATACATTCCCTTAAACAAAGAATTGGAACATGGAAATTTATTGGGCCTTGATTAAGACACATAACACCAGGACCGATCTACAATACTATTGGATTCTCAAACAATTCTCTATGGTCCATCACATGCCCATTAATGGGAGACATTGAGAATATGAGCCAGAAAAGTATGGTGACCATGAGAAGTTATCTGTAGAAGTCAGTGGTTATTTTCATTTGACTCAATGTGGAAAATGGATCATTGTTGAGCATATCTTAGCTTAAGGAATTCTAGGAATCCTTCTTATCACTTATGAAGACTGAGAAAGTTGGGGGTCTGTAGAAACATGGTGTGAACACCTTCCATCAAATTTCAATATCACCAAAGTCAAGCTTCATGGTAATTAATATGTTTTCAGCACCAAAGATAGAGGTGACAGGTTGAAGATAAATTAGGAAGTTCAAGCTATGATAAGATTAATGGTCGTGGCATCAACACAAAGTAAAATGACATGGAGATTTAGTGATACATACTTATTCTCATGGCTAACACACTATTGGCACAAACATATTGGTTGTCAAATCGGTATGTTTGATAGATGTTAGCAAAATTTTAGGACAATTTTATTCACCAATCTAAGTTCCAAATTGCCACTTGTCTGAAAGGACAGGTGTGAGCCCCTTGGATCTGATAGAAATTTTCTATCATCCTTGTAAGCATAAGGATTATAAAGCATGCAACTTGATAGATTGATAAAAAGGGATAATTTTAAGAAATAGAGAGGTAGTTTCTTGATCATGTCTAATAGAAAAGGGGGTTTTAATCTATTTGCCACAAAAATAGAATATCAGAAGAGAAGAGACTACTATGGAGAAGGATTTAATATTTTCTTGATCAGTAATATTTTCTTTCAAGAAATGGTTATTGGAACTAAAATGCAACCAAGAAGCATTATTTATTATAAAAAAATTTACACTAGGGGGGCTTCTCTTCTAGTGGTAAGTTGGCTATAGGAAAGAGAGAATTTATTTTTAGTATTTTGTAACAGGGATAGTAGGGGAACTACTTTATATTTTTTTGCATTTTTATTGTAATGGAAAGGAATATAATGATCTGTGGGCTATTATGTTTGTGTTTTGAAATAAAGAGGTGTTTATGTCATAGATTACTTGATCTATACACTTATTTTGTCTTATTGAAATCAATCATTTGATTATTTCTTTCATGTTTCTGAACATAATTGTATGTCATTTTTTTAAATATATGTTTATAGGTAAATCAATTCGTTTGCATGTCTACATTTTTCAGAACAAATCATTTAATTCCTTTTTGTTATCTCTATAATTGGGATGATTAGGTAAGTGGTCAATTGGCTATTTTTTTGTTCATCTCTGAGTCTTTTAAATCTGTAATCGCATTCATTTCATGTTTATAAATGAATGTCAATTTCCTTTGTGTCTTCTGGTTAAAGACATAATCAGTATTTAATTCATTGAATATCATTGAAGAGGGAGCTTTACCTCTCAATTCAAAGGAGAGTTATTAGTTAATGATAACTCGTCCAACTGTTAGTGTTATTTGTCCTTCTTTTCGGGTATTTAGAGTTGATTTATTTGTTAATTCATGGAAGGAAAAATTTGTTTACTAGCAATCATCATCATCATCATCATCATCATCATCACCACCACCACCACCATCTTCTTCTTCTTCTTCTTCAACATCTTTAGTATCTTATTCTTCCATCACATTGTGCTTTGTTGGCCTTCCTCTTAGATCAGGTCTAACAAAAAATGACCAACCCAGTTTATATGCAGCGTCTTAGTAAAACACTTGCTCACATTAGCTTGGAAGAACATAGGGCTCATCTTTAAATGGCTCAAACAACCTTCTATTAGTCATTTAAAATCCATTATGATGTTCAATAATAGTTCTTTCATGATCATTTTAATTCAATCATAGTCTGTACCATTTGACAACGCATAGAACTAATCCATTATGATGTTGAATAATAGTTTTGTCATGATCATTTTAATTCAGTCATAGCCTGTACCATTTGACAACAAATAGAACTAATTTGAAGGAGTTAAAGTCACACTCAATTATATCATCCAAGATGCCATAATATCAATTTTGAGATTGTTGAGGATGTATGTCATTTCTAGATGAAATATTAGTGACCTCAAAGACTGTAGTTATCCTAGAATCACAATTTTTCTTTTTGTCATCCAACTTTGTTATAAAAAATTTGTGGCCATGATAGTACATAGCTTTGTGGTCTTGACATGTAATTTTTCAAGCGTGTGAAAATTATTTGCATCCTGAGTTGATATGAAACATATGGGTCATGATCATTAATAATTTTTTACATAAATGTCTACCTCTTAAACCATATGCTAGATCAATTACCATTGGCATAACATTGGAATCTCCATTATGATGAGATTCTCTAACAAATGAAGAAACACCTTCCCATGTTAATGAGTGACCATTTTTTTGACATTGTTCAATCCATATTGTCATCCAATCAAGATTGTTTGCAATATACAAATGCAATGCATCCCACTCTCAACCAACTGTATAAAAAAATAGACCAATTAGAAATAAATTATATTGAAGATTTATAAGAATTAATTAACTAAAATAACATCTTATAATTACCTCTCACTTTTGTCAATCTACCTTTCCCCATCAAGTACTCCCCTTTGAATTTTTTAATGGTGTTGGGATCCCAAATATGATCTACATAGATTTTTGTTGTAAACTTAGGAGGATATTCACTATTGTACACCATGGTCTGTATACCATATATCCATCTACCATAGAACCCTCAAGATGTGCTCTTTGTCAAAACAAGTACTTCAAAAAATTTAAGTTCCTCTCAACCATCCACATTGACCTAGTATGTACAGATTCACACAATTCAATCTCCTCAACTTGATGTATGAGGTGTTAGAAATAGGGAATACTAAGAGGGGGGGTGAATCAATATTCTAAAAACTTTTCTATTCACCCAATTATGGATATAATAGATTAACTTGATACTTGAGAAACAAATTAAACTAAATAGCATGCATAGCAATAAAGAAAATAAAATCATAACATCATGTTTTGTTATTGAGGAAACCCTAGCCAAGGGAAAACCCCGATGGGGATGATACCTACAATGGTCCACTAATCAAAAGTATCTGATAAAGGATGTTGACCCTGTTAGGAGTCTATTACATATATAGAGTGTCTCAGTCTTGATTAAGGGACTCTAGGCCTTGTTAGAAGCCGCAACCCTGCTAAGAGTTGGTAGTACAAATAGAATGATTAAAAGATGAGCCCACTGCCCAAACATGTAATGTACAATGATTTCTGATTACAAAACAAGGGTAAGGTATATAACCTTTCACTACTACCAAATAGATTTCCTATTCTTATCTATCTCTTTACAACTTCTCATCAATTTATTTTGCGTGTATATGTCATACTTCTTACTTCACATTACATATGTCTTACATTTATACAAGTTATTAAGAATAATAACCTTTCACAGTCGGTTTTACAAAACATAAAGCACTTTACAAAATACATATTAACTTGGGTTGCTCAAGGATTAACATATAGGATGTTGTCCTTAAATTATTAATTTATTATTTTGATAAAAAAAATAATCCCTTAACTATCATACTGATTCTGTCTTCTTTCTATGCTTAGCAACTCTAACTCTATCTTCAGTAGTTATGCAATAACTTCTTCCGTACATGTCGTACATACTTTCTCTCTCAGGTGAGTATTCAATATACATTAAAGTATCCATGTTCAAGTGTGTAAGCACTAAAATTACTTCTATCGACATCACCATTCAAAACTATCTCTAGTTAGACTAGAAAATCCTACTTATACTTAGATAATTTACTCTACGCTCTGACATAACTACTTGCTATCATATTGAGATCTTCATATTGATTATATGTTTCCATAATGAAAACAACTTGATATACTACTTAGCCAAATTTCCAACAATCTCCTCCTTTTTCATTGGTGGCAACATATAGGAAAATTGGCTAAGTCATACAAAACTTTAAAATTGTGGCCATCCAAAAAATTCTTTACTATCCTTATATCTCCAAAATATCTTATATCATCTATATTCCCCCTAGGAATATGCTTCCATATATGCTATACAAAAAACTCTCTATACATCTTATAATTTTCTTCTATCACTCCCCCTTTGACAACAATGACAAAAAGGGTGTCAAAATTGTGTAACAAAAATGTTTACCTTTGATTCAAAATTGCAAAGCTAGTAGGCTTGCAACACATTCTGTAAAATTTACCTTTAAGATTTATATCTCCTTCTCCCATGCCTTCTTAACAGTGTCTGAAACACTAAGGAGTGCACATAAACCATACAATGCAATTTCACATGCATGAAGGTTTGCATAGTTGAATTTCTCATAAGATGTCTTTGATGAAAGACATTCTTCCAATTGGCCTTCAATGATGCTTATCTTAATTGAAATGTGCTCTCTTAAAATAGTGAATATTCTCAATTTCTTTTCTCTCTCTTCACTAAGAATTCTTATCTCATCATAAAATTTATTGATTTTCTTCTCAAGATTAGAAATCTTCACTTTCGGGCTGGATAAAAGATTTACCTCTATTTGAATTTCCGCCTCTTTTGCTTTTATCTTTTCTGTCAAATCTGATACATGATTCTTTTTTTTTTGTACACTGAATGTACATGACTTTACCTCTATCCAAATTCCTTCTAATTTCCTTGATACATACATCTAGATTATTAATATCATTCCTAATATTCTAGCATATGTCTTGAAATATTTTGGCCTCATAGGCTGCCCGAGCTTTTACTATAGCTATGTCTAATAAGTTGGTGAATTCACTATCAAATGCCTTCACAACTTCTTTAGCTTTTACCTATGGATTTGCCTTTGATATCTGACTAGTTACAATACTTTGCAACTTTTCTATCACTTCAAGAAATGCTCCTTCAACGATTTTCACTTTCTTGTTTTTACCAATGATTTTATTTAAGGATGAGATCAACTCTATCTAATCATCATCATCAACTTCTTTTCCAAGATTTGCAAAAATAGATTCTAACTGTGGTTTTTCTACTGCTATCTTAGGAGTGGGATTGATTTCTGCTTGACTTTTTGCTCCTTCCTGACCTTCTATCTTTGTGTTTACCTAAATCTCTTCTTTCTTTTTCTCTTCTTTCCTTGTTTTCTTCCTTCCTTCCTCTGCAACTATTGTGTCATGTTCTTCCATAGCCAAATTGTCAATAATCACTACTACATTTGGGGTCAAATTCTAACAGCCATTTGTCAGATTTGCAACGCTAATTTTTTGTCATTTTGACAGATGGGTCTGTCACCATTTTTGCATAGGAAATTGTGATAGAAGATGTATCCGTTAGTTTACCAACACCATATCATGTTGGAAACTTGCATTTCAGCAACAGCTTCATTATGGCATTTTCTACGATTTATCCATCAGAATTCTGACACAATGACCTATTAACTGTCGAAAAGATATCCTTTCCAACATTATAACTGTGGGAATAGTGACAGTTTCCACTTAATTTTGATAGATATACTTGTCGGTGATATGGCATTAATGTCAAAGGTTGTGTCAAAAAATTTCTATTTGTGACACTTAAAATATCAGAAGAGCAACAGTCCTTCATTATTTCTTCGACAAGTTCCCTGTCGAACGTATAACATTACTATCAGAACTATTATCATAAATTAGTTTTCTCTGACATTTTATCTGTCGAATGCATAGCACTTCTATCATAATTAATAATTAACTGTCAAAAAATTGACAGATTTGCACATTAAAGATAACACAACTCAAGAGACCATCATAGGTTCTCTCTTTCTTCGGTCTATATTATTGACAGAATGTTTTACCTTTCATTAGCTCATCAAATCCAGGGATTTGAAATAATTTAATAGAATATTTTCATGACAACGTATATTATTTAAGTTGACATTGCACGAATTTATCTACTTCGCGCACTTGTAGACTATGGGGAGGTGCTTCTTTATCGCCATCCTCATAGTCTACAAGTGCACGAAGTACATAAATTCATGCAATGTTGACTTAAATAATATACGTTGTCATGAAAATATTCTATTAAATTCTTTCAAATCCCTAGATTTGATGAGCTAATGAAAGGTAAAACATTCTGTCAATAATATAGACCGAAGAAAGAGAGAATCTATGATGGTCTCTTGAGTTGTTTTATCTTTAGTCCTAGCTACTGTCCTAGCTACCTGTCGATCGTCGAGAATAATCACCACCTTGGATTTATGTACACTGCAAAAATTGATCCCAGTCTCGCAAAAACATTTTACACTTGTACATCTCATCAATACTGGAGGCCTAAAGTAATTTTATATGATCACTAGCACATTTCGTGCATGGATAAGAAACAGTATCCAAAGTTTCTAGATAACCATTTTTGAGAAGAGGAATGAGTGCAGGCCAAAGAAGGGATAATTCCACAATAGAAAGGAAGACATCTTTTTAGCGTGGGTCTAGATGCTACCCCAATTATCAAAGGATCCAGGGTCAGTCTAGAAAGATGTCTTCCCATTCTATCTACAACATTGTGTCCATCCATGATCTCAAGAATATCATCATCTTTCTACTCTTCATTTGCCAAAATATATCACTTCTTCAAACTTGTAGAGTAATCTTATTAATAAAAGAACTCTTGCCAACATTAGGGTACCCACATATCAATATAGTTGATGTTATTGGTGCTTGTGTTCAAGGATATCAATTCACTATTTTGAAATGGCCAAATCATTTTTATTTCATTTGTAGAGAAAGGGAGTGGGAGAAAATGAGTGGGTGAAAGTTGATCGAGCACGAGAGAAGGCATTGCATTTTATTTTATCATGAATGCAATATGAAATGACCAATCATGTTTTCTATTTGATTTTTTTTGGTGTTTTTTTTCCCATATTCAGTAGATAAAAATCATGACAGTAGCCACTTAGCCATCTTTTTGATGTTCCAGGTATTTTACAAAGATACAGGTATGTGGATTTATCATTCAGTTGCTTATAGTTATTGGTCAAATGCAAATATTTTGTCAAGTTGAAAGGGCAAGATATCAGTTTGGTGTTTTTGATTTATGTTTAAATTTGATTTGGTAAAATCCTCAAAAAACACACTAAATGTTCTAAAATGTAAAGAAGTTGAATGTTAAATGTAAGATATATATCTCATCCATAGTAATCAAAAGAAAGGACATGAAACTTATAAGGAGATTTACCAATCCAAAAATATAAGAGAATAGGAAACATGATTGGTACCTTATGAATTGGTTTTTGAGGTGCACAATCTTCATCAATCTCCTGAGAACAAGACCCCTCCTTGTGAAAAATACATTTAACGGATTAAACAAATCTACAAAACTAAACTAATGGCATGTTTAGAACAAAGAAATACATTGATAATAATATGCTAAAAATTCTATTATGTTTAATACACGCAAAAGGACAAGTCCCAACAATTCTTAAACATACTTTATCTGATATGATAATAACATGCTAATTAAACTGATAAAGGTGTTATATGCATTTAATCTACCAATTACTAATTACACAAAAAACAAATTACAAAACTGAACCAATGGCATGTTCTTCGTATGGTACAAGGAAGATTTGGCTATGAAAAAAAAAAGTGAAATGGCCTCATCATTTTTATTTTGATTGGATAGAGGAGCGAAAGCTGAGTGCGAGAGAAGGTATGTGATTTCTTCATCTTCCGAGCATCTGGCATCATATTCAACTGGAAATTTCAAATGCATTGCATTTTATTTGATCATAAATGCTCTCTGAAATGACTGCATTCTACTGGTGTTGTGCCCTAGCCTGTGCTTTATCTCCATTATTTGATATTATTGGTGCTTGTGCTAAAGGATATTGATTCACTATTTTCAAATGTTTGGATCATTTAGATAGTTACATTTCCTGACTGTTCCTTTAGTACATAGTTAGGAAATGTCACTATGTAATGATTATATGTAATGTTGAATGGATTAAATGCTTTATTCTTGGTAGAAGTGAGTGGAAGGAATAGTGTGTATAAAATACAATCTAGTCACTTATTGAATGCTTTGGAGACTATTGGTTTGACTGCCCATGCGCTACTAGTGACTGAGATTCATTAAAGGATACAAAACCCTTCATTTTGGGGTTATTGTGTGTGGATTCAAATCTAGGTTTGATTTGGTTAATGTTGCCATATTTTTTGCACATTTTGGGAAACCTAATTACTAGATGAGCTCTGTAGCCTAGTTTGCATTATTAGGTGATCTGGATTAAGATTTGTGTTCATTCATTTCAAGTACATGAAAGGGAAAGATAAATAACTGCATCTGAGATTACATGTCATATCTTGAATATGACATACAGAAAGGAAAGAGAACTGAAAAGAAAACATTCATATTAGCTCACACATGCCATGAGCATAGAAAATGCAAGAATTTCATAAATGAGTGCAAGTATACATGAATATAAGGAGCTAGATGTAGGGGTACCAGACATTGCTTGGTAGTGAATTGATCTTCTATGTGCCCGGTGTGCTCCTATGATCCTGAACCTATAGAGAGAGAAAAGAAATGGATTAGATCAAATGGATCTAAGAAATGAATGGTGCCACAACATCTACAAACATGCATACATGTACTCAGTCATGCAGCTCTGGCATGGGCTATGCTCAGGGCATGTGCATCAAGGAGCCTCTAGAAATAAAAGAAATACCATTGTTTTTCACTAATATGTTTGTTCCATGTGAAAAGATAGAAGAAGTTGATTCATAAAAAATAGTAGAATACCGGGATCTAGATGAATGATGATGCCCTGTGATGTGGGCTCTATCGGGAGGATCTCAAATTCCCTGGAGAGAGACCACATCATAGGCCAAAAGCACCCATGATCAGTATTGAGTCTCCCAGTACTCTACACTGAACCAGTGAGGGTTGTCAAAAGCTCTATTCCGATAGAGTTTCTAGAAACTCTAACCATCTCAATGAGAGGCACTGACTCATGTGGGGAGGCATTCAGTAAGTGAGACACTCAAGAACCATGGATACATATTGAGTGAAGCATGATCAGAACATAACAGAACAAAGCTAATGGCAGAGTACACAAATCTATGAATCAGATAAGCCACTCTATTGCATAGATGTTCATATGGCACATACATGCTGAGGGCACACAATCCACATGTTCAAAAAAATTAAAAGAGGACTTCCATGTCCTAAGATTCCAAGTGATAAACATGTGAAATCATTACTATGGGTCTGTTATGGAAAATGCTCAGAGAAGGCATAGATCAAGGTTGATAGCAATAGTTTCAGTTTATCAGAGCTACACAATCAGATGGCACTACCAACATGATGTTTCTCAAGGCATGGCACTAGTGCCAACATCAATGGAAGCTAATCAAATATACAGTGCCAACTTTCAAACATTAATTTTCCCTCAATGAACAATGTGTTATCGGGCTTATTCAAGAAAAATTCATGTCAACAATTTTCAATGGAAAATAACCATGCTACATAGTAAACAATAGGTATCAATGCCCTCGGTAATATAGAAACAATGCTATATGGATGCTATTAGGTTGTGTCAAATAGCAAAGGTGTTAGTGCCAAATTTCATACAGCATTCAATGCTATCAAATGCGAAGCAATGGGTAACTTCAAGCTGAGAATGTGCGAACATTATAGTATTAGTATGTTAATCAAAATGCAATCAAAATGAATATTAATGCATTGTATCAGCATCACATTGCCCTCAAATGTGATAAAGGAGCTTTACAGTACCATTGAATTGTGCTATTGAGGAATTCAATATAGAATTATAACCGTGCCCTAGCTCAAGGTATGAGCTTCAAAGTTCACAAGCCCGAATTGAAACACAAATAATAGTTTCAAACATGTAATTTCAAAATAGAGGAAACAAATATATGCTAGTAATGATGCTATGTCATCGGGCTAGGTTGATAACAGGAAATAAAATTCATACGATTCCCTAGCCAGTTCTCGGGCTATATAAGCATTGATCATACTAGTAAAGTGATATCGAGGCTGTAACAATACAATAGGTCATCAATACAAATGGTGGATTCAAAAAAATAATACAGTGCATCCACAACATCAGGCTCGTGTATAAACTGTGAACATGATGCCCTCATTTTCCAATACAAAGCAATATCAAATGTCTTCATCAAGTGCCATAACAGCAACCATGAAAGCAATGCAGAGAATAATATAGTCGTGCCCTAATGCAATTTTTTTTTTTTTTTTTAAGTAGTTGCAGGGAAATGAAACAGTGAATAACATGGATGCCCTAGTTTGGTAACAGTGCTCGAATTCATGCGACTCAAATGAAAAAAGATTACAGTGCTCAGGTTTATCACAGTGACCCAGGGGTATGGCTTTTCAACACATAATTCAACATTGTCAACAAATGCAATCAGTGATAAAGAAAAACAGTGCTATGCCATTAAAAACTAGTGCCATTTCAAGTGAAGATGCCTTGAAAAAATGCAGTCAAAATGTAAAACTCATGAAGTCCCTACCTAAAGATATCATGATGCCTAGGTGTTGTTGTTGTTTCTATTTCAAGAATGGAAAGATGCCATCAAGAATTGCAGTGAGTTTTGTATGTGCCGGTTGTCAAGCTGTAGATTTTATGATTGCAGAGATGTTGCCATTCCTGAATGTGAGTGTTTTAAAATTGCATCATTCTCTTTTTCTCCCCTTTCTTAGGGTTGAGTATCTTTTAGCTCCCTTGCTAATATTCACGGGCATATGTCTTTTACATAGGATTATTAATATGGTTAGGATAATTGTCTTAATCATATTAGATGCCCTAGGTTACACCATCGAAGTCATTTGTTTTAACTTAGGTGATAATGATATCATGTATTTTTGCATGAAGGGGGGGGGGGGGCGCTATTATTTTTTAGCATATTTATGTGTTAAGTGGATATAAAAATAAATTGTAAACATTTTAAATATGTTTTCCCCTCTTTATTTAAGGTTGAAGACTATTTATTAATGTATTTAAATCCACTTTATTTTGGTGTAGGGGGATAAAAGTTTTAAATGTAAAGTCATTGCAAGGGCCTTATTGTAAATTCTGACACTGTGTTTTATAAGCCTTATTAGAATATCATTATTATGCACGACTTAGTGGGTGATGGGCTTTCCTTTGACTAGCTATTTTTAGAGACCCCACTTTCTCCATCCCCCTAGATTCTTAGGAGTTGGGCATCTGAATTTCAGAGTGGCATGATCATGGTCCTAGTGGCAGAGATTTTCTATTGTTGGAGAGATAGTGGACTTGATGGTAGATTCTCTAGATTTCCTATATATGCCTCTCACTTAGGTGATTGGAGGCTAGTTCTTCATTCCCTCATTCTCACGAGGTGAATTTTGTAGCTCTTGTGAAGCAATCTGATTTTGTAGCTCCTTTTATTCTAGCTAATAGAAAAATTGTTCCCTTCTTTTTCTATAGTTTGTGAGTTGGTTGATGAACTTAGTTTTATGTATTGTGATTGATTTTGTTCCTTTACATGATAGTATGTTCATTTGATTATTTTGTAGGCATTGGTTTCCTCAGAGGTTTTCAAATCTGTGTGCATCTAACTATGTCGAGTTGTGAAAATTATCTTTCCTTCTCATTCACATTCAACACCTGATTGTTTTCTAAAAAGAAAATCAAATTTGGAAGAGTTATGGAGTTCTTGTTATGTGCTAGGGTTATATTGTGAGTTTGTTTTCAGTTTGTCAATCTATTCAGTTTGGTGAATCACCTAAGTTAGATCTAGCAATTTCTAGTTTTATGCAATTTCTCTATCCCTTTCCCTTCAAAGTTAGTACAATTCAGGTGATACAAATGGGGAAGCCGACCCTTAATCTGAAGGTCTATTCTCAAGAAGCAGTCCCACATCCTAAGAGTATTCCCATGTTTTACGAGATTGCTAGGTTTTATACTTAGCCATCACGGGTGCAATCCGTAGTGACAACAATTTTTTGGCACGCTTGGTGGAACAACTTTGTTTCCCATCATTCACTGGGATTTTGGTGTGATCCTCAATGTAATCAGCTTTCAAGAGGTGGTTTGTTTCTAGCACCATGGCGACTCTATGAGCAATTTACTAGTTTTAGCAGTTCAAGTGCTAAAATTTTTCAAAATATATCTTTACTAGCTCATTTGATGAGCAAGCATGTCAATGCCCAATGCATATTCTACCTATCACCCCCCATATCATGAGAAACCTTCCCATGTGCAAACATCATGCCATATCAAGCTAGCCAAGTAGTAGCATATAGTCAAAATAGCCCAGCAGCAGCAAGTTACCAGCATGCACTACCATACCCTCCCACCCAGCATCAAGCACCCTTGCAACATTCCTATCAACCGCTCTGTGAAGATCACCATTGCAATCCTCAAAATCAGCCCCATACCACTTTAGATTCAAGCTCCATATCCTCTTTGTTGGTAGTTTGTCAGGAGGAAATGAACTCTTTCAAGAAAGATTATGTAGAGATGAGGTCTCAAAAGGAGGAGCTCTCAAGAAAGTATATGGGGGTGGTGACTTTCTCAAAGCATCTTGAGAGCCAGATAGCAGGTTCTAAATAGACCCTTAAAGAGAAAAACCAATTGATCTTGACACAAGAGAAGATTCATGAAGAAAATATTGAAGAATATCAAGAATTCATAAAGGCTATCTATCTTACAACTACAAAAACTAAGGAGGATCTCCGAAAAGAGTTGGAACAAAATGATGAATTCCATGATCATGAGTACCAGACACTTACCAAGAAAATTGCAGAAAAAGATAAATTGATTGATGATCTATTGGCTCAAGTATTGAAGCAAGGAAATCAAGAAATTGTTGCTGCCCCTATACAAGAAATCTCATAGATCTAGAAGTAGATGCCCCATGCTGCTGAAGAGAACCTAGAAGTTTTGCAGACTAGACAGGAGACTCACAATGTTTAGATTCCTAGTTTCTTGCCTAGTAAGTCCACTAGCACTCCTATTGAAATTCCAAGCTTTAGGATTTCTCCTTTAGTTCAGAGTCTTAGTCAATAGGACCCTAATCCCCATGCATGTTTAGAGCCTATTCATGACCCTATCTCAGATTTTTAGCTACTTCACCCTACTCCTATAGAGGAAACACCGATGATGTTTGACTTCCTATATGATAGTGAGCCCATCCTCCAATAGATAAAGCCTTATGATCTGATTCTTGAAGAGATCCCTATACCTCCTAGCATTTCAAAAAACTAAGAAGAAGATGAATTTTATCCTTTGGATGTACTTTTTCATGATGAAGTTGAGGAACAAGTAGATTTATCATGTAGTGATGGATTAGAGTAGCCAAATAAGAATAAGAAAGAAAGTGAAGGAGGTGAAAGTCTAGCTGATGTGTTTGAGGAAATGCCTTCTTATATTGAGCAAGATGAAATAGTACAGGATGCGCTAATTGAGCCCACTGATTATGAAAAGAAAGATGATTTGGTTGTTGCTAGCCTAGGCCAGCAAGAAGATTTTGATTCTATGATAAATGCTTTCTGGTCAACTTTTCTTTGTGTCCCTCATCTTCCTGAAATAGATGATAACATGTATGTTCCTAAGGAAGTCCTTTCATTTCAAGAAGCTAATGTTGTACCAGTAATAGAATCTATGCCTATTTGCAATAAAGTGATTGATGAGTCTCAAGAGTCCTATTTTTTGGATTATGAGATGGGTCTAGTAGTTGCTAAAGATCTGATACAATTTGATGGCCTTAATGAGCTATTGGATGTTCAAACTAATGAGGACGATAATCCTCTAGCTACAGAAGAGGAAATTTTGTGGCAAATGATCATGGAGGACCAAAGTTCCAATCAACATGCTGAAGAGGCTTTTAAGTTGCACACTAAACAGTAGGAGAGGCCTAGTTTTATGCCCACTAGGAGTTGTCCTATTAGATACCTAGCTTAGATGGGGTCAAGAAAGGTATTTTTACACAGTGATTTGGTGGGAGGTGATATCAAGAGTTCACACATTGGTGAGCAGGAGCTTGTTCAGAGTTATCAGTCTCCCTAGAAAGATAGTGCTTATGATCTATTTGAGGTGAGTTGTCTGGACTACAAGATTCAAGAGTTAGTATGCCAGGTAGTTCTGTACATTTTCATGTTTCATATTCTTCCTATTGGCATTGAGTGTGGAAAGTATAACATTTTGAGAAGAATGGGAAGTTATTTTAACAATCTAGTTAATGGATTCGTTTAACCAGTATGCTGAGATTGGTTAGAGTAGGGTAGGATAGGAGTTTTTAGTTTCTAAGTTTCCTAAGTGCCTTGGCACAAGTTTGTTTCCAGTTTTCAGTTTTCTTTCAGCTTTCAGTTTTTTAGTTTAGCTTAGTAGCAATAAAGCCTAAGTAGGTGCCAGGCATTTGTTTCAATTTTGTTGGAAGGAAGGAGCTTGTTTTGGTCGGGAGCCAGGTTCACTTTTTAGGCTTATGGACTCTATTGCCCAATGGATCTATCAGGCAGCTAGTCAATTGCTTAGTAGGCAAGCACTCCATAGAGGTCACCAGAATGTTGCCATATTTTTTGCACATTTTGGAAAACCTAATTACTAGATGAGCTTTGTACCCTAGTTTGCATTATTAGGTGATCTAGATTAAGATTTGTGTTCATTCATTACAAGTACATGAAAGGGAAAGATAAATAACTGCATCTGAGATTACATGTCATATCCTAAATATGTCATACAGAAAGGAAAGAGAACTAAAAATAAAACATTCATATGAGCTCACACACGTTGTGAGCATAGAAAATGCAATAATTGCATAAATGAGTGCAATTACACATGAATATAAGGAGCTAGATGTAGGGGTACCAGACATTGCCTAGTAGTGAGTTGATCTTCTGTGTGCCTGGTGTGCTCCTATGATCCTGAACCTGTAGAGAGAGAAAAGAAATGGATTAGATCCAATGGATCTAAGCAATGAATGGTGCCACAACATCTACAAACATGCATACGTGTACTCAGTCATGTACCTCTGGCATAGGTTGTGCTCAAGGCATGTGCATCAAGGAGCCTCTAGAAATAAAAGAAATACCATTATTTTTCACTAATATGTTTGTTCCATGTGCAAAGATAGAAGAAGCTGATTTATAACAAATAGTAGAATACTAGGATCTAGATGAATGATGATGCCCTATGATGTGGGATCTATTAGGAGGATCTCAAATTCCCTAGAGAGAGACCACATCACAGGCCAAAAGCACCCATGATCAGTATTGAGTCTCCCAGTACCCTACACTGAACTGGTGATGGTTGTCAGAAGCTCTATTCCCACAGAGTTTCTAGCAACTCTAACCATCTCAATGAGAGGCACTGACTCATGTGGGGAGGCATTTAGTAAGTGAGACACTCAAGAACCATGGATACATATTAAGTGAAGCATGATCAGAACATGACATCAAGAACAGAACAAAGCTAATGGAAGAGTACACAAATCTATGAATCAGATAAGGCACTATGTTGCATAGATGTTCATATGGCACATACATGCTGAGGGAGCATAATCCACATGTTCAAAAAAAGTAAAATAGGACTTCCATGTCCTAATATTCCAAGTGATAAACATGTGAAATCATTGCTATGGGTCTGTTATGGAAAATGCTCAGAGAAGGCATAGATCAAGGTTGATAGCAATAGTTTTAGTTTATCAGGGCTACACAATTAGATGGCACTACTGGCATGATGTTTCTCAAGGCATGGCACTAGTGCCAACATCAATGGAAGCTAATCAAATATACAGTGCCAACTTTCAAACATTAATTTGCCCTCAATGAACAATGTGCTATCGGGCTTATTCAAGAAAAATTCATGTCAACAATTTTCAATGGAAAATAACCATGCTACATAGTAAACAATAGGTATCAATGCCCTCAGAAATACAGACACAATGCTATATGAATGCTATCAAGTTGTGTCAAATAGAAAAGGTGTTAGTGCCAAATTTCATACAGCATTTAATGCTATCAAATGCGAAGCAATGGGTAACTTCAAGCCAAGAATGTGCTAACATTGTAGTATCAGTATGTTAATCAAAACACAATCAAAATAAATATTCATGCAATCTATTGGCATCACATTGCCCCCAAATGTGATAAAGGAGCTTCACAGTATCGTTGACTTGTGCTATTGAGGAATTCAATATAGAATTATAATCGTGCCCTAGCTCAAGGTATGAGCTTCAAAGTTCATAGGCTCGAATTGAAAAAAAAATAACAGTTTCAAACATGTAATTTCAAAATAGAGGAAACAAATATATGCTAGTAATGATGCTATGTCATCGGGCTAGGTTGATAACAGGAAATAAAATTCATATGATTCCCTAGCCAGTTCTCGGGCTATATAAGCATTGATCATACTAGTAAAGTGATATCGAGGCTGTAACAATACAATAGGTCATCAATACAAATGGTGGATTCAAAAAAATAATACAGTGCATCCACAACATCAGGCTCGTGTATAAACTGTGAACATGATGCCCTCATTTTCCAATACAAAGCAATATCAAATGTCTTCATCAAGTGCCATAACAGCAACCATGAAAGCAATGCAGAGAATAATATAGTCGTGCCCTAATGCAATTGTTTTTTTTTTTTTTAAGTAGTTGCAGGGAAATGAAACAGTGAATAACATGGATGCCCTAGTTTGGTAACAGTGCTCGAATTCATGCGACTCAAATGAAAAAAGATTGCAGTGCTCGAGTTTATCACAGTGACCCAGGGGTATAACTTTTCAACACATAATTCAACATTATCAACAAATGCTATTAGTGTTAAAGAAAAATAGTGCTATGCCATTAAAAACCAATGCCATTTCAAATGAAGATGCCTTCAAAAAATGCAGTGAAAATGTAAAACTCATGAAGTGCCTACCTTGAGATATCATGATGCCTAGGTGCTATTGCTGTTTCTATTTCAAGAATGGAAAGATGCCATCAAGAATTGCAGTGAGTTTTATATGTGCTAGTTGTTGAGCTGTAGATGTCGTGATTGTAGAGATGTTGCCATTCCCAAATGTGAGGGTTTTAAAATTGCATCATTCTCTTTGTCTCCCATTTCTTAGGGTTGAGTATCTTTTAGCTCCCTTGCTAATATTCACAAGCATATGTCTTTTACATAGGATTATTAATATGGCTAGGAATAATTGTGTTAATCATATTAGATGCCCTAGGTTACACCATCGAAGTCATTTTTTTTAACTTAGGTGATAATGATATCATGTATTTTGGCATGAGGTGGGGGGGCTTTTATTTTGCAGCATATTTATGTGTTAAGTGGATAAAAAAATAAATTGTAAACATTTTAAATATGTTTTCCCCTTTTTATTTAAGGTTGAAGACTATGTATCAATGTATTTAAATCCACTTTATTTTGGTGTAGGGCGATAAAAGTTTTAAATGTAAAGTCATTGCAAGGGCCTTATTGTAAATTCTGACATGGCATTTTATAAGCCTCATTAGAATATCATTATTATGCATGACTTAGTGGGTGATGGGCTTTCCTTTGACTAGCTATTTTTAGAGACCCCACTTTTTATGTCCCCCTAGATTCTCGGGAGTTGGGCATCTGAATTTTAGAGTGGCATGATCATGGTCCTAGTGGCAGAGATTTTCTATTGTTGGAGAGATAGTGGACTTGATGGCAGATTCTCCAGATTTCCTATATATGCCTCTCACTTAGGTGATTGGAGGCTAGTTCTTCATTCCCTCATTCTCATGAGGTGAATTTTGTAGCTCTTGTGAAGCAATCTGATATTGTAGCTCCTTTTATTCCAGCTAATAGAAAAATTGTTTCCTTCTTTTTCTATAGTTTGTGAGTTGGTTGATGAACTTAGTTTTATGTATTGTGATTGATTTTGATCCTTTACATGATAGTATGTTCATTTGATTATTTTTCAAGCATTGGTTTCCTCAGAGGTTTTCAAATTTGTGTGCATCTAACAATGTCAAGTTGTGAAAATTATCTTTCCTTCTCATTCACATTCAACACCTGATTGTTTTCTAAAAATAAAATCAGATTTGGAAGAGTTGTGGAGTTCTTGTTATGTGTTGGGGTTATATTGTGAGTTTGTCTTTAGTTTGTGGATCTTTTCAGTTTGGTGAATTACCTAAGTTAGATCTAGCAATTTCCAATTTTATGCAATCTCTCTATCCCTTTCCCTTAAAAGTTAGTACAGTTCAGGTGATACAAATAGGGAAGCCGACCCTTAATCCAGAGGTTTATTCTCAAGAAGTAGTCCCACATCCTGAGAGTATTCCCATGTTTCACAGGATTTATAGGTTTTATACTTAGCCATCATGGGTGCAATCCCTAGTGACAATAGTTAATGTTTAGAAGAGATCAGTAAAGTATTTAAAGACAATCTTACATGTTTAGAGAGGTTTGAGAGGCACTTAACATGACTTTACCCTCACAAACATTGGCATAGACTAGTTTTACTAAGTTTCCTTTCTCTATTTTGAGGTTTCCTTTCTCTACTGTAGGGGTACAGTCAGAGGGTTCAATGACAAAATGATTCTTTGAATGGTTACGATGTATATGAATGATTTGATATAGCATATTGCTTATTTTACTTAAAGTTTGGTATAGCTTGTGCAAGGGTGAAAGTAGTTTTGATCATTTTGGTCATGACTGTTCCTCTACACAATCAGGAAATGTAACTGTCTAATGATTATATGTAATGTTGAATGGATTAAATGCTTTATTCTTGGTAGAAGTAATGGAAGGAATAGTGTTGGTGTTAGGTTTCATTTATTATTGAATTCAATGGTTTCCAAGATGTGCTGAGGATTTTGCTCCTTGTTTAATGTTAACTAATCCTACACAATACACTCATACAACAGTGAAGTTAAAAAACTAAATCGATGGCATGTTTACAACAAAGAAATAGAATGATAATAATATGCTAAAAATTCTACTCTGTTTAATACACACCAAAGGATCGCATTGTAAATTGTTGTCATTGAAATGACCACATTCTATTGGTGTCATGCCCTAGCTCGTGCTTTAACTCCATTATTTGATGTTATTGGTGCTTGTGCTCAAGGATATCCATTTTTTTGAAATGTTGACTGTGGTTATCAAATGCACATCCCATGAGCTTCTAGCTAGGTGCCATTTGTATTGATATCTTAGGGCATCAAATGTATTATATCATTGATAGTTGATAGTTTGTTAAAAGGAAATAGGACAAAGAATGATTTTTATTTAGTTTCTCTATTTTGATCCCTAAGTGGCTTACAACCCTAGAGAAGTATATGCAAATTTATGGATGTAGTTGCAGGATACATAGCAGTCGATAATTCATAATAAATCCATGCATCCAATTTGAATAGCAATTAATACAAAGAACTAGGGTCCTCTAATGGCCCAATCATCTAGACCTTGACTGTCCCCTCAACTAGCGACCCTTCAAAACTAGGTTATCATGCAATCAGTGACCGATCCTTCATTCTCCTCGTGAGCTTCTAGGTAGGTGCCATTTGTATATTTGATAGCTTAGGGAATCAAATGTATATTGTATCATTGATATTTGAGACTTTGTTAAAAGGAAATAGGACAAAGAATGATTTTGATTTAGTTTCTCTATTTTGATCTCTATGTGGCTTACAATCGTAGAGAAGTATATGCAGATTTATGGATGCAGTTGCAGGATACATAGTAGCAAATAATTCACAAGAAATCTATGCATCCAATTTGAATAGAAATTACTACAAAGAAATAGGGTCCTCCAATGGCCCAATCATCGGGACCTTCACTGTCCCCTCAACCAGTGACCCTTCAAAATCGGGTTATCATGCAATCAGTGAGTGATCCTTCTTTCTCCTAGTCTACTCTACAACCAAACATATTGGAAATACACAATACAATGATAACAAGTCTTTCACAATCCCCCTTCCCTCAAGGAACACTATCAACCATCCCTTCCACATAGAATTTCATTGTTTTATGGGTGGATTGTGCAGGAATAGTCAACACTAAACAAGGGTCAAACTCCTCAACACATCTTGGAAACCATTGAATTCAATAATAAATGAAACCTAACACCAACACTATTCCTTCCATAGTTGCAGGATACATAGCAGTCGATAATTCACAAGAAATCCATGCATCAAATTTTTATAAGGATATCCTACTAATCAATAGGAATTTTCTTGAGATGACCAATGATTATGCATTTTGATGGCAGTGTGCTAGTTCAAAAGGATAATATAAATATGAAACAATTTTTTCTAATTTTCTTAAACTATAAATGTGGTTAAAGGGAAAATATTATGGCCCCTACATTGTGGTTGTTAGCTTAATTAAGACAGGCCTACCTTTGCATATAATAAGAGGCCAACATGAAACAAACATCCAGAGGTTAGGGGGTTGTTCCCTGTCCATAATTTATTATTTAAGTGCTAAGTGATGATGGGTATATTGTGTAATTCATACCTAGTGTGTCTCTTTCTTTCTCTCCACATTTCACATTAGGAGTATATGTTATCAAATACTAATGAAATCAACTATAGGTCAAATCTAATCAAAATTGCAATATAAAGATTAAAATAGATCTTGAAGAAATATGGGAACCATTTTTGAAAGATATTGTACAAATGAAGAGAATACTCCAAAGAGGAAATGCTTCAATATGGAACAATTGAAGGACAATATTTTACTTTTATATGCACATCTACAAAGTTTTTGATATATTTCTGACATAACAAAACCATATAAAGAATAGCATATAGAAGAAAGTAAAGAATAATGATCATACTTTGAGACATTATGGAGAATTTAAGGAAAGAATGCTTGGTGGGGTTATCATGCAATCAGTGAGTGATCCTTCATTCCCCTCTTCCAGTGACCCTGCAAAACTGGGTTATCATGCAATCGGTGAGTGATCCTTCATTCTCTCGGTCTGCCCTACATCCAAACATATTGGAAATACACAATACAATGATAACAAGTCTTTCAAAATCCCCCTTCCCTCAAGGAAAAATATCAACCATCCCTTTCACATAGCATTTCACTGTTGTATGAGTGGATTATGCAGGAACAGTTAACATTAAATAAGGAGCAAACTCCTCAACACTTCTTTGTTGTAAACATGCCATTGGTTCAGTTTTGTAAATTTGTTTTTTGTGTTAAGTGCATTTAAATGGAACATTAAGCATAGTAATAATATGCTTATTCTATTAGTAATTGTAGATTAAATGCCAATAACACCTTTATCAGTTTAGCATGTTATTATTAGATACTAAAGAAAACTTGCTATTTGTCAGAGAAATCTTCACTATCCCCCACAATGAAGACAATGAAGATTAACCTCCTGCCCCAAAACAAAGAACATTGTAATAAGAATAAGATAGTGCCAAGAAACATTTTCACAAATATGAAACATGAGGAAAAGTAATAACATTAACAATGCCAAGATTCACAGCATTAAATTTCACCTGCGAATGAGTTTCTGCAGTGGGTTGCCCAGCATCAAAAATATGTTGAGTTGCATTTGAGCTGTAACTAAGAGTATCATGTAGAATAGACCCTAAACTTTGAAAGCATTCTCCAGCCTAGCAATTCAAAATTCAATCTAGGCAAGCATCAGTAAGTGAAATAAATTATAGACATCAACATCAACATCATCATAATCATTAGACATAAATTATAGACATCAACATCAACATAATCATAATCATTTGGAGGGTATTCATTTTGGTCCTTGGATAGTACTATGTTTCTTGAAAGTTCTTGTGATGCTTCTAAACTTTAAAAACATATTTTATGGCTTAGTGATAATATAGATTAGTGTTTTGTTTTCTAATCGAATGTTCTTGATCATTCATGGTCTTCAAGAAACTTTTGATTGTTTTGATTCTTGAGTCTTGAAATTGTTTCTCAATGTGATATAGAATAACCACAAGATGGTTTAGTTGGTCCTCTCTTTCTATTTAATCATTTGTCTTCTTCATGGTGTAAGTGTTAATATGTTATAATCCAACATGAAGTGTGGTTCAAATGAAGTTGAACCAAATGTTGACTGTGATGGCTATGGTCATGATGAAGATAAATATGAATATTAAATCTAAAATATGGCTTGTAATTTGAATTTTCATTGTGAATGAAGAAACTATAGATTCAAGTTGACTCATTCTATGTTGTAGTACATTTGTTCCCTAGATCTACCATATTATATATGTGTAGCCTATAAGGGACATCTTCTGCTCATCCATGTATCATAGCTCGATGAGAGTTCTTAGGAGAAAGACAAGATATCAATGGGAGATGGAGAAACCAATATCAGAACACCACTTGAAGCCTTGCAATATTGAGAGTGGGATAAAAGCTACACTTGAGACCCTATATAAGGAACAAACTTATTGAGCTTCACTTTGTTTCGAGAATAGTTTTATATTCTGTACTAAACATGGCCAACCACGTGAAGGTGGAAGCTCATTTGGCCCCACCCCCCCTAACATCACTCTAAATTCCCCATTAACATCTAACATTCATTCATTATTTCATCCATTAATTAAATGTAACATTCATTAATTATCACACAATAAAAATCATTCACACATTAATAAAATGTGACGTTCATTAATTATCACATGATAACATCCATTAACACATTATAAAATTTATGAACATTCACTACCACATAATTAAATTCATTGGCATAAAAAAATCAGTCATTATCAATTAAGGTGCATAGATGACAATCATTTCTTTTTTTTCTTTTTATTTCTAGTTTTTAAGATATAATTGTAAGATGAGTATTGATATCATCATCATGATCATCTACCCTCTCATTAGATCTCAATGCATGCCTAGTTCTCTATTGATGCAAAGGGGGGTCATATGCAATAACATATAAAAGGGTTAAATTAAAAACATTTTATTATAATTAAAAACATTTTAAACATTTTAAAGTACTTCAATACTTTACAGGCCATAATCGTATAGCTCTTTACCTGATCTAGTCACATCATCAACATCGAGGTCCATTTGTCGATCCATGAGACTGTGTGGGATGCTTGTGAAAGGAGTCTGGGTACCTACATATGTAATTCAATTATCTAATGTTAGCTAAAAAACTCATGATACATATACTCAAAACCACATAGTAAGTACATTAAAAACCATAAGCATCCCATAGTAAGTACATCACAAATTAATTAGATTAAGCATTGATTGCATAACTACACATTTCTATCAAGAAATCAATATTAAATAGATTAAGTAGTGATCATGTAACTGTACATTTCATTCATGTCATTCATCTTCTTCCTCATCCAACTAATCACCATGATCATTATTGACATCGACATCATCACCACCACTATCATTATCTTCATCTTTCATCATCATCATCATCATCATCATCATCATCATCATCATCGGCATCAGCATCTTCATCACCATCATCATCATCATCATCATCATCATCATCATCATCATCATCATCATCATCATCATCATCATCATCATCATCATCATCATCATCATTAGCAACATCATCATCAGAAACATCATCATCATCATCATCAGTAGCATCATTAGTAGCATCATCAGTAGTATCATCATCATCATCTTCTTATTCTTCTTCAAGAAAAGTTGCATCAAGATCATCGACTAACTGTTGTTCATGATCATCATCTACATCATCTTCTAGTTGTTTACAATCTTCTTCCATCGCATTATACCTCATCGGCCTTCATCTTGGATCATGTCTAACAAAAAATGACCAACTTGATTTATGTGGAACCTTTGAGTAAAATACCTTCTCACATTGGCTTGGAAGAACATAGGGTTCATCCCCAACTGGCTCAAACCACCTTGTATTAATCATTGGAAATCCATTGTCATGTTCAATAATAGTTCTATCTAGATCATTTTGATTACGTTTTAGCCTATACCATCTAACAATGAAGATAACTAATCTGAAGGAATTAAAGTCACACTCAAGTATATCATCCAAAATGCCATAGTATCAATTTTTGGACTCTCGAGGATGTAAGTCATTTCTAGATGAAATATTAGTCACCTGAAAGACTGCACTTATCCCAGAATCATAAGTTTTCTTTGTGTCATCCAACTTGTTGATACGAAATTTATGACCATTGCAAAACATAGCCTTATGGTGTTTGACCTGCAAAAATATGTAAAAAATGTATAAATTAATGCATCGAGAGTTCATAAATGTATGAGTCATTAACAAATTTATGTTTACTTGGAAATCTTTTAAACCATGTGCTAAATCTATTTCCTTTTGGGTAACATTTGGATCTCCATTACAATGAGCTTCATTAACCAATGAAGACACAACTTCCCATGTTAATGTGCGACCTAAATGATGACATTGTTCAATCCATTTCATCATCCAATCTTGATTGTTTGCAATATACAAATGTATTGCATCCCACTCTCGAGTAGCTGTACAAAAAATAAATAGATGACTTACAACCGATTAATTTTGAAGATTAAAAATTAATTAACAGCTACAATAACATCTTATAATTTATTACCTCTCACTTTCCTCATCCTACCTTCCCCCACCAAGTACTCCCCTTCAAATTTTCTAATGGTGTCAAGATCCCAAATGCGATCTATATGGATCTTTACTGCAAGCTTAGGAAGATATTTAGTAGCATACACCATAGTCTGATATACCATAGAACCCTTAGGACATGCTCTTTGGTGAACCAAAGACTTAAAAAATTTTAAGTGCCTCTCAACCATCCACATTGACCGAGTGTGTATAGGTCCACACATTTCAATCTCCTCAACTTGGTGTATGAGGTAGTGTTCTTGTGCATTGAAAAAGGTTGAAGGTAGACACTTTTGCATTTCACACATTAGAAGAGGAATTCTTCTCTTCCAATATTTTATATCTGCTCTATGGATTTTTTTAGATGACAACCACCTACAAGACATTTAAGACACAAAAACATATAAACATGTTGGTTAACAGTTTGTCCTCTCTTAAGATTTTCAATCTTTGACTCTTTATACACCCAAGGTGAGAGAACAAAAGGATGTCCACCAACAAATGGGTTAGTGTAAGTCTTCTATCACTTCCCTCTAAATTAACAGGTACAGCTCCCTGATTGTGTATGATATGCAATGAATATGTTTTATCTTGACCACCAGGTTGTCTCTTATGTGTTTTTAACCAAATTGCTCATAGACACAAACAACTTAGGCAAGGATATATGAAGATAATCTACAACCCCCAATAGAATGTTGACCATAGATCATCACATGATTTTGACATCTAACTAATTCTATCATATTCTATATGAAAATAGGTTCTACTTGGTGAATAGAAATAGACTTATATCATGAGTGGTAAATAGAATCACCGATACTGCAATTACTTAGCAAGAAATAGAATTCAGGAACACATCACAGTATCAGAATATAAATGTGCTTTCCATTAAAAAATGCAACTAAAATGATGAATGAATGGACAAAGAGTTATACACAAGAAGTGAATAGAATCACTCCCACTACACTTCCTAACATGAAGTAGAATCCAGTAAGAAAATACAGCTCTGCATGCAACTGTTCATTCCATTCATCATGCAAAAGAAACTATTTATGGAACAACAAACAAGAAGAATGACTCAGTAAATAGAATTAATTTTCTATATTCACCAGTTTTCCAACCTTTGCATTCATTTTCTTAGTAGTATATATAGAGTTTTACAATACATAGAGTTCATAAGAACTCATGATCTTTCAGTTTTCATGAATACCAAAAGGCATAGAATCAAATGGTTTCAACACATAAGGAAGAGGAAAGAAATTTACTCTGCCCTTTCATCTTCCTTTTCTCAATAGGATGACTTGAATAGGTATTTGAATCACTATGATTTAATTTAAAATATCCCTCATAACGCCAGATGATATCCTTCAAACAGTCACCAGCTCATAATCATGAAAGAATTGATATTACCAATATTCACTCTCTGTATTTTTGAAATGAATCTAAAATAATTCAATTCTTTCAATCAGAGTAACATATCTCCTATTCATAAAGGTTCAACCTTCACACTGCATCAAGTCTTTAGTCTTCTTGTGGTATATAATTATGGTTACAATTTGAGTTAATAATAAGCCATGATTCATCTCTGCAAACACACATAATAGAAGCACTGCATTTGATACTTTCCCAAACTATTACTCCTCCATTTCAGATGTATTTATCCATCATAACCTCTACTCATGATTCAATTCAAGATTCATCAATGTACAATTTCCTTAGCATACAGCGTTACACAAATTTACCATTTCTGATGTAACAATTGCTTTTGGAAAGGCTAAGAAAATTCATGGAATGTGATATGGTGTTGTTGTGGGATAAGAGACATGAACCTAAAGGAATGCATTCTAAGTTTCAATCCTTGTGGAAAGGTCCATTCTAGATTGTGCAAGTGAATCAAAATAACTCATTCAGATTGGCATATCCTTTCAGAGAGTCTCTGCCATGTTCCTATAATGGGCATGACTTAAAGCTATATCAGGTGCATAATTGAAGAGTAGGTAACCCCTACATAGTAGTTAGTTAGGTAGGTTTTCTTTTTGTGTCATAGTTTAGTGGTTGTCTTTCTTTTTGCTGCTGCTTTCCTTAAGTTTAGTTTTCTTGTTGTCAAGTTCTCAGTTATTTTGTGGAACCAGAGATTGCTAGAGTTCTTTTAAGCATTGTAATGCTTAAATCCCCAGTCAGAGCCAGCTATTGCCCCACTTTTCACCCTCTAACCATGCTGTTAGAAGTGGAATTATTTGATGTCAAGTCAGATTTAGTCATGTCTGAGTCTAAGTCTAGGTTTCCTTCAGGATAGATTGTCCTTGCCAGGTTTCCCTGCCATTACCTTCTTCTTTTCAAGCCGAGTAGGTTATTTGGAAGTCTTGTCATAATGGGTAGGTGATAGACCCCAACCTGGCAAGGATATCATGCTCCCATTGATGATCTCTTTCAGATGGAATGGTGATTGAAGTTATGATCTCAAGACACTCATAAGAAATTAGAAATCAAAAGATTCTTCATATGGATGATGTAGTGACAGTGTTGGCATTGTACTATTCAGAGAATTCCACTCCATATAATAGTGTGCAAGTTGAAAGGATTCATTTCTTTAAAAATAGTAAACAACTTTTTATTTAAAAAGAAGGCATCATTGACTAAGACCATTGAATTCAAGTTCCTTTTATGGGTCTTGGAAAGGCTGTATAAACCTTTTCCAAATGGATATTTTCATGTTGACTCATGAAGCCACGAAGGTTGAAATGAGTTAAAAAAAATATAATAAAACTAAGTAAAAGTGGTAGTGTGGTTGTTGGCAAGTCGCATGATCGCAAGATCAAAATAACTGCCTTGAGTTTATGCAACAAAGGCTAAAATGAATTTCCAAGCAATTTAACTAGTCACATAATCGCATGAATGGAATAACCTCCATGTGATCATGCGATAGTGGAATTCGAGTGGTAAAAAAAGTCAATGAAAAGGGAGACTGGAAATAGATGGTACCCGCTGAAGTCCATGTACGCCAATGATAGAGCAGCTACATGATCGCAAGAGTTTAAAATATGTTATGCGATCATGCGAGGTGATGACATGTGTAAAGTGGTTCCATGTTTGTGGTGCTATTATCTCTGCCAACATAATGATCAAGATTTCTAATCGACGGTTACCGCTTTTCCGCTATGTTGTGGAATATGCTTTGTGACAAAGTGAGATCGTGCCACATGGTGGTGGGTCCATAAGGTTTATATGTGATGATAAATCAATGGTTGCTGCTATTCCTCAAAGCCACGGGAGATTCTTTGACACCTGAGCTAGAGTCCACGTGCACCAATCATAGAGTGGTCGCATGATCGCATGAATTAAAATATTGCTATGCGATCATATGATAATGGAGTTTGAGCAGGTGAATGCGCTCTATTGGGACCCATGTAGGCCAATAGTGCAAGCATGATGATGAGATGGTGATGAGTGTGACTGGTCAAATAATTGATGTGGCACCTCATGATTCATCGTAGTATTTTATGCAGTAAGGTGGGGTCAAATTTTTATGACATCGGCTAAGATTCCAAATCAATGGATGGCTTATGATCTCATAGAATCTTGTGAGCCCATCAGATCACACACCATCCATTTGATTCTCCAAATGTAAAGTTAGTAAAGGTAGTGGGACCCACATACTCTAATAACATAGATGCACCAATCGAAGAGTGGTCGCATGATCGCATGGAATAAAATAATGCCATGCGATCATGCGAAATGGAAGCCCGGGTACATGAGAAAGGTCAAAGATAGGAAAGGTTAAATAAAATATGCCTTGCTAGACCCATGTGAACCAATGATAGAATGGTCGCATGATCGCAAGAAATAAAATAATATCATGCGATCATGCTACAATGAAGCCTGGTGGGTCCGGAAAGGGTTTTCTTGCGATGCCAAATCAATGGTAGTTGCTTTTCCTCAGATGCATACACATGGATTCAGGATGCTAGCTAACAAATAAAAATGATTGACGGTTTCTTGGCCTTTCCAAAAGCAATTGTTACATCAGAAATGGTGAATTTGTGTAACGTGGTATGCTAAGGAAATTTTACATTGATGAATCTTGAATCAAATCATGAACAGAGGTTATGAAGGATAAATACATCTGAAATGAAGTAGTAATAGTTCAGGAAAGTATCAAATGCAGTGCTTCTATTATGTGTGTTCGCAGAGATGAATCATGGCTTATTATTAACTCAAATCGTAACCAGAATTATATACCATAAGAAGACTAAAGACTTGATGCAGTGTGAAGGTTGAACCTTTATGAATAGGAGATTTACTCTGATCAAAAGAATTGAATTATTTTAGATTCATTTCAAAAATACAGAGAGCAAATATTGGTAATATCAATTCTTTCATGATTCTGAGCTGGTGACTGTTTGAAGGATATCATCTAGCATTATGAGGGATATTTTAAATTAAATCATAGTGATTCAAATACCTATTCAAGTCATCCTATTGAGAAAAGGAAGATGAAAGGGCAGAGTAAATTTCTTTCATCTTCCTTATGTGTTGAAACCATTCGATTCTGTGCCTTTTGGTATTCATGAAAACTGAAAGATCATGAGTTCTTATGAACTCTATGTATTGTAAAACTCTATATATACTACTAAGAAAATGAATGCAAAGTTCGGAAAACTAGTGAATATAGCAAAGTAATTCTATTTACTGAGTCATTCTTCTTGTTTGTTGTTCCATAGATAGTTTCTTTTGCATGATGAATGGAATGAACAGTTGCATGCAGAGCTGCATTTTCTTACTGGATTCTACTTCATGTTAGGAAGTGTAGTGGGAGTGATTCTATTCACTTCTTGTGTATAACTCTTTGTCCATTCATTCATCATTTTAGTTGCATTTTTTAATGGAAAGCACATTTATATTCTGATACTGTGATGTGTTCCTAAATTCTATTTCTTTCTAAGTAATTGCAGTACCGGTGATTCTATTTACCACTCATGATATAAGTCTATTTCTATTCACCAAGTAGAACCTGTTTTCATATAGAATAGGATAGAATTAGTTAGATGTCAAAATCATGTGATGATCTATGGTCAACATTCTATTGGGGGTTGTAGATTATCTTCATATATCCTTGCCTAAGTTGTTTGTGTCTACAAGCAATTTGGTTAAAAACACATAAGAGACAACCTGGTGGTCAAGATAAAACATATTCATAGCATATCATACACAATCAGGGAGCTGTACCTATTAATTTAGAGGGAAGTGATAGAAGACTTACACTAACCGATTTGTTGGTGGACATCCTTTTGTTCTCTCACCTTGGGTGTATAAAGAGTCAAAGGTTGAAAATCTTAAGAGAGGACAAACTATTAACCAACAAAACACAAGACTTTACAATATATATATACAACAAATTGAACATATATCATTTCTTACCTCATGTATTTTCCAAGATCATATATCACTTGTTTGATGTTATTGTCAAAGTTCTCTGGGAGAGATAGGGGTAGCACGTATTGCAGCAATTATAAAAATAATCATGTCATTTTTTTCTCATATAATACAATGAGAAGTACATGCAGTTTACAAATATATTGTAAATAAAAAAGAACATGACTTACCTCGATGAAGGTATGCCAATCATGCATTTTCAACCCTAGCCCAAATTCACCTTTCTTTGATATGGTACTGCTTATGTTTGCAGCAAATCCTATGGGAAATCCAATTTTTCATATGACTTCTTTTATGGCATCACCTTGTTGTTCTGTTAATAACCATGGAAGGTCACTTGTATTAATCCATTCTCCATTTCTATTTGATTTAATTAAATTTTTCATTGCATGATTGGATTCGTGAATGTCATTACAAATTTTGACAATTTTTTCTTTGTCACACCTTCCATCCAATATCTTCCATAATGTCTCTGTTACATTCTTTCCAATATGCATAGTATCAAACAATTGCACATCAAGTAGCTGCTCGTAGTAGGGAAACCTACTAAATTGTCTAGGATAACTCTTTAGTCCCTTTGAAAGGTGCTTAGTAGTGTTGCCTTGACAAAATTCATGATCATCAATCACATAATCAGAAAACAAAACACAATAAAAATATACAAATTCCAAACATAAATTGTTAGGTAGAATGGTAGTACCTTGACAATTAATTCTATTATATTCCAACTTCCATAAGTGAGGTGTCATTCTCCGTGGCCTAGATATAGTCTCTTCTTTCCCATTGAAAAGATATTTTTCAGTAATTCAATAGTTATGATTTTTGTGGAGAAAGTATCTATACTCATCAAACACCTGCTTTCCTAAACTTTTTGAATAACGAGATTTCATCTTTGGACCACAAACTGGACATGCAAATTTTCCCTTTGTTTGAAGACCTACAAGGTAATGATACAATTGGATTAAATATGTTAATTTTTATTTTTAGAATTATCATGTGCAACTTGAATTCACCATAACATACCAGAAAAATGTGTTAGCCCTGGGGCATCATGTATTGTCCATACAAGCATTGCATGAAATTAAAATTGTCTATCTCCTATTGGTCTAGAGATGTCATATATAGTGACACCTTTCCATAACTCCACCAACTCATTGATAAGAGGCTCAATATAAACATTCATATCTTTAACTTGGTATTTACCTGGTTGAATGAACAACAAAATTACATAATTATTGTGACCATTTTACTACAAGATTTATAATTACATGTAGATAACTATTAAATGATCAAATACCTGGAACAATCATTGCTAACATAATGTGATCCCTCTTTATTGACATCCATGGAGGAATGTTATTGTTGATGACAAAAACAAGACAAACAATGCAAATAGATCTTAGCTCTCCAAATGGATTGACACCATCCGCTACCACTGAAAGCTTGAGATTTCAAAGTTCTTTGATAAAGTGTGGCCACTTTTCCTCTATATCCTTAAGTATAGAACCATCCACAGGCATTCGAATAATGTCATCTTGACTCCTATTGCATGCATGGTAATCCATAAATTGTGCCAAGCTATTACACCTAAATAATCTTTGCAAATGTGGTATAATGGGGATGTAATGAAGAACCTTGTGAGGCACCTTTTTTGTTATTTGATCTGTTTGATATCTACTCGTATGACATTCAGGGCATTCTATTGCAAATTCATGTTCTTTATGATAAATAATATGATCATTGGGACAAGCATCTATTTCTTGATACTCTATTCCAATATCTTTCATATTGACACATAATTCTCGGTATGAGTGAGGGAGAATATTCGATGGTGGCAACAAGAACTCACCTATCAATCTGTAGAAAAAAATATATGTTGTTAATATTAACAATATTTATGGTACATATTTCACCATTTAATTACTATAATGACATCTATGACATACCGTAGCATACGTGACATTGTTGTATTGGATAAACTATTCATAACCTTCAAGTTCAACAACAACAATACAGCAGAGAGAAGAGTTGTTTGGGAGCCTTCATAAAGGGGCATGGCTACCTTCTCAAGTAGAGGTATAGAATGGATGACATCAACATCATCCTGATCATCATAATCAGTTGCACCAATACCAAATGTGTCATGGATCAATGTATTAGTACCATCATCTAGCGCATCATTGTCATCTTCCATGGGATCATAATCTTCAGCTTCAATATTTTCACCTCCATGATCCTCCACTTCCAAAGCCATATTCTCAATATTCGCACCTCCATGGTCCATATCACATACTCCCCTAGGGAGGTCGACCTATATTAAAATGAACACAAATAAACCATGATAATGATCTCATCATCAGGTGTATTTCATATATATATTAATTGTTAAATAAATATAATGAAAAACTTACCAATTCATGATAATCAAAGCCTCCTTCAATGTGACCATTATCCCTACAATGTCTCTTAGCTATTTTGATTAGCAATCTTCTAATGTTTAAGCCCTTACAATTATTGCAGGGACAATAACATTTTCCATCACCTTTTCTTTTCAAGTTCGACCACAATCTATTGATTGCATCCCCATTACCTTCTTCACTTGGATTGTTTGACATGATGCTTCTTCACTTAGATTATCTATAACCTAATTATATATAGAAATTGAAAACTTAGTTATGAAATGATGTTGTAGTATAGTATACAAAATTGACAAACTTCTATTATTATAGTCTTCCACCTCAAACTCTTTCCTATTGTGGCAAGAAAGAAAGATATTCAAATAATATAGTAGTTTGTAAATCAAAATAAAATGGAGGCAAGTTGTTGATTGAGGGTGCAAGGAACAACACCCGTCATATTTTTATCGAATTGTAAATTTCAATTTTGAACCATTCTGTGAATATAGAACATGGATGTAATCTCAGAAAATAACAAAATGTAGACATGAAAAATTACTTATTTTGTTATTCTACATTACTTACTATTTGAGTGCACGTTCCACCTACAACTTGATCAAGTCTTGTTTGATGCTTCAATTTTGTGTTAACTGTCCTATAGAAGTACACAATTTTGTATTTGCCCAATATGTTATTCAAAAAACAACAATAGAATAAAATACTTGTTGAGAAAGATCATCATAGGAGTATCAAAAACTCAAGATTTAAGGTAACACAACATTATAAGACTTTTACATTCAACCTTCAACTCATGAACCTAATAAATAGGAGAAAAAATACATGAAATTGAAAAATTTAACTAATGAATTGTGTTTTTCTTCTCATCTTAATCAGCCAAATTTATATGAGATTCTAAAGAAGGCCTCACTCTTAATCAGCCAAATCTTCTGATTGTCTTCCGATTGTCTAAATGCTTCTTTATTTGTCAACCAATTAATACATGCTACTATATAAAGAAGACAATCAAAAGATAATGAAGATTTGTCTAACAAAAATGAATACACTAAACTGAACCAATGACATGTTTACAAAAATTATCATAACTCACAAGAAAAATTGAAACAATGACATGTTTATAACTCATTAAGAGTGAGGAATAGCTTGTGCAAGGGTGAAAGTAGTTTTGATCATTTTGGTCATGACTTTTCCTCTACATAGTCAAGAAATGTAACTGTCTAATGATTATATGTAATGTTGAATGGATTAAATGCTTTATTCTTGGTAGAAGTGAATGGAAGGAATAGTGTTGGTGTTAGGTTTCATCTATTATTGAATTCAATGGTTTCCAAGATGTGTTGAGGAGTTTGCTCCTTGTTTAATGTTAACTATTCCTGCACAATCCTCTCATACAATAGTGAAATGCTAGGTGAAAGGGATGGTTGATAGTGTTACTTGAGGGAAGGGGGATTTTGAAAGACTTGTTATCATTTTATTGCGTATTTCCAATATGTTTGGATGCAAGGTAGATCGGGAGAATGAAGGATCACTCACCGATTGCATGATAACCTAGTTTTGAAGGGTCATTGGTTGAGGGGATGGTCAAGGTCCCAATGATTGGGCCATTGGATGACCCTATTTCTTTTTATTAATTGCTATTCAAATTGGATGCATGGATTTCTTGTGAATTATCAGCTGCTATGTATCTTGCAATTGCATCTGTAAATCTACATATACTTCTCTACGGTTGTAAGTTAGTTAGAGATCAAAATAGAGAAACTAAATCAAAATTGTTCTTTGTCCTATTTCCTTTTAACAAAGTCTCAACTATCAATGATATAATATACATTTGATGCCCTAAGCTATCAAATATACAAATGGAACCTACCTAGAAGCTCACCAAGAGAATGAAGGATCACTCACTGATTGCATGATAACGTGGTTTTGAAGGGTCACTGGTTCAGGGGACAGTCAAGGTCTAGATGATTGGGCCATTGGAAGACCCTAGTTCTTTGTATTAATTTCTATTCAAATTGGATGCATAGATTTATAGTGAATTATCGATTGTTATGTATCCTACAACTACATCCGTAAATCTACATATACTTCTCTAGGGTTGTAAGCCACTTAGGGATCAAAATAGAGAAACTAAATAAAAACCTAGTTTTGAAGGGTCACTGGAAGAGGGGAATGAAGGATCACTCACTGATTGCATGATAACCCTACCAAGCATTCTTTCCTTTAATTTTCCACAATATCTCAAAGTATGGTCATTATTCTTTACTTTCTTCTATATGTTATTCTTTCTATGGTTTTGTTATCTCAGAAATATATCAAAAACATTGTAGATGTGCATATAAAAGTAAATAATTATCCTTCAATTATTCCACATTGAAGCATTTCCTCTTTGGATTATTCTCTTTGTTTGTACAATATCTATCAAAAATGGTTCCCATATTTCTTCAAGATCTATTTTAATCTTTCTACTGCAATTTTGATTAGATTTGACCAATAGTTGATTTCATTGGTATTTTATAGCATATACTCCTAATGTGAAATGTGGAGAGAAAGAAAGAAACACACTAGGTATGAATTACATGATATACCCATCATCACTTAGCACTTAAATAATAAATTAAGGATAGGGAACAACCCCCTAACCTTTGGATGTTTGTTTCATGTTGGCCTCTTATTATATGCAAAGGTAGGCCTGTCTTAATTAGGCTAACAACCATAGTGTAGGGGCCATAAATTATGGAACCCAAAATAGTGCACACTTGTATTAAATTAGGTTTAGTATACTACAAGAGAATGGAAACCATGCAATAGTGCCTCATGGGGATGGAAGAAACCCTTCACCAAGAAGATGGTTGTGTCTACAATATTTACTAGAGGCAAAGAACATAATTTGGTTCTAGCAATTACTCCTAGAAGATAATGGCACCCACAAAACACTTGGAAAAGATAACACTCACTATGTCTTTTATCACTCTTTTAAAGCTAGGACAATAAATCTCAAAGATTGATCAACGAATTCTTGAACACAAAGAACCATTGACAAATATGATTCATGTGTACAATAGCCAACAACCAGTTGTTCCAATCATGGTGTCCAATAATTATGTTAGAAAAAGCATCTACAAATCCCTTACACAACCATAATAGATTCAAACCATGAACTATAAGAACCTAACAATGGGACTAACAAAGATATAGCCTAAACAAATCTTGATCATATTCCAACCTATTGTAAGGCCCAAGAAGTAACTCTATCTTAAAGCTACACATTCCTCTAGATGAAGCTCAAAGGTCAGGTAGTTGAAGCATAGCAATACTTGAATGAATATAGGAATAATTTGATGTACAATCATTTGCTAGCTTGGTTTGTGAGTTTTCCACATAATATTTTCCCTTTAACCACATTTATAGTTTGAGAAAATCAAAAAAAAAAATTCAGATTTATATTATCCTTTTAAACTAGCACACCGCCATCAAAATGCATAATCATTGGTCATCTCAAGAAAATTCCTATTGATTAGTAGGGTATCCTTATAAAAATTTGATGCATGGATTTCTTGTGAATTATCGACTACTATGTATCATGCAACTATGGAAGGAATAGTGTTGGTGTTAGGTTTCATTTATTATTGAATTCAATGGTTTCCAAGATGTGTTGAGGAGTTTTCTCCTTGTTTAATGTTAACTTTTCCTGCACAATCCACTCATAAAATAGTGAAATGCTATGTGGAAGGGATGTTTGATAGTGATCCTTGAGGGAAGGGGGATTTTGAAAGACTTTTTATCATTTTATTGTGTATTTCCAATATGTTTGATGCAGAGCAGACTAGGAGAGTGAATGATCACTCACTAATTATATGATAACCCGGTTTTGAAGGGTCACTGGTTGAGGGGACAGTCAAGGTCCAAATGATTGGGCCATTGGAGGACCCTATTTCTTTGTATTAATTTCTATTAAAATTGGATGCATGGATTTCTTGTCAATTATTGACTGCTAAGTATCCTGCAACTGCATCCATAAATCTCCATATACTTCTCTAGGGTTGTAAGCCACTTAGGGAACAAAATAGAGAAAATAAATCAAAATCATTCTTTTTCCTATTTCCTTTTAACAAAGTCTCAACTATCAATGATACAATATACATTTGATGCCCTAAGCTATCAAATATATAAATGGCACCTACCTTGAAGCTCACCAGGATAATGAAGGATCACTCACTGATTGCATGATAACCCAGTTTTGAAGGGTTACTGGTTGAGGGGACAATCAAGGTCTAGATGATTGGGCCATTGGAGGACCCTAGTTCTTTGTATTAATTGCTATTCAAATTGGATGCATGGATTTATTGTGAATTATCGACTGCTATGTATCCTGCAACTACATCCATAAATATGCATATACTTCTCTAGGGTTGTAAGCCACTTAGGGATCAAAATAGAGAAACTAAATAAAAATCATTATTTGTCCTATTTCCTTTTAACAAAGTATCAACTATCAATGATACAATACATTTGATGCCCTAAGCTATCAATACAAATGGAACCTAGCTAGAAGCTCACAGGCTATCCATTTGATAGCCATAGTCAAAATTTCAAAAAAATGGATATCCTTGAGCACAAGCACCAATAACATCAAATAATGGAGTTAAAGCATGGGCTAGGGCATGACACCAGTAGAATGTAGTCATTTCAGTGACAAAAATTTACAATGGTGTCATTAAACATATATGCCAGTAATATCAACAAATGTGAAACCAAACATTTGAATACAGTGAATCAATATCCTTGAGCACAAGCACCAATAAAATCAAATAATAGAGATAAAGCACTGGCTACAGCACAACACCAGTAGAATGTGGTCATTTCAGAGAGCATTCATGATCAAATAAAATGAAATGCATTTGAATATGATGCCAAAGGCTTGAAAGATGAAGAAATCACATACCTTCTCTCGCGCTCAGCTTTCGCTCCTTTTTTCCCGCTCTCTCTATCCAATTGAAATAAAAATGATGAGGTCGTTTCACTTTTTTTTTTATCTATAATCTGAATCTTTCAGAATTTTGATGGTCAATTAAACACCCATCAAAATATCGACATCATCGGGGCCTATTACAAAAAAAACACCAAATTCATAATAAAAAGTTACCCGTCGAAAACTTCTGTCGAACTTTGGCCCCAAATGTAGTAGTAAATGTTTTCAAGGTTGCTAATAGGATTTTCATTACTATCCAATGTAATACTTTTTCCTTCCACATTAATTATTTAATCTTCAATGTTAATTGATGGTGGTGGAGAGGGACTTTTCTGGTGCTCAGCTTTCAAAGCTTGATCTGTTGCACTTGTGTTCTTACTAACACTTGTGGTCATTACTTTTACAACTGCTTGTTATGTTTCCTTGTTAACTTCTTCATAATTTCCTCCCATTATTAGAATTGTTCTTCTTTTTGTTCTTAAGTGAGTATTAAGATCTTTCAGTATTTCCTTGAAATGATCTTCATCCTTAATATCACCGAACTTTCTCACAAAATTTTCTCTTATCTTATTGTCCTCTTCAGCTGCTCTCTTCTTTATGTTCACTAATTTCTCAAAAAGTTTATTTGGTATCTTCCCTTGAATACTATCAAATTTTTTATTAGCTAGTAACATATGTCTAACAACTACATTCTCTAAGTTCAATTTCTCTGAATAATCATATAACTCAGTATTTGTTCATCTTTGAAAAATCTCCATCATTAATGATTGAAGCATTCACTTTTTCTATCTTAGGTTTCCATTTTCTCTTATTGCTTCCAATTTCTTCATCATCTTTTATTTTAGATACATGTCTAGTAATAGGGGTGAAAATAGTCTTTTGTCTCTTTTGTGGCCAACTTGCCATTTCCTTAACTCTTTTTGATGGAGGGGTGATAGAAGATCTAGTAGATTTCCTTGTTTCTTGCACCACTTCAAATTTTATTTCCATTTTTGTAACTTGTGCTTCTTCAGTTTGAGCTACAATTGATGCTAAGGGTGGAACAAACAAAACTTCCTTTTGTCCAATGTCTCTTATTATTGATGTGGTCTTCTTTGCCACTAGAAATTCTTGTTATGACATTCCTGTATCCTTTAGAATTTTCTTGATAGTGCTTTCCACTCTTTTCTTTGATAACTTCTCTTCTTGTAGGGACTTTGTAGATTTAAAGTTATCCTAATAATTTCCAAATCTAGAACTACTTGCATCAAATTTTCTTTTCAACAATCTATTCATATATTCTTCTATCTCATTTTCAAATACTTCATATCCAAGAGGATCTATGAATTCTACTCTAGGTTCAATTGCTTCAACAAAAGTAAAGTTAGTGTCAACCATGAAACATATTTCATATTTGTACTTTTCTACTACAGCCTGTGGTATCGTTGATCTTTTCCTCATCTAGTTCTAAAATGTTTTGATTACCAAGGTTGCGCTCTCATTAACCTTGTCTATAGGGTGTCTCAGATACACCTTGTTAATTATTTCCATAGTAGTATTGTTATCATTCCAATCATCTGCAATAGTATATAGGAATCTTCTTATCAAATGAAAAAACATGTATGTGACAAGGGTTGAGAATCTGAATTGTGAGTTCTTGGTTTTCTTTATCTTTTCAAGGTTCTCAAATAGCTGAATTCTCAAGATTTCACACATATCTACTTGAATTTTCTCTACACACATCAAATAACTGCATGAATCATACTAGTTGCCATGTCATCTTCTCTATAATTAGCATAGAATTTAGATGTTAAGATCTCACACACATATCTAATAGCATCTTGTATTATCTTACTGATTACAATTCCTCTACCATTATAGGATGATTTAGTGTTATCCAGTACTGTCTTCTTAACATTCTTCTCATTAAAAGGTATAACTCTAGATTTTAAAAAACTAGTTACCTCATGAATTAGGTCTACTATGATGTCTATTACTCTGTCATCTAACCAAAATTTCCCATTGTGAATTTTGCTTAAAATTATCTTTGTGCATTCGTCATCTTGAAATTCATAGTTCAATGAATATTTCACAATTTCATTTTCCTTTAAGTGTTCAAACCCTACTTTCACTAACATATCTTGATTATATATATTTTCATATTCCTTAATCACACTACTGTCACTGATGGTTTCAAACTTGCATTTCAAATAGCCTTTTATATCTTCCAAATGTAAAACTCTATCTAGAATGGTCGATAAAGTGAGACTAGGGTCTTCTTCTAAGGGTTCTAGTAGTTCCCTTTTGATTTTAGGTCTAACTATATCTCTTATGTTGTGAATAAATGAAACATCCATATCTTCTACAAATGCTTTAACTATCTGATAGATTTGTGATCTGCAATTCTTGGCAATGTGTCCAACCTTGTTGCATCTATAACACACAACTGTATTTCTTATGTTCATATCTTCAGTAGGTTTCTTATCTGCATGGTTAGTATCTCTAAACATTCTACTACTATTATTATCATTAAATCTAGGCTTTTTATAATCAATAGCTCTATGTCCAAAACCATGACAATTATAACAATAACCATTAAGAGGTTTGAATTGCTTACTTGTAAAATATTTCTTCATATGACCAAAAGTATTACATACAAAACATCTACCTTTAAATTATCTTTTTGTACCTTTAGGTGGTTCTTCTTCTTTAGGTGGATTATGTATATCTTTAGATTTGTTAGCTTCATTAGATTTCTTTTCATCTGTGTTCTCAGAGACTTTCAGATCTGGTTCCTTGCATTCTTCACTTATCTTAGATGAGTTAAATCCAAGACTAGTTTTGTCATAATATGGTTTTTGATTAGACATTTGTTCATCAATCTTTTCACTAGTGGAATACAATCTTTCAAGATGTTGCTTAGACTGAGCAGTTCACCTTTCACAATTGTATTGTACTTTTTAAGTTCAGCATACTGTAATTTGGTTTTCTCAAGTTCAGATGTCACTTTACAAAGTTTAGACTTTAGATCTTCATTTTTAAATTTTAGATTTGGTTCATTCTTTTTGTTTCCATATTTCAAACTTAACTTCAGATTTGATATCTTTAATTCATGTTTAAGGATCTCATTTTCTTTTTCTAGATTTTCATCACAATCTTCAATTTGAATTGTAGATTCCTTCTTTGATTTCAGTTCTACTTTTTTTTTAGCTTCTCAATGAAGTTCTTTACATCATCATATTTTCCTTTTAGAGTATCTCTTTCTTCAGTAAGCATATCAATTTGTTCAAGAGCTTCTTCAAGATTCTTCTGTAGTTGATCCATATCCATAGAGATCTTACTCAAGCTACTAGGCTTTCTCTGAATGATTCTTTTCTAAGTAACTAAGCTCTGATACCAATTGTTAGAAATAGGGAATACTGAGAGGGGGGGTGAATCAATATTCTAAAAACTTTTTTATTCACCCAATTATGGATATAACAGATTAACTTGATACTTGAAAAACAAAGTAAAATAAATAGCATGCATAGCAATAAAGAAAATGAACTCATAACACCATGTTTTATTCTCGAGGAAACCCTGGCCAACAAAAAAAACTGGTGGGGATGATACCCACAATGATCCACTAATAAAAATTATCCAATAAAGGATGTTGACCCTATTAGGAGTCTATTACATACATATAGTGTCTTGGTCTTGATTAAGGGACTCTAGGCCTTGTTAGAAGCCTCAACCCTGCTAAGAGTTGGTAGTACAAATAGAATGATTACAAGATGAGCCCACTACCCAAACATGTAATGTACAATGATTTCTGATTACAAAAAAGGGTAAGGTATATAACCTTTCACTGCTACTGAATAGCTTTCCTATTCTTATCTATCTCTTTACAACTTCTCATCAATTTCTTTCACATGTATATGTCATACTTCTTACTTCGCATTACATATGTCTTACATTTATACAAGTTATTAAGAATAATAACCTTTCATAGTTAGCTTTACAAAACATAAAACACTTTACAAAATACATATTAACTTGCGCTTCCCAAGGGTTAACATTTAGGATGTTATCCCTTAAATGATTAAGTTATTATTTTGATAAATAAAATAATCCCTTAACTATCATACCGATTCTGTCTTCTTTCTCTACTCAGTCGGCTCTAACTCTGTCATTGGTAATTATGCATTAACTTCTTTCGTACATGTCATACATACTTGTGCTCTCAGTTGAGTCTTCAATATATGTAAAAGTATCCATGTTCAAGTGTGCAAGCATTGATCTTACTTCTATCGACATCGCCATCCAAAACTGTCTCTAGTTAGACTAGAAAATATTGCTTATACTTAGACAATTTACTCTGGGCTCTCACATAGTTGCTTGCTATCATATTGCGATCTTCATACTAATTATATGTTTCCATAATGACAACAACTTGATATCCTACTCAGATAAATTTCCAACATGAGGTAGTGTTCTTGTGCATTGAAAAAAGTTGAAGGTAGACACTTTTGCGTTTCAAACATAAGATGAGGAATTTTTCTCTTCCAATATTTCATATCTTTTTTATTGATTTATTTTGATAACAACCACCTCATGTATTTTCCAAGATCATATATAACTTGTTTGACAATATTTTAGAAATGGTGTGGGAGAGATAGAGGTAGAACATACTGCAATAATTGTAAATTGATCTTTTCAATATTTAATAAAATAATACAATGAGAACTACATGCAATATACAAATATATAGTGAATACAGAATAACATGAATTACCTTAATAAATGTATGTCAATTGTCTATTTTCATCCCTGACCCAAATTCACTTTTCTTTGATATGAGATTGTTTATGTTCGCAAAAAATCTTATGGGAAATCAAATTTTTTGTATGACTTATTTTATAGAATTGCTCTACTTCTCCGACAATAACCAAGGAAGGGCACTTATATCAATTTGGTCTCCATTATTATTTGATTGAATGAAATTTTTTATTACATGGTTGGATTCTTCAATGTCACTACAAATTTTGACAAAAAAAATTTTTGTCATGCCTTCCATCCAATATTTTCCATAATGTCTATGTTATATTCTTTCTAATATGCATAGCATCAAATAAATGTACGATTGGGAGTTTCTCATTGTACAGAAACCTACTAAATTATGTAGGATAAATTTTTAGTCATTTTGAAAGTTGGTCATTAATACCTTGATGACCTACATGAGTATCAATTATATCATCACTAAATAAAACATAATATCAAAATACAAATTTCAAATATAAACCATCAGATGGAATGACATTACCTTGATGATTTATTCTATTGTATTCCAACTTCTATAGGCAAGGTGTCATTCTCCGTGGCTTTGATGTAGTCTCTTCTTTCCCATTGAAAATATGTTTTTTGGTACTTATGATTTCTGTGGAGAGTGTCTATAGTCATTGAATATCTTCTTTCCTAAACTTTTTCAATGACGAGATTTCATCTTTGGACCACAAACTAGACATGCAAATTTTCCCTTTGTCTTAAGACCTAAAAGATCATGTATAATTGGATTAAATATGTTAATTTTAATAATTACAATTATCATGCACAACTTAAACATACAACAAAAATGTGTTAGCATTATAACACACCAAAAAAGAGGTGTTAACAAGAGAACATACCACAAAAATGTGTTAGCCAAGGAGCATCATGTATTGTCCATACAAGCATTGCATGGAATTAAAATTGTCTTTGTCCTATTGGTCTAGAGATGTCATACATAGTGACCCCATTTCATAACATCATCAACTCATCAATAAGGGGCTCAATATATACATTCATATCTTTGAGTTGGTACTTACCTAGTTGAATGAAAAAAAACTTTACATAATTATTATGACCATTTTTATGGGGTATTTATAATAAACTAATTTAGATGACTATTAAATGAAAAAATACCTAGAACAATCATTTCCAACATTATGTTCTCCCTCTTTATGGACATCTAAGGTGGAATGTTATTGTTGATAACAAAAATAGGCCACAACAAGTAAACAGATCTCATCTCTCGAAATGGATTGATATCGTCCGTTGCCAATGAAAGCTTGAGATTATGAGGTTATTCTTTAAAATGTAGCCAAGTTTCCTTTATTTCCTTAAATTCCAAACCATCTATAGGAATTCACATAATGTCATCTCAACTTGTATTGCATGCATGGTAATCCATAAATTGTGCTAGGCTAGTGCACCTGAATAATCATTGTAGACGTGGAATAATGAGAATATATTAAAGAACATTGTGAGGCACCTTTTTCATTATTTGATTTGATCGATATCTACTAATATGAAGATCAAGGAATTCTGTTGCAAACTCATGTTGTTTATGATATATAATATAATCATTTGGACATGCATGTATTTTTTGATACTCCATTCCAATATCTTTCATAATGGAAGATAATTCTCAATACAAGAGAGGTAGAATGTTTGATGGTGGTAACAAACACTCACCTATCAACCTATGACAAAAAAATATAATTTTTTAATATAAAGAATATTAATTAGTACATTATTCACTCTTTGTTAAGGAAATTAAAACTAAAAAATATTAAAAAAGATGACATATATGACATACCTTAACATACATGTGATTGCTACATTGGCTAAACCATTCATAACCTTCAAGCTCAGCAAAAATAATACATCAACAAAAAGAGTTGTTTGGGAGCCTTCGTATAGGGGCTCGTATGCCTTCTCAAGTATAGGTACATAAAGGTCATCTTCATCATCATGATCATCAGTTGCACCACTACCATCATCTTGATCATCATGATCATCGTGATCATTACCTTCTTCTTCAATATTCACACCTCCATGTTCCCTCAGCTAGAAATCCACATTCTCCAGATTTTCATGGTCCATAACATGAAACCCAAGGTGGTTGACCTATATCAAAAGGATGACCTTAAATTAACCATGACCATGATGTACTCATCATCAATTCATTTCTTATGTATATAAATTGTTAAAATAATATATTGAAATACATACCAATGGATGAAATTTGTTTCCCCCTTCAATGTGACCATGTTGCCTGCAATGTTCTTCAGCTATTTTGGTTAGATATATTTGAGTTTTTAAGCCCTTGCAAATGTTTTAGGGACAATAACATTTTCCATCACCTTTTATTTTAAAGTTAGACCAGAATCTAGCAATTGTCTCCTTATTTTGTTCTGGATTGATATTTTTAGACATCATCTTTCTTGAATGGAATGACTTGTTACTTGTACATTGACTAGAATGTTGGTGGAAGAAGGATGATTTGTTTGCAACCTGCAGATACAGTCACTAAACAACTATTTTGTCAACTCTTATTTTATCAACACAAAGGGACATTTATCATAGTCATAGAAACCTAATTATTTTTAAATGGAATACACCAAGGAGTACCATCATAAATATTGACTGTTTATAATAATGAATAGTAAACCTAAATCAAATAGCTCATTTTTTTATCAACATGTGTAGTCTCTGTGTATATGAAAAATGAATGAAATATCAAGCTGAAATAAAACAATGAACAAAATAGTATTCCACATAAACTGAATGAAATATACCATCAAAAAAATGTGAAATCCATAATTGGCACAAACACATACATGGGAAAAGTCAAATTCAAGGCCTAATTTATCAAGAGCAACAAACAATGTAGAATCCCACAATCGAAAACATGAAACTTAATAAAAAATACTACAAAACTTGATTGGGACAATGGAATTTCCAAAGTAAGGAAAGGTGAGAGGATCAATCAAATAATCAAAAAAAGAAACACGCTTTGTCAAAAAGTTTCAAAATTCTATCACCAAGAATAGACATGGGAAATAAAAAATGGATAAAAGACAAGAAATAAGAAAAATAATTAGGACTATAGAAAAACCATGAAGACTATAGAAAATAAAGTTCTATAAATGGATGGTTCTGATGCTTTGCCATTACAATAATTGAGCATTCATGATTTGGTACTTCTTGGTGTATTCCATTTAATTATGTCAAGAAAAAGTATTCCATTTAGATATGTTCAAAATTTTGCCAATAATGATTTGGGGAATGCAATCATGTAAAAGACAAACTAATATTATTATTGTTATGAGAAGAGGTCAAAATAATATTCAAATTATTATTATGAAATCTTTATGTTCATCACCTATGCATATACCTTCTCTAATCACACAACCAATGAATAAAAATTCAAATGCCAATTTTGTTAGCAATCTCTTTAACAATTCAAATGTCTCAAGTAGACAAGATTCTCAATGGAAATTCTTTGATAATATATAGATACAAATAGGAGATTGGAGTTGATCAACCTTCATCTATGCATATAAGATTTGATCAGAGAAGGTATATGGATAGGTGACAAACATGAATATTTGACCAAGCATTATTGGGTACTAGACCCTACAACAAATGGACCTATGATGATTTTCACAATAGTATATTTGTTGCAGAGTAAGATCCCTATAGTGCTTAGGAAAATCTGCATGTTCATCACCTATGCATATAAGAGTTGATCAGAAAATTTATATGCACAGGTGACAAACATGCAGATTTGACCAAGCAATACTGGGAAATAAACCCAGCAACAAATGGACTTGTGATGATTTTCATAATAGTACATGTCTTGTAGGGTAATCTCCCAGTAGTGCTTAGGCAAATGTGCATGTTCATCACCTTTGCATATAAGATTTGATCAGAGAATGTATATGCACAAGTGACAAACATGTAGATTTGACAAAGTAATATTGGGAGCTAGAGCTAACAACAAATCAACTTGTGATGATTTTCATAATAATACATGTGTTGCAAGGTAAGATCCTAGTAGTTCTTAATAAAATTTGCATGTTTATCACATGTGATATAAGATTTTATTAGAGAAGGTATATGCACAGGTGATAAACATGCAGATTTGACCAAGCAATACTAGGAGCTAGACCTAGAAGTGCTTAGGAAAATCTGTTGTCCTGAAACCTCATAATCATAATAGTATGTCCCGAAGTAGTGATTTGAGCCATAGTAAATACTCATTCCATGCTACTATATCCCCAATAGCACATTCTCGTATGAAAAGGTATTGATATGGAAAAAATAATGGATACAACAAGCTAAATGTTCTAACTTCCTAAACTACCCAATAACTATCCTCAAACTGACTGTAATTGACTATTACCCTTAAGCTATTGAACTCATCAATTGCCTATGATATCCCATTAATGCATGTATTAACCTTTATAGGATTTTCTAAGGCAATGTGACTTCATGACCTTTTGAAGTATCTCTAATGACCCAAGCACATCCATATAGGGTATTACATTACAAATAACATTTCATGGTCATTATTTGTCTTCAAAACTCCTTTAGTATCCATGAGTGACCCTAGTGTTCCTCCTTAGCCTTGGTGCTCTACACCAATACAATAAGGTTATTTTCATTTGTATAATGACCTATAAAGGTCCAAATGAATGTATAATGGCCACTAGAGAAATTAAAATGATGTGAATACACATGAAGTACAAAAATGTGAAATTTGCCTATGTTAGCAAAATAAGGCCTAAAAGGTTAAATGAGGGTTTAAGAGTAGGATGATGTCCTAAAAACCTTTAAAAAGGTTATGGAGATAATATAAATGCCTAAGGGGTAAGAGGTTGTCAAAGTTGACAACTAGTTGTCAACTAGACAACAAATGTTAACAATAAACTATTTACAAATAGTCAATAACTGATTGTTATCACTCTAAGAAGGTTTGTAGCCATCTTTTAAGAGGCTTATTTTCCTTGAGGATACATGATCTTGGAGAGAGGAGAGCTAGGGAGAGATATGTAGGCATGTATGAATCAAGAAAGCAATGAAAAACTTGTTTTGATCAATGTAATGTAAATTTATTATAACCTGCCCTGTCTTCACTCGTGAGGACACAGTACATGTTTTGTGTTCTTAAATTCTTCCTTGAATGCAAGTATTGTTGTAATGGACTAGAATAATGGTTTTTAATAATTTATATGTAGATTAGATAGGTTTTTGTGAATTTTGAAATTGATTAGATCCTAGTTTCAATTGATTGTTCATGTACAGTCAGGGTGTGCAATAGTCAAATTAACTATTGGCATTAAGTATGTTTTTCATCAGTGACAACACTTATTCAGACTCTATGTGTTTACTGAGTAGAATAGTGTTTATCGAGTAGACCAAGCAGAACAGTGTTTACCGAGTAGACTGAGTAGAACAGTGTTTACTGAGCAGACCAAGTAGAATAATGTTTACCAAGTGCCAGCACGGTAAACAGGGAATTTAGTTTCTACCAAGTGACACTATATCTACCGAGTCTCCATTATATACCAAGTTCAAAAATACAACCAAGTGGTTAGTATGGACCAAGCCTCCACTCATATCAAGAGCATGATGATGACGAGTAGTGCAGTGGATGCTGAGTATCAGAAAGTCACCGAGTTAGTTTACAGGAACTTTGTAACTATATTTGGGCCAACTCAGTAATATTTTTGTTAGCTTGTTTAAGAGTCGACTTTGTAATTATGTTGTAATTGTTTTGGATTGATAAATAAACAATGTTTTGTATCATATCCAAGCTGTGAAAAGAGTAATGTGTGAAAAAGAGAGAAAGGCAGAGATAGGTGAATTACAAAGGGCTACAGTAGTATAAGGAGTACCAGAGACATATCTATCATAGAAGGTGATCAGTACATCAAAGAATCTCAATCAGCAAGTACAGTTGCAAGTAAGAGATCTACTATTTCATCCTAACAGGTGAATCAGCCTGAAATCCTTTAACAGGGTAGACTTAATAGTCTTTTGTAAAATCTCTTAACCAAGTGCATACTTCATTGTATGTTTTTAAATCCTCTAACAAGGTGGACCTAGCAGTCCTAATTGCTCCTAATAGGGTAGATCATCAGAAGTGATCATTGTAAGCCTTAACCAACAAACTTTATACTGTAGTATTGAAGTTTTGTGGGTATCATCCCCACCCCAGTTTTACTTTCTATTTGGAAGGTTTCTGGGTCACCAAATCATTATGTTCAAAGTGCTATGAATGTTTTATTCTTTATGTTACTCATGCATGTAGATAGCTTAATGATCTAAATGTTATTTGGAATATGGTTAAGATCTAAAATTTTTAAAAAGTTTTGAAGTTACTGATTCACCCCTCCCCTCTCAGTAACTTGGCTAGTCTTGAATATTTCCAACAATTGGTATCAGAGCTTTGTGGTTCTCAAGATAAAGTTTGACAGCTTGAGAAAAGATTTAGGACAATGGAGATATTCAAACTTAACAAAGTAATTGAAAATGAAAAGCTAGATCTGGAAATGGCCATAGCTCAACTCAAGGAAGCAAAAGAGCATCTTTCCCAATCCCTAAAAAGAAGGAACTTGAAAATCAGATGAATGACCACTAGTATGTTGAAGAAAAGATTGAAGATTTTTTCCCTTCAAGCAGCTCAGATGAAGTAAACAATGCAATCAAAGAACTTCTAGAAAATAATGGATCTCTGCAAGAAGAAGTAAGAAAATTGAAAAGAGAACAGGAAATTCAGTCAACAAGATTTTGTGAAATCTTTGAACAAAGAAACAAGATGAAAGATGAAATAGATGGAAAGAACAATGAAATCCAGAATAAAACTCTTCAGCTAGAAAACCTTATTGATCAAGTCTCCAATGCAAATGAATAAATCTTGGCTCTGAGATCAAAAAATGAAAATATAAGAGAGGAGCTGAGATCTAAAAATCAAATCAATTTAAGGTTGGTGAATGACCTAGACACTAAAAGGAAAATCAATGAGAGAATGTTGAAATCTCAAGAAGATATGAATCAGTTGTATGAACAAAACCTTCATAAGCAAAAAGGAAAAGCAAGACTTGGATACAAAGAGGAAGGTGAATCCTCCAATCAAAGTACTCAAAAGAATAAAAAACCCACTTGTAATCACTGTGGCAAATTAAGTCATACTTCAAACAAATGTTGGAGCAATGGAAAATGCTACAATTTCAATCAGCATGGTCATAAAGAAAATTAATGCAAGGAGAAACCAAGATTTAAAGGCAAATGTCACAAATGTAACAAACAAGGTCACAAGGCATCAAAATGCAGATCTAAAACACCCACTCCAGTAGAACAAATTGTGAAAGCAATGTTTGGTTGGGATTACAACACTTGGTGTAGGTGTCATTACTATGGAGAATATGGACACATTGGTATAAATTATGTAAGGCATCACTTGAGAAAAAGGGATACTACCATAAGATGTTATACATGCACTGAACTTGGTCATATAGCTAAAAATTGCATGAATATAGGCAGAGTTGTAGATGAAAAGAAAGAAAAAATAGATAGCATCGGGAAGTAGATGAGACAATAGTAGATTCCTAAACCTACTGAGCCAGTCCAAGTAATGAAGTCACTCATGAAGAGGGTGGCTCTATCAATTCCAACTAAGTCTCCAAGGAAGAATTGGAACTGTATCTTCATAGAAAAATTCCAAACAATTCCAAAATTGAAAGGAAGAAAGATCCAAATCAGTATGCAAGATACAGTAGGATCACAGGAAGGTCAGTATTAGTTACCACCGAGCAAGGTTGGGAGTAACCTAATTTCATATGGTTACCGAGTAAGGTCAGAGTAGTATGAATTTGTATGTTTGCCGAGTTGCGGAATCTTCACCAAGAAATTAATGCATAGTGGATGACAGTCTGTCTAGTTCAATGCCCTAATATGGAGAATTAATGACAAAATTTTAACAAAAAGCATGAAATCAACTTCATTCTTCACCATGAATATCAGCATATTGAACAGAGAAATTTCCTAGTGCGATCAAGCTATTCAAAGCAAAATTTACAGCAAAATTTTTTTGAAGAATTTTCTTTATCTACCAAGCTACCATGGCATCATCCAGCACCAAAGTAAAGAAAGGTTCAAAAATGTTAGTTAAAGGAGAATGGAAAGCACTGGATTTCAAACACATGCCCACGATTGCAGAAGCCCTAGACCCAAGTGGAGCTCAATCACAGATTCCTCCAAAGGTACTTCTTGTAAATAACATTCGTAGTCATTTTAAGTGTACAATTCAAGAGCTTGGAACCCTAGAGATAGATGTTGTTCATGATGAACTGTGTGTTGATAGTGTTCTCAAACCAGAACATAAACATTTGGAAGATAAGGGTTTAGTTCACATCACCCACTTGCCTCGAAGTTTCTAGATAAAATGGATCAGATACATCGTAAGCCAAGTACATGAAGGTAAAATTTGGCTTAAGCAACCAGTAGAGATAACCAAGAAGATGATTCACTGAATCACTGGTCTTCCCATGCTTGCCAAGGCTAAATCTACAAAAACCCTAGGTCGGGTAGAGCTGGAAAAGAAAACCCTAGCTGAATGGGACGGTAGAGGTATGAGAATAAACAATATTACCAATGCAAAACTAAAATTTGGCACATATGTCATAGCTCACAAGATATATAGTTCAAGTCGATAGAATAGTGTTCCATGTGAAGCAGTTGACCTAGCTTATAAAATCATGAAGAACAATCTATCATTTGATCTAGCAGATTTATTGTTGAAGCAGTTCAACAAGAATATGGAGAGCATCCAAACCTCAAAGAATAATCCATGTAAGTTTGGCTCACTTTTGGTTTGTTTATTTTTCTATGCTCAAAAGTTTTTCCCATCAAAAGGCATGGTAAAATGGAGAAAAGATGTGCCTATTCTTTATCAGATAAATGAGTACATTGCAGAAATGGGTGAGAATTTTGTAAGCATAATGGATAACTATTTTGAATCTTTTAAAGAAAAGATGAATAACAGATTCTGGATTCCACAAAAGTTGGTGGAAGATTATAAAGATGATATTTTTTTTATGGTTGATTGTGATAGAGTATACATTTAGGCAGTAAGGCCTAGGATTGTATGGGTGAAACCTCTTCCTTATGAGGTAAACATTGATGAGAAAAAGGATATAATTGAAGCCCTAGTAAATCAACCCATTGATACAAAGGCTCCATACTTTGGAACATATGATGAAGCTAAGGTAAGAATTGAGCTAAGCATAAAGCTTCCATAGGTGGTTAAAAAAGGCAGAAAGAGGATGGCCAAGATGAAATCTAGCACACCTCTAATGTTAATTGAGGGCAAAGGAGAGGATATTGTAAAAGAAAAGGATAAGGATGAGAGTAAAGAAGAACAAGTACTTATAAAGAAGAAAGGAAAGGTGACTATCACCAAGACACCCGAGCAACCCACTGCAGTATTCTCAAGGAAAAGATCAAGGGATAAGGCAGGTAAAGATGATATAGTACTCAAAAGGCCTCCTCCCTCATTAGAAGAAAAGATTAAGAATTTGAGAGAAGGATTTGGAATTTAAAATTTCAAATCTCTCAAATATGAAATTAGAACAAAGGCAGGGCAGCAGGAAATTGAAGATGTTGTTATTGAGAAAATGGGAAAATAGAAGTACTCACCTGTGATATGGCTTCTCAAATTCTAGGTGTTCTATTGGATAAAGTTAAGATGAGATGGTCCAATGCAAAGAAAACTGTCAAGGACATATATGCTCAAACCTTAAGACAATTGATGCCAAGTTTGAAAAATGCTGAAATAAATAAGGCATTGATAGAAAATGAGCACAAGATGACACTAAAATTCAATAGTTGCTTGATTTTGATCAAGGATATAGAGTCGATTGTGAAGAGTGCAAATTCTACTTGGAAAAACATTTATCATCTTCACAAACCAAGTGTTGAAACTATGATAATAAAAGATATTGAAGATGACAGTGATGAAGAAGAAGAAGAAATAGTTCAGATAGATAATGTTGAGGTAGAAGAAGTAGAGGAAGAAGCTACCAAGAAAGGAAAGAAGAATGGTGAGGAAGATGATCTATTTTGGATAGCTATAGAGGTAATTGCCTCACTTCCTCACTCTCCAGCAAAAGTTGCTACATCTAGCCCGGAGATAGCTTCAAGTGTGATTGTGACAACACCTACAGATGCATCAAATGTCCAATCATCACTAGCACATCTCAATGTATCAATGATAGAAGTGGCTACCACTTCATCCACTGAGCTTCAACTTCCTTCTTCCACCGAGTTGCAGTCTCTAGTATCATCTTTAGTACCTTCTTCAGTTTTGATTTTTTCAGTAGCAAGTACTTTAGTTTTGGATACCTCAATAAGTACTTTAGATTCTACAATTGTAAATACTTTAGTTTTGGGTTTATCAAGTATTCCAAGTAGCATTCCATCAGTTGGAAGTTTATCATTTTTCACTACAAATCCTATTGTGTCTACAATAATTTCTATCACAAAGGCATTAAGTACAATGATAATTGAACCTAAGGCTCAACCGAGTACAAGATTTTTGAGTAGGAGTAAAGACATAAAAGAAGATATAGATTTGCATGAGCAGATAGATATTCTGTTGATGTTTATAGTTTTGATTAGATAAAATGATCACTATATTATGAGAATATAAATAAACATCATTAAATTGAGATGAGATAATATTATTCTACATTATATATACATATTGATATATATACTAATAATGATATTATTGTATATATCAATATGCATATACAATGTATATATTTTAGTTGATAAATAAATAATGTTAATCTCATATATATCTTACCAACTAATATCGGTTTAATCTCAATATTAGTGAGACCGATCAAACATCATGTATCGGTTTTACATTAACATTAATACCAATTTTAAAAGAAGAAAAAAAAAACAAAAAAAAAAACATGAAATAAAGTGAGTGAGAGTAGATAGCACAACGAATAGAATATGAGAGATGCACAGCGAAAAGAATATGTACGAGATACAGATTCAGCAACACATAACAGCGACAGTGATATGTACAGTAAAGATAAGTAATCTGAGTTACTCATCAACATGAATGATATATATATATATATATATATATATATATATATATATATATATATATATATATATATATATATATATATATATATATATATATATATATATATATAACTTGAAATAAATAAATTCTGATTTTAGCTCATATGATATTGATTATTAATATGTATATATATATATATATATATATTGTTGAAATATATATCATATATATATTAAGAGATTATATATATATATTGAATTTTAAAGTAAATTAAAAGTCATATAATCTGATCCAAATTTAACATATTCCACGATTAGATTTTGCAAATCTTTCAGTAGACCAAATGCAAACAGTTGGTGAACTCCTCTAGAAGAAAGCAAAGCAAAAGAAACTAAAAGAAGAAAGAGATAGGGAATTCAAGATCATTAAGGATGCCAAGAATATTTTGACAGAAGCAATAGGTGTTGAGGTCGATTCCTCTCAACACATTTTGTTGCAATTGGTAGAGGCTGTAAACAAGTTCAATGAGGATTCTTCTAGATCAGATAAGTTGCTTGAGAAGGCTGAGAAGAAGTTTGATAATAAAGTGCTTGAGTGTATTGCTCAGTGAATAACTATCAATCAGGTAGGGTTATCTTCAGTTTTGACTAACATTGAATCCTCCTATTCCAAGGTAACATCATTTTTTGTCAAAGTATGTAATGTTGCCAAGTTCTCAAAGGAGATTAAGGACAAAATAAATAAGATTGATGAGGATCTGAAGGTCAGTGCACATAAGTTGCAACTTGAACCTAGCTCAAGCTCTACACATCATATGACAATTAGATTCCTATCTGATAAGCAGTCAGAGTTACTGAAAGAGGATGCAAGGTTCAGGTCAACATTAATAGATATTTAGAACATGATCCTTCCCATCATGGATACAATGCAGAAGCATATTGCACACTCAAAAACATTGATCCATGACAATCAGTTTTCAATTGCAGATCACATGATTGAACTCTCTGTAGAAGTCCAAGTTGCACTCCATACATGCAAGATTCTGCAAGAGAATTGGGATAGAACTCTGGCACTGATTGGCAAGGTACATTCTGATTTTCTCTCACACTTTGGCATCTCCATGTAAAATATTTGTATATACACCTTTGGCATTATTGTCAAAAAGGGGGAGAAAGTATATAAGGGGAGATATATGAAGAGATATGGAGATATAGGAGATACAAGATACTTGTATATATGTATACTATATGGGGGAGACATGAAATGTATATACAACAATATGACAAAGATAAATTTTTGAAAAATCAAAAATAGATTCAGCATGATTTTTGTATATAAGTTTTGGGCAATAAGTGTTTTGTCACTAATGCCAAAGCGGGAGATTGTTGGCATTAAGTATGTTTGTCATCAGTGACAACACTTATTCAGACTCTGTGTGTTTACCAAGTAGAACAGTGTTTACTGAGAAAACCAAGCAGAACAGTGTTTACCGAGTGCCAGCACGGTAAACAAGGAATTCAGTTTCTACTGAGTGACACTATATCTACCAAGTCTCTAGTATATACCAAGTTTGAAACTACAACCAAGTGGTTAGTATGGAATGAGCCTCCACTCCTACTAAGAGCATGATGGTGCCAAGTATTGCAATGGATGCCGAGTATTAGAAAGTCACTGAGTTAGTTTGCAAGAACTTTGTAACTATATTTGGGCCGACTCAGTAAAATTTGTGTTAGCTTGTTTAAGAGCTGACTTTGTAATTATTTTGTAATTGTTTTGGATTGATATATAAATAATGTTTTGTATCATATCCAAGGTGTGAAAAGAGTAATGTGTGAAAAAGAGAGAAAGGAAGAGATAGGTGAATTACAAAGGGCTACAGTAGTATAAGGAGCAGCAAAGACATATCTATCATAGAAGGTGATCAGTACATCAAAGAATCTCAATCAGCAAGTATAGTTGCAAGTAAGAGATCTACTATTTCATCCTAATAGGTGAATCAGCCTAAAATCCTTTAACAGGGTAGACTTAACAGTCTTTTGTAAAATCTCTTAATCGAGTGCATACTTCATTGTATGTTTTTAAATCCTCTAACAAGGTGGACCTAGTAGTCCTAATTGCTCCTAACAGGGTAGATCATCAGAAGTGATCATTGTAAGCCTTAATCAGAAAACTTTATACTGCAGTATTAAAGTTTTGTGGGTATCATCCCCACCCCAGTTTTACTTTCTATTTGGAAGGTTTCTGGGTCACCAAATCATTGTGTTTAAAGTGTTATGAATGTTTTATTCTTTCTGTTACTCATGCATGTAGTTAGCTTATTGTTCTAAATGTTATTTGGAATATGGTTAAGATCTGAAATTTGTAAAAAGTTTTTAAGTTACTGATTCACCCCTCCCCTCTTAGTAACTTGGCTAGTCTTGAATATTTCCAACAATTAACTTCATACTATGGTGTATTGGTGTGATCCCTCACTACCATAGATGGTAGGGGATGTAGAGAGGGATTTTTTTATGTATTGAATATTTTCAAAGATGTTGATTTACACATTAGAACCAGGGAAGGAAGATTGGAACTATGATTGCTTGGAAAGTTTCATGGAAGGATCACTTGCCCTTGGGAAAGTCAAGGTTTGAAGCATTTTTCCACATGAGAACCATGTTTTATGGCATATAATACCATAATATGTTGATTTCATGGTTTTTGAACCATTATTTTGGTTGGAAAGATATTGGAGTGGCCACTTTGAGAAAGCCCTAGGTGTGAAGGCCTTAAAATGAGGGTTTAGTGATCTGGTTGTTAAAACTTGATAGAACCTTTTGTAAATGGGAAAATCTATTTTTTTAGTTGATGTTACAACTTTGTTGAAGGTTGGGAGGATTGGAGTTGTGAGGAACTAATAGTTTCTTTGTAATGGGAGGCCTAGTGGAGAGCTAATAAGCAGAGCACCAATTATTGTTTGGGTAGATGGTCCAAAGAAGTCATAGTTGGATGTGGGATATGTTATGTAACTCCCAAAAGGGTATCTAGATATGCTCTTTGTTTCCCTATTTTTGGGGGGAAGTTTGGTGAAAACCTTATAAAACTGGTCTAGCAGGGCTACTTCGAGATAGCCATAAGCTCAAGTTTTTCATTTGCTATTAGAGGTTTACTTGGGGCACCAGTGAAGGAACACTGAGGCCAAGGACAGGGCCTAGAGGATACATTAGGTTCACTGATAGACCTTGGAAAGATTTGAAGACAAACATGACCTATAAGGATCCTAGGTAGATATATTGATTTAATGACCTATAAGGTCATATATGATTATAATATGGCCATTTGGAACCATTAAAACATCTAAAAGCACTCAAAATGTAAAAAGATGTAAATTTGCATTTGTATGCAAATATGGCCTAGAAGGCTCATGAAGGGGCTATGGGGCAAAGACTAAATTAAGAGGTTATCTTTAAACCTTTTAAATTTCCAAAAATGGGCATTGGTTGTTGTTGGAAAAATGGCCAGTGCTCCCCTCAGGATTCATGACATGGTTTAACAACCTCCTATGTCTTCTATAAGTCTAGTGGTTGTATTGAGCATTAATAGGTCGATCTTTTGGTGCAATGGCAACTACTACTTGTAACAAGTGGTATCAGAGCTTGGTCACAGGTTTGAATCCTTAAAACCCTTGGGTAACACTGAGGGGGAGATTGTTGGAAAAATGGCTAGTTCTCCCCTCGGGATTCATGAAATAGTTTAACAGCCTCCTGTGTCTTCTATAAGTCTAGTGGTTTTATTAGGCATTAACAGGTCGATCTTTTGGTGCAACGGCAACTCTACTTGTAACAGTTGTCATGTTTTCAAGTTGACAACTTGGTTGTCAACTTGACAACAACAAATTAACATGTTTCTATGTTTGCATTAGAGGAACAGACGGTTTTGACTATTGTAGGAGTTAGAAGTCAGTTATTGGAGTTGGTTGTTGAGTGTTTGAGGGTTTTTTAGAGGAGATCCATGTGATTGGATAATATATGTATATTTTGGTGTGTTTGGGGACCATTGAAGATGGCCTTGAATCAATAAACAACAAAGCTTTCTTTGCAATCATTGTTCAGCCTATGGGTACATTCATCAAAATAGTGAATGAAAATTCTTTGAATTAATATGTTTTGATTGGAAAATGGAGTAGAAACATTGTATTGTTATTTTATTATACTTCCATGACATTTTTGTATCATTTCATCTACATTTGAAGGTAGAGGAATAAACTTTGTGTTGATTGTTCCTGGGTTTTGTTTTGCAATCAGCAATTTGGGATTGAAGTCTCCTTAAATGGATGGACTCTCCCACCCCTTTGACTAAGGTGATTGGTGGGATGGGTCAATTAATGTATAACATCCTTGTAAGATAATGTTTGAATGTAGGGATATGGTGTATGGAGTTGAAGATATCACACAAGGGTGGTGAAATGCTGAATGAAGGGTGCCTGATTTTGCACCAGTCATTATTTTGAGTGAATACCTTTAAGAATGGGTGTATTTTGTGATGGATCATTGTTATTGGGGTCCATATAGGTGTGTTAGATCTAGTGGATGGGATCTAGAGATATTTTCTAAGGTCCTTTTGAACAAGCCCTAGCCTAATGACCGTAGGAATGAAGGTTTGGTGTCTAGAAGAAGAGGTAAGTGGTAAGCCCCTAAAAACATGAAAATTTATTGTTTCTAACCCTTATGCAAGACTTCTCATTTTTTGGGATTCAAGGGAGTGATTTCTATGATGATTTTCTTTTTAAATGGGGATTTATTAGGCCTATTTGGTTTATCAAGAAATATATCACATCCCTCTACATCAGGCACCTTTATCTTGTTAGGAAATTCTAACATCAATCATTTTGATCTGCTTACTAGATGCTCCCATGTTGTTTTCAATGTTGATAGTTATGGTATAGGTATTTCTTAGAATTTTAGGATTCCCATGTCCAAGGTGATACCCCAACTTTGCATCAAAAGAACAATAATGCAACACTAGGCACATAGATTTATTGGGCCCTAAGTTAAATCATACCTTCCTCATATTCTTAATAAACCTATTGTCCAAATCCACAACTATCTCATTTGTCCCTTTTCTTATGATTGTGAACTCAAGTATGGAAATTATGGATCTATCCTATCTCTAATTGCAACCCAAAGACCCTCATATATTCTTCCCATGAGTCAATTTTGTTTGTTATTGGATAGATTTTCATTCCACTCCCTTGCATCATCCTCTAGAGACTACACAAATGCTTAATTTGTTAGAAATTAAAGTCCACCAAGATAACTAAGAGGGGGGGGTGGGGTGAATCAATTATCAAATAATTATAACTTTTATCATCTTCAACAACTTTAAACCATGTAAGCAATATAATTACCAACCATAGAAAGATATTCATACACAATAACACAGTGACACAAGATATGTTGACTAGGGAACCTCTTGATCAAAGAGTAAACCCCGGTGGGAATGATGCCCACAAAAGATGCACTAATATGAATATTCCTTGTGAAAGGATGAAATCTGTTAGGAGTCTTATGAAATATATTCAGTACATATGAATCCCTATTAGGAGATTTTGAATCCCTATTAAAAGATTCTAACCCTATTAGGAGTTATGGAAGACAGAAGGACCCACTGCCAAAACAACTTCAATGGTAAGATCACTGAACACACTGTCCAACTGACCTTAAGATTATTCAATAGAATAATATGAAATATTTTACCTCCTCACTATGCCAAACCACACTCACTACTACACCAGATCTCAATTTCAGATCTCTATACTTCGCATGTCTTCCTTCATAATTTCACTTTCACAACTTCATTGGCTCTTTTCTTCACTTCATGCATACATTCACATCCAACCATGCCATGCTTCCATTACATACACATTACAACAAGGAAAAACATTCCTTCCTTTATACCACATTCAAATAATTACAAATGAGTCAGCACACAATTACAAAATAAAAGTTTCCACATGCTACATCAAAATTACACAAAACTGTCAGCTTCCAAATACAATAAATATTCACTCGTGTGACCTCAAAGTTTTCACTATCATCCACATCACTATCAATGTGTCTCCAACTTCTCTTTAACTATGCAAAACTAGATTCCATCCTGATTAGGAGATATCATTTGATTTCCACAAACTGCTACTCAGGAACATTGCCTGAACACTACTTCCACCAAAATGATCATAACTTTCATGAATCAATGAATTATTATCTGCACTCTTAACCATAGACATATGACATATCAAAAAGTATAACCTCAACATCACATAGCTCCAACTACAATAACCCATGTGCACTAATCCAAACTCTGTCTGCTTCCCTGCAAGTCTTCGGTAAATCACTGTGTTGACATCAATGACAATCATAGTCATGAGTGCAACAAAAACTACTATATAATGGCTACCAAACACTTTAGCATTCATTCCTAACAATCTCACCCATTGGCATTGATTGCAACATAGATGAAAAACATCCAATGTTCCCAAAATCCAATACTACAACAATGTTTCTCTGACAAACATTTTGAAGTCCTCTTCATCAATCAAATCTTGCTTCATTTTCCTATTCATTTCTCTCCAATAGATGGTACAACTGGTACAAATATTTTTTCATGTATACTTCTCCCCCATTGACATCAATGACAAAAATTTCATCACTATGTCAACAACAACTCAATGTCAAAAGACACTATTCAGGAAATACATTCACAAGAGTCCTCATAACTCAACTCAGATACACATACTCCCCCATAGAGGAAGTACCAACATCCAATCTAGAAGAAAGATAAGGCTTATATACCACTGGATGGATGCAACCAACTACATCACTTCTCAAAAGTAGGTTGGGGCATAACCCCAAGCATACCTCTCAGATACTCAAATGTATCTTTAGGAAAAGGCTTTGTGAATATATCTACTATCTACTCCTTTGTACTTATGTACTAAAGTTTGACTTCTTTTTTAGAAACTTCCTCTCTTACAACATGATACTTAATATCTATATGCTTTCTCTTAGAATGTAATACAAGATTCTTAGACATACTAACTATACTGGTGTTATCACAATGTATAACAACAGGTTCAACAAATTTTATTCCAATATCCTTCAGCATCTACTTCATCCAAATTATTTGGTTACAATTATTTGTTGCTGCTACATATTTTTCTTCTTGCTTAGCCAAGAAACTAATCTTCCTCCTAGGAAAAATTCTCATCCACTAGTGCTTTTCTTATCATCAACACTGCCTCCCCAATCAACATCTGTATATGCACATAGGTTAAAATCATCAGAATTTTCATACCATAATCCATAGTCCATTGTGCATCTTAAATATCTCAGTATCCTCTTTACTGCTACATAATGTGATTCTCTAGGTTTAGCTTGAAATCTTGCTACAATTCCAACTGAATGTGCTATATCCAATTTTGTGTGTGTCAAGTACTACAATCCTCCAATCATGGATCTGTATTTCTTCTGCTCAACTATCGGTGTTTCATCTTTGCTAGATAGTTTGTGTCATGTAACCATAGGTGTTCCAACTAGTTTACAGTTCTCCATTCCAAATCTTTTCAGAAAATCATTCAAGTACTTTATCTGACTTACAAAGATACCATCATTGTTCTATATTATCTATAATCCCAAAAAGTATTTCATCTCACCAATCATACTCCTTTCAAATTCTATCTTCATTTCATCAGCAAATTTGTCACTAGCTTCATCTTCTCCTCCAAAAATAATGTCATCAACAAAAATAACTATAACCAACAAACCATTTTCAATTTATTTTGTGTACAGATTGCTATCAGCTGTTCCTTTACTAAATCCCAATTTTAACAAATACTTATCTAGTCTTGCATACCAAGTTCTAGGTGCTTGCTTTAGTCCATATAATGCTTTCTTCAATTTACACACCATGTCTCCTTCATGAGTCAAAGGAAAACCTTCAAGCTACTCAATGTAGACTTCTTCTTCCAATTCACCATTCAGAAATGCACACTTCACATTAATCTAATACACTTTGAATTTCTTGTAAGCTACATATGCCAAAAACATTCTTACTGCTTCAATTCTTGCAACAAGTGCAAAAGTCTCTTCATAGTCAATTCCTTCTTGTTGTGAGTAACCCTTACATACCAATCTTTCTTTGTTTCTTACTACTTCTCCTTGTTCATTCATCTTATTTCTGAATGCCCATTTAGTTCCAATCACATTCTTGTCTTTAGGTCTAGGAACCAATTCCCATGTCTTGTTCTTTTCCATCTGATCTAGTTCTTCTTTCATAGCATTAATCCAATGTTCATCTTCACAAGGTTCACTAGTAGATTTAGGTTCAATTTGAGAAATCAAACATAAATGTACCTTATTCTGAGTTAGAACTCCTCTTTTCAAACTTCCAATAACTTTTTCAATAGGATGATGTCTTGATAAATACCTATTTGGTGTCATAGTCTCAAATCTTGCTTCAACTATAGATTCTTCTCTAGATTCCTCTCCGGTTTCTTCGGCATGACTCTCATTCAACAATTCACTATCAGTCTCATAGAATAACTCAGTAGTTTGAGTGTTAGGCTTAGGATGAGCTTCTTCATTAGAATCATAATCAAGCATTCTTTCCTGAATTTTGAACTTCTCATCAACTTTAACATTTTCACTCTCAACAATAGTTTTCGTTCTCTTATTGTAACATCTATACGCTTTTCTCTTCAAAGAATATCCAAGAAAAATTCCTTCATCACTTCTAGGATCAAACTTTCCAATATCATCATCTCTCTTTATATAACATTTTCTTCCAAAAATTCTAAAATACTTAACTAAGGGTGCATGTCCAAACATAATTCATAAGGTGTCTTGTTTATGTCTACTCTAATTTTTACTCTATTCATTGTATATACTATTGTATTCACTACTTCTCTCTAGTTGCCAAATCATTCTCAAATAACATAGCTCTTACTGCTTCAGTCATTGATCTATTTCTTCTTTCTGCAATACCATTTTGTTCAGGTGTTCTAGGGGCTCAAAACTGTCTCTTAATACCATTCACTTCACAAAAAGTGTTAAACTCTCTAGAAGTAAATTCTCCACCTCTATCAAATCTCAAACATTTAATCTTCATTCCAGATTCATTCTCAACTTTATTGTTAATGATCTTAAACTTATCAAATGCTTCAGATTTTTCTTTAAGAAATGCAATCCACATCATTCTTGTAAAATCATCAACAAGAATCATCAAATACCTTTCTCCATAGAATCCTCTAGTCCTAGTAGGACCACTCAAGTCTGTATGAACAATCTCCAGCTTCTTTGTAGATGTAAACTTCTTACTAGGAAAAGAACTTCTCTTCTATTTATCCATTACACATTTTTTGCAAATCATGTTAGTAGGCTTCATAATCTTAGGCAAATCCCTTATTGCAAGTGTAGTACTCACTTTCACAATATTATCAAAGTTTATATGACAAAACCTTCTATGCCATAACCAACTATCATCAATCATAGTAATCAAACATGCCATCTCAGTAGGATTCAATTGAAATACATTACCTCTAGTTCTAGATCCAGTTCCAATCAGATTTCCATCTTTATCCTTTATCACACAAGTTTTCTTAGTAAACCAAATTTGATATACCTTATCAACTTATTTTCCAACACTCAAAATATTATGTTTCAATCCATCCATAAAGTAAACATCATCAGTATTAGTCTTTCCATCAAGAGTGATAGATCCTATACCTTTAATCAAACAAGGTGCATTGTTACCAACTCTAACAACTCCTCCATCATAATTGTTAAACTTTATGAACTTTTTCATGTCACCGGTCATATGATGTGAACAACCACTGTCTATAATCCAATCAGCTTTCTTTTCAACTTGGGAAACTAGGGCTTTTTCTTCCTTAACATTAGATTTAGGATTCTCTTCTTTAATTGCTACAAATCCTATGTCATCATTATTCTTAGTATCACTTTCACTTAGAGTTCTTTCTATACTAGCTTCAAGATCTTCATCATTAGCATAATAACATTCCTTAGATCTTCTAGGCTTGAAATTATTTTTGTACTTCTTAACTCTCTTAGGACATTTAGATGCAAAATGACCATATTCTTGACAAGTCCAACATTTAAAATTTTTCTTACCGTCTGGTTCTCTTTTCACAAGCAAATCAATACCTTCTTCAATCTTATTGTCTTCTTCATTTCTAGATCTGTTGCTGCTAGCATAATCTCCACTAACACTAATGCTTCTTGACAAAGTAGGGTGAACACTAAGAGCACTGAATGTTGTCTCCATTCTAGGTAAGTCTCCTGATAATCTCAGGTTCATTTCTTCTGCTTCCAATCTTCCAAGAAGAGTCTCTCTTGTAAAGTTTTTTGTACAAGGTATCACTTGTTCAATCATCTATGTTGTCTACTTAAATACAGGATTCAATGTCCTCAAAATTTTCCATATCACTTCATTCTCTATCTGTGTTCCTCCACAAGACTTTATACCTAAAATGATCTTTGACATTCTACCAATATAGCTTCTAATAGATTCATCTTCCAACATTCTTATTTCTTCAAATGCACATATCCAATTATGTAATCTAACTCTTTTTGCATTTCATCACCTTCAAAAGTAGAGTGTAAAGCATTCCAAATTTCATGAGATTTTTTCAAATATTTTACCTAACTATACTCATTCTCTAGTAGTGCTGTCAAAAGTGCTTCTCTTACAAGTATGTTACACATGAATAGATCTCTCTCTTCCATAGTACATGTTTCAAGATTGTCCTCTTTAATGATAGTCTTATTATTATTTGTAATCAACCAATAACCTGGTCCTAAAAATAATAGACGTGTCTTCATCTATTCTTTCCAGCTATCAAAATTTACTCCATCAAACTTAGGGCTTTCTTTCCTAAAATTTTCCATGGATCTCCTTAAGTTGTTAAACTTTTCTTTCAAGGACCTTCTGCTCTGATACCAAGTGTTAGAAAGTAAAGTCCACCAAGATAACTAAGAGGGGGGGGTGAATCAGTTATTAGATAATTATAACTTTTATCATCTTCAACAGCTTTAAACCATGTAAGAAATATAATTACCAACTATAGAAAGATATTCATACACAATAACATAATGACATGAGATATGTTGATTAGGGAACCTCTTGATCAAAGAGTAAACCCCAATGGGAATGATTCCCATAAAAGATGCACTAATATGAATATTCCTTATGAAAGGATGGAATCTATTAGGAGTCTTATGAAATACATTCAATACATATGAATCCTTGTTAGGATATTTTGAATCCCTGTTAAAAGATTCTAACCCTATTAGGATTTATGGACGACAAAAGGACCCACTGCCCAAACAGCTTCAATGGGAAGATCACTAAACACACTATCCAACTAACCTTAAGATTATTCAGTAGAATAATATGAAATATGTTACCTCCTCACTATTCCAAACCGCACTCACTGCTACACCAAATCTCAATTTTAGATCTTTGTACTTCTCATGTCTTCCTTCATAATTTCACTTTCACAACTTCATTGGCTCTTTTCTTCACTTCATGCATACATTCACATTAAACCATACCATAATTCCATTACATACACATTAAAACAAGGAAAAACATTCCTTCCTTTATACCACACTCAAATAATTACAAATGAGTCAGCACACAATTACAAAATAAAAGTTTCCACATGCTACATCAAAATTACACAAAACTGTCGGCTTCCAAAGAGAATAAATCTTCACTTGTGTGACCTCAAATTTTGTGCTATCATCCACATCACTATCAATTTTTCTCCAACTTCCCTTTAACTATGCAAAACTAGATTCCATCCTAGTTAGGAGATATCATCTGATTTCCACAAACCGCTACTTAGGAACATTGCCTAAAAATTGCTTCCACCAAAATGATCATAACTTCCATGAATCAATGAATTACTATTTTCACTCTTAACCATAGACATATGACATATCAAAGAGTATAACCTCAACATCTCATAGCTCCAATTGCAATAACCCATGTGCGCTAATCCAAACTCTGTCTTGTTCTTTGCAAGTCTTCGATAAATCACTATGTTGACATCAATGACAATCATAGTCATGAATGAAAAAACTACTACAAAATGGCTGCCAAACACTTTAGCATTCATTCCTAACATAATTATAACATCCTTGAGATCAATCTCACAATCATTTATTATATTAATAAAGTGCCTAAGTTGTTACTCTCCTAAGATTGCATTCTTCTCTTGAAACTCAAGAAATTTCCCTATGGTCTCCTTAAGATTTAGATTAGGATAGTTAAGAATACCATAAAGGTCTAGTTGTGTATATATGTCAAGTAAAAGGGACTACCTTTCTGGTAGGAACTATTGAGCATATCTCTTGATCATGTCTATAATGAGACCTACCTCTATTCATAAGTCTTCTAGCATAATAAGTCAATCTAAAAGGTATTCTAGCAGTTCTTACCACATTGTTAGCAAAACCATTCGAAGTGCATAGAGACTCTCACTAATGAAAAGAAACAAAACCTTTTATAATTAAGAAAAGTAATAAAATTCCAAAAATTTCTTGATAAAAAAAGCTGCAAAATCTTTCAAAAGAACTCTAGGTTAGTGTCTCCTTGACAATGGACATTTGTTGGCATAATTTAACAAAGTAACAACTACACTCGAGACAAGAACCAAAATTAATACATCCTCAACAATAGTTTCATATGTTATCTCTCAAAGTAGTGGAATCCCAAACACCTCATGAAAAAATGCACCTTAAGTACTTGGGATGCCAACTAAGGTGAATAGCTTGAGGCTTATGGTTTGGAAATGAGAACAATAGACCAGTATATGTCATTGATGGCCACAACTAGACCACTAAGACCTCCAAATGACCCAATGATAACCTTCTCACATATGCACCCAAAGATTATTTTTTTCTTGTTTTGATTAACCCCCTACTATTTTCCAGGGCAGATGGTTCTCCCATCATATTATGTAGACATTTCATATCAAGAAATAACAAATAACACAAATTGAATTCTAGACAATGGGCTTGGTGACAAGGTTCATAATGTGGCTTTGCAATATATATGGGAGAATTCTAAGGCCCAAAAAGATGACCACAAATATCTTGTAATGGTTCCTCATCATGTGTCTAGAATGTTGTTTTGGAGAAGGGCATTGAAACTAAATATTTATGAACAAATATTGTTCAAGATCTTATCAAATTTTATCCCAAAAGAGAAGAAATAAGATACTACAAATGGATTGCACCAGGTATATAAATTTTCTTAACACTTCATACAAGATCATAGTTGTGGGTGCGGAACAAACCTAAATGAAAACCCTTACAATGCAAATAATGCAATCCAAATGAAAATGTAGATAATCCTCCTTTGCACGCAACCCTTCTTCCTCATGGGGAGTATTAATGGAGAGATAATCTAGTCTAAATGAAAATGCAGATAACCCTCCTTTGTGTGCTACCCTTCTTCACCATGGGGAATAATGAAGTGATAAATGAAACTTTTTAAAAAAAGTTATGCCCATGTTGATTGAAATTTAGACCACCATGGTATTGGTCAAAATTATGACCAATGCGGGCATGGATTAAAAAAAATCAAAGTTTTCCTTCTATAATCCAACCAACCAAAAGCTTTTAATTTGTTGGTCAAATGTTTTGGTGGACAAATAAGGTCAAATGTACTAGTGGTAACTATGACTTTGTCCTTCAACCATATCAAACATGTCAAATAGAAAGGTACAACATACCTGATAGCCATACACATGAAAGTTTGGTGTAAGTAAAACCATAAATATAAACAACATTTTAAACATAAAAATAATCATCATCAAAGTAACTAACATCATCTAATTGCAATGTATGATATCTCATAACTATCCAATAATAATTCACCATGCAATGTCATACATCCAAAACCACATAATAAAGATGAAATAATCAATGCACACATAAAAGTGGCCTAAAAGAGTTTGACAATATAAAACTGAAAAGTAAACCATGGGTGGGCACTAAAATGGGTAGAGGGCTTTATAGTAATAAATATATTATTGAATGAGAAATTATAAAAACAATGACAAAGTTGTTGAATTCAATTTTAAACAACAATAACTTACACAATAATTCTATCACGTACATGTATTAAAGTACAAGGTACATGTCAATAACACTCTTTACCTCTAAGGAAGCCAAATAAAGTCTAATGAAAATTATTACGATGGTATGGTCCATTGGAAGACCTTTAGTACATCTTGGGAATTAGCTAGATCTGACAGTTACATAATTACGATATAGACAAAGAATATCGCCAAATGTGGAATTTCAAAAAAGAAGAAATAGAAGGTAAAGAAAAAAATATATGGCCATCTATAAATATCAACTTACCAAAAAAAATCTATACAATAGAAGTGAATATAAAATGATACATTCTAATTGTTGGAGAACAAGTATCATTATACAATCCTCAAGGAAAACTACTCCAAATGATAGAATTGGCAAACATTGACAAAAAACATTTTAATGTAACCAAAAGGTATGGTAATTATATTCCATTACTTTTTATTGTCACAAATTCAAACATTGTATGGTGGCCAAAATGAGGCTTCTTACAATACTTGTGATCTATTATACTATTTACACCTTTATAAATTCACTTTTATTATAAGACACATTTTCATGGACTTTGAAACCTTTCAAATGTTAGGATCAGGTCCCATGGAGGGGTGCTTCCTTAAAAATGGAGTTGTGGTTGTAGATATTTTTTAGGAATATTTAACGGTTAGCAATCCGATGAATTTTATAATAATTTCAGCTTAAAAATTTAAACTCTTAAATATAAGGAATTATAATCAACCACCTCTACATTAAGATACATCAGCTATTTACAACATAATTAGAAATTAAAAAAAATTATATTAGAACATATGTCAACATGAGGGTTTTGAACATCACATCTTGTATATTGTTCACATGAACATATGTTTCCAGAGGCATTTGCATGTATTCACTAGAATTCCTCGACAAGTGTATTCACTAAAGTTTACAAATCAAAAACACAAAAAAAAATTTAAAAATCTTTCTTGCTTAGATCCATGTCTTTATTTGTCATTAGGAAGCCTCTTTTCTATGCATCATATGAAATATTAAAAATAGTAAAAAAATTATTTTTATTTTTTATTTTTTTGGCAGAGATTTATTTGGTTTTTGGTGGGAATAAAATGGATAGAATATTGACATGTGGTAGATTTTTTTCCTAAGTTGGTGGGGTGATTTCCAAGCCCACCCCATTTTCACCTACTCAAATTCAGAGGCCTAAAAGGTAGGACATCCTATTTTGTAGCAAAATATTCCAAATAATCGTATAGACAAAAAAATTTTTTCTCATGGGACCCACATATTCCTTAAAAATAGATCTGAAGCCCCCATCATGGAATGGTGAAGGAGCACCTATGATTTAGGCTAAATCCTAGTCCATTTTTGGATTGTATTGATCCTAGCTAGATCAGGAGTTGCTAAGGACTCCTTATGAGTCCTAATTGATATAGGAAGTCATCTAGATGTTTTAGTTTTCATGAGGGTTAGTAGAGCTTGTGAAGGAGTTGTTGATCCCTAAGTTTTGTTGTCTGTTAGTGTCTTACACTTAGTCATTTTCTAGGAAATGTTGGTCGGTCATCACTGCGACTGAGCCATCTTTTAAAGGGTGAGTTATGTCTAGACTTGTATTTTGTATAGTTATCAAGCAGTAGTTACTATCGATCAAGTCAGAGGTCACCGAGTACTTCAGTAGTCATCGAGTAGTTTATGGAAAGTTATATAGAAGAGTCAGTGCCAAACACCAGTATATGAAGAATAGTAAATACCAAGTATTAGAGACTTTATATGCCAAGAAAGCCATTTTTTACATATGTGTTTTTTATGGCACAAACACTTAGGTAAACCATTTTGGTCAACATCTATAAAATATTTAATTTTTGTTGAGGTAATCACAAAATTGATTATGCCTTGAATTTCTAATCATTAATCCCTATGTAAGCCATGTAACCTATTAGGTAAAGGGAATGCTTAAGAAACATAAGTAGAGAATCTAGATCATTGATCTTGATATAGGAGGTTGATTAGATATTTATATAAGATGATATGTAAACCTTGAAATGATGTATGTAGTGGATAGATGGATGTAATGAAGGAGATCTCATGTATGTAGAATAGAGAAGTATTTTTATATAGGCATAGATCATTCAAAGTGACCGAGAAAAGTAGTGAAGGAAAGAACAGAGATACATTTGATTTTGAGATCAGATAAGTATTGGAAAGAGGAGATTTGTTATCATCATTTTTAGTGCAAACTAAAGGATCAGGTACTGATACATTTTAATAGGTGAATCATGGTAAATCTATTAATAGAGTAGTCATAATAGGCTTTCATAAATCTCTTAACCCAGTGCTTACTTAGTTGTAAGTTTCAAATAATTTAATCAAGGTAGATTGTATAAGTTTGTAATCTCTTAACAAGGTAGACCCATCACAAGGTAGATCACCTAAAGTGATCAAACATTGGAGCCCTAACATGAAAACTTTATACTGTAGTAGTGAAGATTTGTGGGTGTCATCCCCACCCTAGTTTTACCTTTCAAGGGTTTCTAGGTAACCAAAATATTTGTGTTATGTATTTCATTTCATGGATGAAGTTAGATTGTTAGATCTATTTTTGTATTGAGATTCATGTTAATGATAAGTAAGTTGAATTTATGTCAAAGTGGAATTAATAGTAGATATCTGATTCACCCCCCCCCCCCCCCCCCTCTGAGTATCTCATTTCTCATATTAGATTTCCAATAATTTGTATCAGAGCTTTGGTCTCTTAAAAGAAGTCTAATCACTTGTGAGTTAAGGTCTTGGAAATGGATTTCTATAAGTTGGGAAAGATCATAGAGAATCATAAGATTGACATTCAACTTTCATTACACCAACTTGAAGTAGCCATGGGAGAATTGAAGAAATCCTTATGTAGAAGGAAAGAATTGGCAATTCAACAAAATGATACACAATATCAAGAAGAGGATACTAAAGGTCTACTTGAAAATGGTAATTCTACTAAAAGTTATGAAGCTATAATAGATCTGTTAGAAAGAAACAACATACTGAATGAAGATATCCAAAATCTGAAGAGAACAAGAAATTCAATTAGTATGATTATGTGAAGTAATTGAATAGAAAAAGAAAGCTGAAGAAGATAAGATAATGGTTGAAGAATACAAAAGAAAAATGTCTATAAGACTTGATGAAAGGACATGTGACATGAAAAGGCTGACAAACAATTAATTGGATATGGTAAATCAATCGATACTTGCTAATCAAGAGTTAAACAAAAAGATATAGAAATCACAAATCTGAGATCAGAGAATAGCCAACTAAAGAATGAGTTGAGATCTAAAAAGGAACTCAATGAAAGGATGAAAAAGCCAAATGAAGCTTTGAAATACTTTGAAGAACTATTGAGGTCACCAAGAAGATCCATTGATACTTTTGGACTTGGACACGATGAGCACTTATCATCCAATGAAGAAGGAGAATCATCAGAGAATTGAGGAATGTAAAGTCAAAGAACAACAAACCTACATGCCATCATTGTGGAAATATAAGACACACAAAAAAAATCTACAAAAGAAATAATGGTAAGTCCAATCCTAAACCAAATTTTAATGGAAATTGTTTTAACTATAAGAAACATGGACATTGGGCACATGAATTTAGGTCAACGGTCAGTAACCTACCTACTACACCTAGATTTAAAGGACATTTTTTTAACTATGATAAATATGGTCATATAGCACAAGAATGTAGATCCAAAGCTAAGTGGACATCCAATAAGAAGAATAAAGTACCTAGGAAGGGTAAAACATTCAATTGGGGCTACAATACATGGTGTAGTTTACATTATTATGGAGAATATGGTAATATTGGAGTAAACTGTATGAAGACACATTTTAGAGGTAAATCCAAGAGTTGGATGAGTAGATAATTGGTCTGTTACAAATTCCACAAGATTGTTCACATAAAAAAGGACTGCAAAGAACATGTACCGAGCAATGAACAATTCATAAATGAAGAAAATATTAAATAGATAAGGAACCAGATGAATAAGAAATAGAAAAAGAAAGAGGAAGCAAGTAGTAGTGGATTCAGTGAACCTGAGGTCACCCAATCCAATGGATTAGGTGATCACACTACTTCAAACTAAGCAAGGAAGATATGTGAGGTACTGAATTTTCTAATGATTTATTTTACATAAGTTCCTGACATTTGATATGTTAAAGTCCATATTTGCATGAATTAAGATGTATTAGGATAGATTTGAGAAAGAAGCTATATTGCATATTTGATGTTGAACATTAGTATTTAAGTCCATAGTGACCGAGTCACTTAGCATGTTCTGAGCTCTTGTGATAGTTAAGTACCGTATATACTGAGCAAAACTAAATGGTAGTATTGATTGAGTCATACTTTCAACTGAGTATGAGTACATGATAACCAAGTTGTCATGTGAAGGTTGAGACAGTTGTATTCACCTACAAAGTGTACAGATCATTTGATGAAGCCCTAAAAGTTACCATTTGATCCTATAAAGTGAAAAATTCATGTTCATTCTCATTTCACCCAGTGATTTGAGAACTTATAGAGTGATTATTTAAGTGACTAAGAAGAGCTATCTAAGCTAAGCTAAGTTTTTGAAGATCTTTGTAGTGTGTGGTAAATAAACATCATGAAGGACTATTAAAACAAGTTATTATTGAGTAACTTGAACTTGTAATTTGAACCCTAAATTTAGAGATATGGCATGTACTTCATCTGCAACAACTAAGAAGCAAGGAAAAGAATTTTTGAATGTTCAACTTGTGAGGAGTGATACATGTTAGCTACCTAAATTTTTATCCATTCCAAAAAATGGGATGATGGGAGATCTCATGGGTGCCTTGTCATTGATTCCACTTAGGCTCTTGATGATACATGATGTGCTCTCATGTTATATGTGTAAAATTGGAGAGATTAGCAATTATGAGCTGAGAGAGGCATACAACAAGTTATGTATCAACAAAGTGTTGAAGGCTAAACATCAAAAAATTATCAAGAAAGGGTTAGTTTGTGCCCTAGATTTCCCATGAAATTTTAAAAGTTGAATGGATTAAGATCATCTTGAGCAGAGTTCTTGATATGAAGATATGGTTGGAGAGTGGACTAGTTAAGATCACCAAGGATATGATTCACCCAAGTCACCGACTATCCCACTCTAATCGGGAAGAAAAAAATGAGATGCCAGAGTAAAGAGATAATTCAAATAAACACTCAGGAAGTATGGAATAAGAGAGGAATGATGATATCCATGATCACATATTTTGAGATTGATTTTCCAGTAAGAGTGATTGCTCACAAATACTAGATCAATCAAGGAGGTTATATAGTGTTCCTTGCATTGCAGTCGATCAAGCATGGAAGATGGTAAAGAAAGATCACACTTATGATCTTGTCAAGCTGCAAAATTGACCCAACTTATCAAGAACCTAACTTCAATTAGGAAGGCCAAGAAATCTATATGTATGTTTAGTTTTCTTATCATTTGTTTATTCTTCTATGTTTAGAATAATTTTTCCTACAATTGGAGATGTTGTATAGAGTAAGGACCAACCAATAATCTAGCATATAAATGAGTTCATTCATCAGTTAGGAGAAAATTTTTATAGTGTTATGGATAGCTACTTTGTGGAATTAAAGAATGAAATGAGAAAGAGGAGTAGAATCCATGTATCCCTAGTAGATAAGCACTACAATGACAAATCCCTTCTAGTGGATATCGACCATACCTATGTTCAGGCTGTTATTCCTAGAGGATCATGGATAAGGCCATTACCTTATGAGGTGAATGTAGATGAAACATCAGTAGAAATAACTACTTTACTAGTAGACGAGATAGATAGGAAAGCTAAACCTTTTGTAAACTATGAAGAAGCTAAGGAAAAAATAACTATGGGGTTAAAGTCTGCAACCCTTCAAAGAAAGAGAAAGAAAATAGTCAAGAACCTAGAGAAGATGATAGGAGAAGGTGAAGAGGAAAATGTACCTCTTGAAAAAACACAAGGTTTGGGAGAAGATAAATCTAGTGATTCTGGAGGAAGTGATGAGGAGGACACTAAAATTATAAAGAAGGGAAAGGGGGTATCAGTTGCCGAGCCTAGAAAAAGAAAACTTCAGAAATAAAATCCCACTTCTCTTACATCACTTAGACTGAGGATGAGGGAAGCTTCTATTACCATAGCTTCTGAGCCTCATATAAAGATGCTAGTAAAGAAAACATAAGTGGAAGGGTGAGGTAAAAGAAAACTAGTTTAAATCAAAGCTGTGCTGAGTCATCCCAGAAAGAAACTGAGAAGGAATTTACTCTTGAAGAAGGATGATGATGATAAAGAGATGGATACAGATGACAATACAAAGTTGAAAATGGCATCACATAGACATCAAATGATTTTGGATGAAATATGCCACAATATCAAAAGCATTGCTGGATTAGCATGTTTCAAGAAAATAAAATTTGAAAAACTAAATAATGATGACAAAGAAAAAGTTGAAGAGGTTATGCTAGAGATGTTATGCACTTTTAAAATGACACCTCTACAAATTGGGAATCTCATCCCTGAAGAACTCTATAAGAGAATTGATAAGAAATGGAAGTATGCCATCATGACAAAAAAGTGGATAAGGGAAAGTACATTAGCTCATAACATGCCTGATCTATCACCATAATAATAAAGAAATATATGGAGTAGTATAGAAATAGGTTTGTACCCAAGCTCAAAGCCTACTCTATTTTGCAACACAAGATTGAAGGAGTTGTTGAGAAAAGTAAAAGGATGTGGAAGATTATTTTTAGGCTATTAACTGATAAGAGTCCTCAACTGGGTGAAGGAACATCCAGCCAAGTGGAACTAGTTAATAAGGAAGACATTGATGAACCTTAGAATCTAGATGAAGAATAAGGATGGAAAGTAGAAGTGAGTGGATCAAAGGACATGATCATATTAGAGGATATCCGTAAGGATACACCAATGCATTGACCGAGGAAGAGATAAAGAGTCAATATCCTACTAAGGAAACTTTTGGTCACTCTCTTCTGAGTACCAATCTTGTTCTTATACACGTACATGATTATAGATGAATTAAGGGTACTTCAATTGTATAAAATGAACCTTTAAGTTCACACATGGTCACAGTTGAGTAGTAAGTGTTACATAGTGCAAGTGCCGAGAAATAAGACAAGTCAGCAATAACAATTGAGAATGCACCTATCAAGGAGGAGAAGACAAAATAAGGAGAGGAGAGCCTAAAAGATCAAGCAGATAAGTCTACATTAGTAATGATAGGTCCTCATATGGAGGAAAAGAAGACTGGGGAGGAAACAACTAAGGAGATTCCAGATCTTAAGGAACAAGAGGCTATTAAAGCTCTAATATAGATGCTGAGTGGAAATACACCTAAGAAGAAATCACAAAAGAAAAAGAATAAATATCCAAGAACATGAGTTACACTTGATGAATTTATAGTGATTCCAAAGTGGGACACTGATAACTTGACTTATGAGAATATGAAAATTTTGCAAGATCTTTTGAAGAAGAAAAGTAAATAAGAAGAGTTAAGGTGAGAGCATTAGAAAAAACAAGTTTTGCATGAAATCAAAGGTATATTTATAGAAGCCTTTGAAATGGATGATGTGAATGATAATGCACCTATTTTGGAACAACTAGTTAAAATTGTTAAGAAGGTGAATAGTGAAGAAAATGAAAAACTTATGCAGTGGTCTAAAAGAAAGTTTGAGACTAAGGTACTTGACAAGATCTCAGTCAAGATATTGGTAAAATAGGAAGAAATTTTTGGCTTAGTGACTAATTTAGAAGAGGTTCTGCAAAATGTTCATTCTCTGTACAATAAGCTTTGTAACGTAGAAGATTTCACTAAGGATAATCAAGAATTGATTGATAAACTACAACTACACTTGAAGTCTACCAATCATTCACTGAGCATGGATGCAAGCTCCAGCTCCATTCATTTCACAAAGTTACTTCATGCACAAGGGAGATTAGCCGAGTTAATGGTTAATGATATGTGAATAAGAGACAAGCTAATTTCTATATAGATAATGTTAACACCTCATTTGGAAGTTATGCAGAAAGATTTAGCAATGGAAAAGGAGTTAGTATAGAAATATCCTCATCTCTCTATTGCCAAGAGTTTATTTGATCTAGTTACCCAACTATAATGTTGAAAATGTAGATATAGGTAGGGTTTTCAATAATGTACCTAATAGAGATCCTAAGTTCACATTTCCTTTGATACATGTACATGAATTGATTGATTGATAGCAATGTAAATCTGGAAACATTTGAAATTAAATAAGATAAAGTACATACCTCATAATAAAAATGATCTAGAAATACCTATTTTATGATGCATGGGTTCAATTTTGAAGAATTTTGCAACTAGATCCAGGACCAGAAAACCAAAATAGAGAAAACCTAGAAAGCTTTTTCAATTCTAAGGAAAGTCTACTTTGACCCAAGGACCAAGGTAAGATCGTACCCCAAGGTACAATCTTACCCCCCACTAAAATTTTTCCTTGACCTGAAACTGCTCTAATGGAAATTCTATTTGCAAATCTTGGAAGTTTGATGAAAAGGGTACTCAGATCTACTCTGCAACTTCTCAAACAATGACTATAGATGTCTAAAAATGGTGTTTTTGGGTGGCTCTATAGGGTTTTACCTTAGTCAAACCCCCATTTTGGTGATCTCCACCTCTATGAATAGTCAGATGTAATAGAATATGTGTGTGTAATGAATGTTTGATGCCAAGATCTAATCCTCTAGATTAAAACCCTAGCATGAATGGTTATGAGAAAGCAATGCATAGATTTGAATATGATAATAAATCATACCAAGACCCTAAGGCTAAAGTACTCTTACCAAACTCACAATCTATAATTGCTAACCCATGATTGTATCTTTGAATGCTTGAATATTGAAAATGGTGGATCAAGGAGGAAAGGATCTCTCTTGCTCCAAATAGATGTTAACAATGGTGTGTCCACAAAAAAGATTGATATCAACAATGGCTTGACCCTCTATATCATCCTCTTGCAATCTTGCATCTTCAATTCAACATAACTTGTTTTCTTTTTTGAAATCTTTATCTTCTTGTTGCTCGATTGTGTCCCTAGTTGATGGATGCTTGGTGTGTAGTTGTGAAAATGAAGGCAAGAGAAAGTCTTTATATAGAGGTTTCAAGGTGAGGCTTTTTAGGAAATGCAAGGGCCCGTAATTCAAATTTCACCTTGAATTATGGTCCAAACACAATAACCAACTAAGGAGGGAAAAAAATTAAATGAATTTCAAATTAAAACCCTTCCGTATTTGGATTCGGAGGCCCGACATTGATTTCGGGGTCCTCCGAGATCAAAATTTGAAAAGTAGGATCAAATCCTAACAAAAGGTTAAGGAAAAACTCAAATTTCACCTAGGTCAAAGTTGGCCTTGACCTTGACCTAGATCAAATTCAACCTCAACCTTGACCTAGGGGTCCAGATCCACTCTATGTTGAAAATAGGATATCTTAGGGATGCCTAGAGACTTGGAAATGATAACAAAATAGGTTAGGGTTCCAAGAAAATACATAGAGGCCTATGATGAACATAATGAGGGATAAGAGGACCTATGCCTAGATCCTACCTAGAAAATAGAGTAGTAGAGAAGGGAAATCAAGGAGAATCCTTGGGATCCTCACCCTAATTTCACCTAGAATGAAGGAATCAAGTGCAAAATGCATCCTAAATGCAAGTCTATCATGATAAATGAACTAAAAGAGGGTGCTAAACCTATCAAGATGGAACTTCTTCCATTTTAAGATGATAAATTTAGCCCCCACCTTATCTTAGATATGACACTATGTGAATATGCAAGCTAAACTAAGAAAACATCATAGTAAATAAAAAGGATATAGCCAAGTCCTCGCTGTAAAGATCCTACAGAAAACTATTAGAACCTGCAACACACAAGGTTAATTAAAATCCATAAATCACCTAGATCTTACTAAATGAAAATTGAGAAGTGCATAAAGCCTCATATGCCCCCTTGTTTCGGCTTTCTACTCTGAAAGGTGAAATAGGGTGATAAGAATAACTTTATATACTGAATATGTATTTTTTTGAAGAGTCCTTTCCTAAACTAATCATAACAATTCCCATCCTTCCTAAAATAATTCAAGGAGTTAGGTATCTAAATCATGATTCCAATGCCACTGACGGCACAAAAAATGGAGCTACCAAACTCAAGTTATGATGAAAAGAGTGAATGTCTATCGAAATGCATAAGAAGGGAAATCCAAATTTAACATGAGTAAACCCCAAGAAAACCCTAATTTTGACTATAAATAAGGAAAACTAAGTCATACTTACTCATTCTTAGCATTTTTAGACTTTAAGAGAGTAAGAAAGATGCTGAGGAGAGAAGAACTTCGAGCGACACGCATGGAGCTCTTGAGACAGTGCCTAGCTACCAGACAGTCGCTTCCCGATGTGAGTTTGCTATTATTGGTTTCTAAACTTTTCAAATTCATGATTTTCTATAGGCAAGGTCAACCCTGACCCTTTAAGGGAAACCTTGACCTAGTTATGTCAACCTTGACCTAAAAAGTTTGACATGAACTAGAAGGTCTCCACCTTGTCTGGTGTGAGGTTGACCTTGACCCAAAAAGGTCAACCCTGACCCAGTAAAGTTGACCATGACCCAAGAAGGTCATCCTTAACCTAACTAAGGTCGACCTTGACCTAGTGAAGTTAGATTTTTAGATTTGATGATGTAAAATGCTGATATGATGTTTGTTTGTGCTTACAGGATGTGGTTCATCTCTGAGAGCATCCCTTTGGAGGGTTACTAGGGGTCATCAGAGAGAGACTATTTGAGCTTAATGAGGATGAGATGTAGTTACTAAGAGATGTAGATCTATACTAGGTGATAGTACTACCACATATCAGACTACACCAAGCCATGTTATTAGCTCTGATAGAGAGGTGGGATGAGGATACATGCTCCTTTCATCTTCCCTCAAGTGAGATCACTATGACACTAGAGGATGTCTACAGAATCTTGTGACTTCCAGTTCAAGGCAAGCCTATTAAATTGAGAGCACAATGAGATTTAGAGGAAATCCATGAAGATGTAGAGTATTGTTTGGGATGGGTTCCACACATGTGAACCCATGCATAACATATCCTTTTGTCATCCATACTAGCAAGACCTATACCTTTGGTATGAAGAGTGATGCTTTGCACAATATCCTTGGTTCTGTTACCCAACACAAAGGGTACAATATTTTTTGCAATTCTCACTCATCTTGTATGGAGGATGGAGAGAGATAGGATTGTGTTATTGTGGGGTCATAGTATGTTATCCCAGTTATACTAAGAGCTATGTTAGCTGGTGAGATATCAGAGGGAGAGTCTTTTGATGTGCACATTTTTGTAGATTTGGTTGTTTGAGAATTTCACATGTGCATGACCATAGGGTGTGCTAGTGATGGTAGATGTGACTACATCAAGAGGCTTTTCTTATCTTCTAAGAGATGCCTGGTAGTTTAGAGATATCCTCTATTGGAGGCTATTTATAGACCATATTCTGGGTACATATGTGATATGGAGACCCTACTGCTAGATGATAGAGTGGCTAGATACACGACACTAGATGAGACATTCACAAAGGTACAAGCTGCTAAAGGGTCATTAGAGTCATATAGTGATGCCATACTACTATGATCAAGTGATGAGATATTTAGGCCTTTTACAGGGAGTCCCCAGAGAGGTACCTCGTTATGTACATCTGATGAGGTATTATAAGAGACCTAGTGTCATACGATGACCATCAGTAGTAGACATATAGGATAGTGATGAAGATGAGATAGAGGATATAAAGATACCACCAGATGTATCATATTCAGGCATGAGCTGAGACTACATCAGGTACAAGGGTCTAAAGGGGACCCACCCCATCTTCCCTAAGGATTATCCCACAGGTGATCTAGGCCTTTTAGAGAGGACACACCAAGATAGTGGTACAATAGAGGAGGATGAGGATCTCAAAGATGAGGAGGAGCACATCTTTGAGGGAGACCCTATGGAGGAAGAGAGAGTAGAGGAGATGCCCCTAGCTGATGATACTGGTGCAGATGTGCATGTTTTCATGCATCACCACTGAGATCACAATGACCTCCATGAGCCCACATAGAGACACTAGCATTGAGACCTAGACATAGAGAGCATGGAGAGAGTAGTCACTCCATGCCCCCACCATCTAGATCTTTTTGTGATGCCCATGCAAGAGATCCAAGGATGAATCATGAATTTGATTAAGAATGTAACTAAATTTATGAAGAAAGAACACTAGATTGACAAATGTATTTTCATTATGCAGCTAGCATATCAGAGTGCAAGAGTTTTGTGTTTTAGGTTCCAAAGGATACATGTATATCCTACCAACTACCAGATAGAGAGAGAGAGTCTTCTATTGGCTACATAGATCCTGACAGGCATGTTGATATCTTTGCATGTGTCCAACAAGAGTTGAGGTTGTGAAGAGAGAGAGATAGGAGAAATTGATAGATGACTTACATAGTGCCCAGGAGTGCACACAAGATATGAGCGTATCAAGGAGCCACTCACAAACACACATATCTACATCTTCTTATCATAGGCCAGAGAGAGATGGGAGTCATCAACCATCAGAGCATAGAGAGAGATAGAGTGGTAGATAGGGCCATGGTCCACATTTGTATCAAAATTGAAAACATTTTTTATGAATGAAAAAATTTCTCTACTAATTAGTTCTATGTTTGATTACTATATTTTCATCAATATAAAACTTAATGTAGAAAGAAAGGTGTATAAATGTATTCAAATGTGATTTTTCTAAAAAGTACATAACCTATAAAACAAACATAATTATTTTATAAGGAATACATAAATACACAAGTAAAGAAAGAAAGAATTTAAGGATAATAACGCTTGAGATGCATAATATTGATAGGTTCCTTAAAAGAAACACCATCCATATCAACATGTTTATAAGCACCTAAACCAAAGTCTTCAATTACAACAAAAGGTCCAAGCTAATTAGGGCAAAACTTTCCTTTTTCACCAAGTAAAGCATTCACATTTCGTTGATTCTCATATAAGACTAAATCACCAACCGAAAATGTTTGTTCAATTACCTTATGATTATATCACTTCTGAAGAGATTTATGATAAGCTTTTATATGTTCTAAAGCATTTATTCATTGTTCATCCAACATTTCTAATTCTTGTAAGTGTTGTTCTTGAAAGGTATCTTTGTCGATTATCCCATGAAATGAAACACCTAAAGAAGGTATTTCTAATTCCAAAGGCATAATAGCATCAATACCATAGACAAAATTGTAAGGTGAAGTACTTGTGGTAGTACGAACACTAGTCCTATAAGCCCATAAAGCATAGGTTAGTTGGGTATGCCAATCTTTTGCATGCTTATTAACTATTTTTCTCAAAATTTGTTCAATGATTTTATTGGATGCTTCATCTTGACCATTAGATTGAGGATAATAAGGAGTTGAAAATCTATGTTGAATCTGATATTTCTCCAAAAAATTTGTAAATTCTTTGTTCTTAAAAGAGGTACCGTTATCCAAAACTATCATCGAAGGGATACCAAATCATGTTATAATATTGTTAAGGATGAAATCACAAATAACATTTGCGGTTGTTGAATGAAGAGGGATAACTTCTACCCACTTCATGAAGTAATTTGTAGTAGTTAGGATATATGTATGTCCTTGATAATAAGTTGGTGAAATTTTTCCAATAAGGTCAAAACCCCAAATACTAAAAGGCCATGGAGAAACTTGATTACAAAGCTCATGAGCAAAAGCATGAATCAAATTACTATGTTGCTGATATTGAGGACATTTCTTAACAAACGTGAAAGAATCTTGTTCCATTGTTTTTGAATTATATCCCATTCTAAGAAGTTTATTGACTAAAGATTTTCCACCAAAATGTCCCCCACAAGAACCAGAATGAGGTTCTACCAAAGCTATGAGAATTTTGGTTCTATTAAGACATCTTACTAGTAAACCCTCATAAGAGCATTTGTAAAGCGTGTCTCCTAGAATGATGTAACATGTTACAAGCTTCCTAATATGATTACACATGTTCCTTGTTGCCGATTCAGGAAAAGTACCATCTTTCAAAAAATGAAAGATACAAGAATACCATTCATCTGAATGCAAATTGAAATAATCAGAGGTAATTTTATTAGAAATTGTAGGGTTTTTAAGATTTTGTATAGTAAATTGAAAATTTTTAGCATTATTCTCAAGAGAAACCAAAGAAGCTGCATTTTCCATTGCATCCGCTTGTCGATTATCTTTCCTAGGTAAAGTTTGAATCGTATAAGAAGAGAATTCTGAAAGAACATCAAGAGCCAAATCTCTATATTGTGTCATTTTATCATTCTTAGTCCTTTAATTTTTTCAACAATAAATTATGAATCTCCATATATTTGCAAGTGTTTGATGTTAAGGGATGAAGTTTCTCGTAGGCTATCTATAAGAGCTTCATACTCTACAATGATATTAGTATAAGGAAAAGTTAATTTGTATGATAAAGGGATTGGTTCTTTTGTAGGAGGGATCAAGATAATACTAACACTAGAACCTATCTTACATCTAGATCCATCAAAATATAATTCCCAAATATCATCCCATTGAATAGCTACAATATTTTCATTAGGGAATTCTATTGAAGTAAAGCATGTATCAGAATGAGGACAAGGAGCTTTAGCTAGATAATATGTTAAATCTTTTCCCTTAATTAACTTCTGAGAAATGAAATTAAGATCAAATTTTATAAGTAACATCACCCACTTTACCAGATGGACAAAGAGATTAGTTTGTGAGAAAAGATGTTTCAAAGGATAAAATTTAACAATCACATTGACTTCAGCATTTAAAAGATAATGCCTAAGTTTTTGGCAAGTATAAACTACAGCTAAGAATTCTCTTTCCAAATCTATATATCTTGTTTTGTAATCCAATAAAATCTGACTAATGTAATACATAGGTCTTTCCTTACCTTCACTATCATTTTGAGCTAACAACGCACTCACCACTTTTAGAGTGGTCGAAGTATATAAATGAAAGGGTCTATCAAATTTAGCCTGTTGCAAAATAGGAGGATTGGAGAGATACTCCTTAAATTGCTCAAAGGATTTTTTACATTCATCATTCCAAGGGAAAGTAGTATCCTTTCTAAGAAAGGAAGTAAAAGGAATAGTTCTATCAGCTAAGTTGGAAACAAAGTGATGAATATCTTAAATTTTTCCTTGTAAATTGTGCAATTGAGAAATATTCTTAGGAGGAGGCATTTTAACAATAGCTTCAATCTTTTCAATATCTACTTCTATGCCTCGCTTAAAGATTATGAATCCTAATAATTTACCAGAATCAACTCCAAAGACACTTTTCTTAGGATTCAATCTCATATTATAACTTCTAATCCATTCAAATATCTATCATAAAATAGTAACATGATCTTCTCTTTGTATAGATTTTTCCAAGATATCATCCACATAATCCTCAAGAATCTTATGAATGTAATCATGAAAAATCAAATTCATAGCACATTGATAAGTTTCTCCCATATTATTTAATCCAAAAGGCATCATGACCCAACAAAATGTTCCCCAAGGTGTTATAAATATGGTCTTAAATTGATCTTCAAGAGGAATAAAGTTTTTATTATAGTCAAAAAAGTCATCCATAAAAGATAATAAAGCATGACCCACCGTTGAATCCATAATCATATCAATATTAGGTAATGGGAAATCATCTTTTAAGCATGCTTTGTTTAATTCTATAAAGTCAATACACATCCTTATTTTATTTTCTCCTTTTGAAATAGGCACAATATTTGAAATCCAATCTTAGTAATCAATAGAACAGATAAATCTAGAATCCAATAACTTTTCAATTTCATCTTTAACTAATAAAGCAATTCATGGATTCATCTTTCAAATTTTCTTCTTTACAGGTTTCACATTTGGTTATAGAACAATATTATGAGTAACAATCTTAGAATCTATACCCAGCAAATCTGAATATGTCCAAGAAAAAATGTCCTTAAATTCAAGTAAAAGGGAAACCAACTGATCACATTCTTCTTGATTCAAACATTTCCCAATTTTTATCATCTTTTTAGAGTCATTTTCATCCATTTGAATATCAATAGTCTCAATTATTAACAAATCACTTTGTATTAGAGAATCCATTAGTAAAGGAGAAATATCCTATTTATCATGTTCTCCAAAATAAGCATTGGTACTTAAACAATAAGGCTTCCATTATTTGTGATGAAACTTAGGTAAATCCTCATAAACCCCTAAAAAATCTGCTAAGGCTTCATCTTTGGGAAAAATATCCAAAGTAGGTCTTTGATTAATGTCCAGGAGGAGTGGGTTAGCCAATTTCAATTGTCCACCGCATATATGATTAACATTAGGAGGAAAATCTGATGGTTTTCCGTAAGGATTGAATCCCAATCCATATGTATGATCATAAATTTTATTATCCAAAGGCACTTGTATACACTACTCATATTTACCACATCCTTTCCCATTAAATCTTGATTTCTTAAGAAGATGATAACTAGAGCCATATCTATCAGCCATATTAGATGGAGTCCAAGAAGTGGCGTATGTCACAATATCATAGCAATCAGGTTTTATTGTTTCAATTGTTTCTTCAATCGAGGCAGCAATAAAATTACTTTTTAGTTCCTCAGAAAGCGGGGAAGGAGTAAAAACTTGTTTCTCAAATCCACTTTGTTGTTTCATGAATTCCAAATCAAAGACCTTATATTCTCTAATGAAAGTAGGATTAAATTCCAATGTTCCCCAATCATCCTAAGTCAAAGAAGAAGACGAAGCTTTAGGCTGATTTATCTCAGGTTGTTTTTCAATCTCTTGACTTGGTTGAAGAGACTAAGAGACTTTAACATATTTTGCATTTAGCCAAGGATTTGACACATCATCCGCATGCAATGTATACATTAATTTATTAAAAATGAACCTAAACTTGTGATGAAGAGTAGAAGGAACTACATAAATAGTATGTAACCACGGTCTTCCTATAAGAAGGTTATACTTGAGAGGTTGAGCATAACGTGAATAGGTGTATTTAGAATAATTGGACCAACTTTAATAGGTAAGGTAATAATGCCCAAAGTTCTTTTTGCAATATTGTCAAATCCACGTATAGGGACATTATCAAGTTGAATAGTTGTGACATCAGCCTTAATTTCCTTAAGCATATCCATACTACAAACATTAAGCCCAGATCCATTATCAATTAATGTTCTTCTAATGATACTTTGATTAATAGAAACAACATCCATAAGAGCATCATATTTATTTTACACCTCAAGAGAAGATAAATCATCATCAAAAAAAGCCATAGGAGGTACAAAAGGCATAGTATGCATGTACTCCAAAATATAATGAATGTTATCTTGATTAGGAGGTGAAGCAAGAAGAGTGGGTAAAGCCTTTTGCAATGCCTCATGATATGCTAGGGAAGTTTGAAGTAATTCCCATAAAGATATCTTAGCAGGAGTAGCATGTAATTGGTCAACTAATTCATACTCCTTGAAGGTAGAAGGAAACCTAGGAGCTTGAGGAAGCATAGGTTGCAAAGGTGGTAAAGAAACTAGAATGGTAGGCTGAGGATTATTCCATGTGAGATAATCATGTGAAATAGAATATCTGTTATCAAAGAAATCCAAAGGATCTCTAGGTTTACCCTTAATTTTTATTCGAGGACATCATTTTCCTATCAACAAAGGTTTAGGATATAACATTTTAGGTTTATCAATGTTACAAATAGTAGGACATGAAGGTAGCCATGCACACACCTTATGGTAAAGGTCAATTGGACAGGTTATGGAGGAGAGTGAAATAGGAATAGGATCAATGGAGATCTCATTCAAGACATTTTAATTGTCACTTCCATGTACCTCATTAGGGAATCTATGCTTTTGTACAATAAAAGCCTCATTGAATTATTCAAAACAAGAATCATACATGTTGAATACAAGGAAATATTGAAAGCATGAAAATGTAAATGTTTTTTTTGTATTTTTGAGATATAAATGCAAGAGCACAAAATAAATCTACCTTTATAAGCATGAAAGATCTAAAACAAGATGTGAATCTAACACCAAAAAGAAAGAATTGTCAAAAATCAGGTCCACCAAAATGTAATGTTGAAAATGTGGATATAAGTAGGATTTTCAACAATGTACCTAATAGAGATCCTAAGTCCACATTTCCTATGATACATGAATATGAATTGATAGATTGATAGAAATGTAAATCTAGAAACATTTGAAATTAAATAAGATAAAGTACACCTCATAGTAAAACTGATCTGGAAATACCTCTTTTCTGATGCCTATGTTAAGTTTTAGAGAATTCTACAACCAAATCTGAGACTAGAAAATTGAAATAGAGAAAACCTAGAAATCTTTTTCAATTTTGAGGAAAGTTGACTTTGACCCAAGGACCAGAGTAAGATCTTACCTTGGGGTACAATCTTACCCCCCATTGAAAGTTTTCCTTGACTTGAAACTACTCTGATAGAAATTATGTTTGCAAATCCTAGAAGTTTGACAAAAAGGGTACTCAGATATGCTCTACAACTTCTAAAACACCGACTGTAGATATCTTAAAATGGTGTTTTGGGGTGTCTATATAGGATTTTTCCTTAGTCAAACCCTCATTTTGGTGATGTCCACCTCCAAAAATAGCTAGATGTAATAGAATATGTGTGTATTGAATGTGCAATGCCAAGATCTAATCCTCTAGATTAAAACCCTAGCATGAATGGTTATGAGAAAGGAATGCATAGATTTGAATATGATAAGAAAGCATACCAAGCCCTCAAGGCTAAAGTACTCTCACCAAACTCAAAATCCACAATTGCTACTCCATGATTGTATCTTTGAATGCTTGAATATTGAAAATGGTGGATCAAGGAAGATAGGATCTATGTTACTCCAAATAGATGTTCACAATGGTGTGTCCACAAAAATACTTGATATCAACAATGGCTTGATCCTCCATATCATCCTCTTTCAATCTTGCATTTTCACTTCACCATCACTTTCTTTCTTCTTTGAAATATTTATCTTCTTTTTTCTCAATTGTGTCTCCACTTGATGGATGCTTGGTGTATAGTTGTGAAAATGAAGGCAAGAGAGAGTCTTTATATAGAGGTTTCAAGGTGAGGCTCCTTAGGAAATGTAAGGGCCCATAACTCAAATTTCACCTCAAATTATGGTCCAATAATAATAACCAACTATGGTGGGAAAATAATTAAATGAATTTCAAATTAAAACCCTTCCGCATTCAGATCTAGAGGCCAGACATTGATTTTGGGGTCCTCCAGGACCAAAATTTGAAAAGGGGGATCAAATCCTAACAAAGGTCAAGGATGACCTCAACTTTGACCTAGGTGAAAGTCAACCTTGACCTTGACCTTGGTCAAATTTGACCTTGACCTTGACCTAGGGGTCCAGATCCAATCTGTGTTGAAAACAAGAGATCCTAGGGATGCCCAAAGACTTGGAAATGATAACAAAATAGGTCAGAGTGGGAGGAAAAGACCGAGAGGCATATGATGAACATAATTAGGGCTAGGAGGACATATTTCTAGATCCTACCTATAAAATGGATCCATAGAGAATGAAAATCAAGGAGAATCCTTGGGATCCTCACCCTAATTTCACCTAGAATAAAGGAATCAATTGCAAAATGCATCCTAAATGTAAGTGTATCATGATAAATGCACTAAAAGAGGGTGCTAAACCTATCAAGATGGAAGTACTTACATTTTAAGATGATACTCTAGCTAAAAATAAAGATATAGGTTTTGGAGTCTGTCAGGTTAGGATGGGACAATGCCTTAGGTATGATAATGCAGCTCCATAAAGCATTTTTGGATAAGTATTTTCTCACCCCTACACCCCAATAGCTTCAAGTGACAAAAACAAGGGGGAAATGGCATCCCATGATAGGAATAACATAATGGAGGAAATGAAATGAATTAACAAGGAATGACATGAGTAATACATGGAGAAAATATAGTGAGAGATGTATAGAAAGGTATGCCATACTATTTTGTAATGTATATATTCAGTGTATGTCAAAGATTCTTATGTATATATATGTAGAATCTTTTGAAGATCAAGTCAAAGTCTTAGGGGGGTATTCAAAATAATAAGTATTCTTTTGTAATGGAAAATTCATGACAAAGTGTTTTTGCCACTAATATCAAAGGGGGAGATTTTTGATCCATTAGTTTTGTTGTCTATTAGTGTCTTACACTTAGTCATTTTCTAGGCAATGTTGGTCGGTCATCAATACGACCAAGCCATCTTGTAAATGTCGAGTTATGTCTAGACTTGTATTTTGTATAGTTACCAAGTAGTAGTTACTATAAAGAAAGTCAAAGGTCTCTGAGTACTTCAGTAGTCTCAAAGAAGTTTATGCCAAGTTGTATAGAAGAGTTAGTGTCAAACACCAGTATATGAAGAATAGTAAATGTTAAGTATCAGCAACTTCATATGTTGAGCAAGCCACATTTGACATATGTGTTTGTTATGGCAAAAACACTTAGGTAAACCATTTTTGCTAACATATATACAATATTTAATGTTTATTGAGGGAATCATGAAGTTGATTACACATTATATTTCTAATCATTAATCCCTATGTAAGCCATGTATCCTATCAGGTAAAGGGAATACTTAAGCGTCATAAGTAGAGAATCTCGTTCATTGATCTTGATCTAGGAGGTTGATTAGATATTTATATAAGATGAGATCTAAACCCTAATATGATGTATGTATGGATAGATGGATGTAATGAAGGAGAGCTCATGTACATAGAACATAGGAGTATTTTGATATAGGAAGAGATTAGTCAGAGTGACCAAGCAAAGCAGTGAAGGATAGAACAAAGATACATTTTATTTTGAGATTAGATAAGTATTAGAAAGTGGAGATATGTTATTAGCACTTTTCAGTGCAAACTGAAGGATCAGGTACTGATACATTTTAACAAGTGAATTAGGGTAAATCTCTTAACAAAGTAGTCCTAATAGGCTTTCATAAATCTCTTAACCAAGTGCTTACTTAGTTGTAAGTTTCAAATCTTTTAATCAAGGTAGATTGTATAAGTCTGTAAGCTTTTAATAGGGAAGACCCCTCACAGGGTAGATCATCTGAAGGGACCAAACATTGTAGGCCTTTAACAAGAAAAATTTAGACTACAATAGTGAATATCTATGGGTGTCATCCCCACCCCAATTTTACCTTTCAAGGGTTTCTAGGTAACCAAAATATTTGTGTTATGTGTTTTATTTCAGGGATGAAGTTAGATTGTTAGATCTATTTCAGTATTGAGACTAATGTTTATGATAAGTAAGTTGAATTTATGTCAAAGTGGAATTAATAGTAGTTATCTAATTCATCCCTCCCCCTCCGTACCTCATTTCCCATATTAGATTTCCAATATGAGTAAGGTGTACCTAGGAGCTACTTTTAGTCCTAGACTGAAGGGTGGAGTTAGAAGTGCCAAAAGACCTTAAGCATGTTATGAGGAAATGTTTTGACCCAAAAGAAGGATTGGAGAGGCTAGAATATCTTCCTCTATGGTTAGGAGTGTGTGATCCAAGAAAGGAAGAAAAGTTTCAAATAAAGAATGCAAAATTCTAAAAGTTACAAAATTGTTGTCATGACAACATTTTATGTTGTCATGACAACTTTTGTCTTAAGGTGAACAAAACCAAACTTGGGGTTTTCTTAGGACCTATCCATCCTAACACTTGGGAAAACCTTTTAAATACCTCAAAAATATTGAATCCCAAGGTTAGAAATTTTAACATTTAAGTTTTATTGTTTAGATTTGTGTGGATAGTATCTCAGTCTTGTCACAATTTGCATTGTAGTTTGTGAAGAGACTTAGTAATGTATTTAAGGAAGGCTCTTGTTCTCATTTCTAGTTTTTCTTGAGTGTGTACTTACATTATGTAGTAGTAGGGGTTTTGAAAATAAGTTTTCTTTTCTATTTTAATTTTTTTTAAGCCAGTTTATTAGCTTGTATGTAACAGACTGTGCAAACATGGCTTCCCCATAAAATCCCACTATGACAATAATCATGGATTATTGGGACATGGAAGTGAAGCCAATGTATAGTGTACATATCCAAGGAGGAGTTTTGGAAGGAAGATCTTCTATTTTTAAGACCTTTCCTTAGGCGAGCCAGAGCTATGTCTAGCTAGGAACAAGGATGGGAAAAGAGATGTAACTTGCAGGGGTAATTGTGTAAGTTGAATTTGTGACCTTGGACATTTTAATTGTATCGATATAGAGATTTTTGAAGAGTTGAGGTCCAAGACAATCTATTTGGCTACCCATCCACTCCTTAGACTGGGAGAGCCCTAAAACCCTCATAGGCTGAATAGCGTACTATACGAAAGTGTGGAAACATAAGACCCATAAAATATCTTGAGTATACCTAAGGGAAAAAGGAATCCATATTGTTTTTTAGTGATCCTTTGGAGTGAAAGAGCTAAAAATCCTAAAACCCCATGTCAAGAGACCTAATAGGGACTAAAGGGCTACAAGGCCTATAAGAGAAAATTTGGAAATTGGTAGGGAACTAGATTCAAGAACTTGGTGGATAGAGCCAAGAATTCTTGTTTGACATTATTGTGACCACCTCCACCCCCCTACAAGTTTATACACTTGTTTTGGAGGTTCAAGCTATCTGAGAAGCATGGGAAGAGAAGGAATTTTTATACCTTGGTAGGTACCCTAAGGGATTAGGAGTGTGATGCTCCAAGAAAGGACATTGTAAAGGTCCTTAGAAGATAAGAAGACACCTTTTTGTGACCCTAATTAGAGATTTAGGGATTTGGGAGGTTAGGAACCTAGATTGGTCCTAACAGGAGAAAGTAACCCTAGAGGTACCCTACCATATTGGTATCAAAGCCTACAAAGCCTAAAAGGACTTGGGATAGGTAAGAGTTGATGTTGTATTCCACTGAATTAGTGGGTGAAAACAAGATGGTGACTAATGTAGAATTAGCCAAGAAAGTAGATGATCAAGAAGAGGAAAAGATACTCTTAAAAGAGAAGATGGTACAAATGGCCAAGGAACTTAGAGAAATGAAAGTCAAGACAGAGGAAGCTAGTGAGAGGGTTAGGGAAGTGAATGATAAGAGTAAAGTAGAGGATGAAGAAGATGAAATCCCAAAACCTGACTCTAAGATTAGAGAGGAACCTTTTTCAAGGGCATTAAGGGCCATGAGTTGAAATTCCTTGGATGGAATTCTATTATTCAGTACAAATATGAAGATAGAGTTAGTAATTGAATGGATAGAAGGAATGGATAATTACTTTGAATGTGAAAATATAAGTAAAGCTCAAAAATTTAAGGTAGCCAAATCAAGAATGAGAGGACCAGCTCTCACTTGGCAGAAATTTGTGAAGAATGAAAGAGAGAAAGAAGGTAGGGGAATTCTTGCTAAGGTGAAGGAGAATTACCTCACTAAAGATTATGAGGTAAAACTCCATAAGAAAAGGTAAAATTTGAGGCAAAAGGGTCTAGAAGTTAGTGCCTACACCAAAGAATTTCAAAATCTATGTTTGAGGTCACATGTGATGGAAGAAGAAAGCCTCAAAGTGGAAAGGTACCTAAATTGGCTGAAGTGGAGTACTCAAGAGGAAATAAGCCTCTTAAGTCCAAGAAAAGTGCATCAATGCTTTTAGCTTTCTCTCAAGGCAAAAGAGAAGCTTAAGAAGAAACATGATACAAGTAGCTAGGGTAGAGGTAAAGGGAGAGATAACAGAGGTCATAGAGGAATTTTGGGGGGAAGAAGTTCAAAACAAAGACCCCAAGGTGATTCTAAATCCATAGAACACCATGGCGAGTCAAGTGGCAATAGAGGTGGTTCTAATAAAGGTAGAAACTCATACAATAGTCCAAGGGGAAGATCAAGTGGATTTGGGAGAGGTTCATACTTTCCTTCCATGAAATGTTACAATTTTCAACAGTTACGGCATCCATCATATAGGTGTCTAGAGAAGAGTTCCACATCTCAAGGTGGTGAGAGAAGGGTGACTTATGTTCAAGAAGAAAGCTCAAGTAATAAGATAGCAGAAGTAGCATTGGATTCTGAAGAAGGAGACAACCTCATGATAAGGAGGACCCTTATTAAAAAACCAATCAAAGAAGATCCAAGTCAAAGGAGAGCCCTATTTAGGGTCAAATGCAATATCTTAGGAAAATGTTTCAAGGTGATAGTGGATTTGGGTTCCATAGACAATATAGTCTCAATGGAGGTAGTTAACAAATTGATTTTTCCAAATATACCACACACAAATACTTATAAGATCACTTGGTTGACCAAGGGTCAACATGTGCTAGTGAATGAGCAGGCTTAGGTGGACTTCACCATAGGGAGATATAAGGGTAGGGTGTTGTGTGATGTCCTACCCATGGATGTATGCCATCTTCTACTAGGAAGACCATGGCAGATTGATAGATAGACCATTCATGATTGGCACAAGAATGCCTATTCTTTTAGAAAGCAAGGAGTCACATACAAGATTTAGTCACTCCTAGAAGAAGGAGAAGTGAATATAGTAGGACCAAATGTACTTTTGGTGGGGGGAAAATAATTTATGAGCACTCTAAAGGAAGGAGAAGGATTGGGGTTTTCTTTGATCCTGGAGCCTAAGGAAGCCAAGGTGGACAAGTAGATGGACTTACCAAAAGAAGCGCAATAATTCCTAAATCATTAAAAGGATATTGTTAGTGATGGATAACCTATCACCTTACCCCCTAAAAGATCCATTATCCATCAGATTGATTTCATCCCCGGAGCCTCACTACCCAACAAAGAAGCCTATAAAATGACCCCATAGCAGAATGAGGAAATTGCCAAGAAAATACAAGAGTTACTTGACCAAGGTCTAATTAGGAAAAGCATTACTCCTTGTTTTGTTCCCACTATTTTAGCCCCAAAGAAGGGAGGTACTTGGAGGTTGTGTACTAATTATAGAGACATAAATAAAATCACCATAAGATATAGGTTTCCCATCCCTAGGATAGAGGACCTAATGGACTACCTAGGGGAAGCCAAGTATTTCTCAAAGATTGACCTAAAAAGTGAGTATCACCAAATTAGGATCCATGAAGGATATGAGTGGAAAAAAGCCTTCAAAACCACATAAGGTCTTTATGAGTGATTAGTCATGCCCTTTGGGTGTTCAAATGCCCCTAGCACCTTTACGAGCTTTATGAATGAGGTGTTAAAGGACTTCATTGGTAAGCATGTTGTGGTATACCTAGATGACATCTTGATTTTTAGCAAGGATAGGGTATCTCATGTTGAGCACTTGAAAAATGTTTTGGGAAGGTTGCATTAAGAGAAACTAACCATAAATTTGGACAAGTGTGAATTTATGAAATGCGAATTAGTGTACCTTGGTTTTGTTATATCACAAGGTAACCTAAAGATGGATGCTAATAAAGTGGAAGAAATAACAAACTGGCCTACTCCTAGATCTACCATAGAGGTACAAAGCTTTCATGGGTTGGCACAATTTTGTAGAAAATTCATTAGACAGTTCAGTGAGATATGGACACCAATTCTAGACACTATAAAGGGTGGAATGAAGACTAAATTCCATTGGAATGAACAAGAAAACAAGGGGTTTGAGACCTTAAAATAGATAATTTCCACACAACAAATTTTGGTTTTGCCTAGTTTTAAGAATCTCTTCATGGTTGAATGTGATGCCAATAGCATAACCATTGGAGAATTTCTCAGTCAAGAGGGTAGGCTAGTTTCCTTTCATAGTGAGAAGCTCAATGATGCAAAGAAGAAGTATTATTCTTATTACTTAGAGCTATATGCCTTAGTCCAAGCTCTAAATAAATGGAGGCACTACCTCCTCCCAAGGGCTTTTGTGGTCTATACATACAACCAAGCACTAAGCTTTCTAAATTCATAAGACAAGCTCAATCAAAAGCACATGAAGTGGGTTGAGACTATTCAAGCCTACACCTTTTCCATAAAGCATAAGAAGGGACAACAGAAAAAGGTATAATATGCTTTAATTAGGAGACTCTTGATAGTTCAATAATTCAAATTGAGAAGTATAGGGATAGACACTTTCAAGGGCCTATACCGAGAAGATGAAGACTTCTCAACTATTTATAAGGTATGTAAAGACTATCAGAACCATTTCCACAATGAATTCTCTGATTACACACTTTAGAATGGTGTTTTGTTTAGGGGAAGGAAACTATGTGTGCCAAAAGGTTCAATGAGAGAGAACCTTGTATAAGAGAAGCACAATGGGTCACTTAGTGGACACTTTTGGGTTCATAAGACCTTGGAGCTAGTTTAGAGGTACTATTACTAGCCTAAGATGAATCAAGACATCAAAAGGCTAAGGGAACATCAATAAATGTAGGGTTATATCAACCCCTTCCAATCCCAAGTAGACCATGGGAGTATCTCAACATGGACTTTGTGGTTGGACTCTCTAAGACCAAGAAAGGATATGATAGTATCTGTCATTGTGGATAGGTTTAGAAAAAATGGACCACTTTTTTCCATGTAAAACTACACGTTATGCTTGCCACATTGCCAATCTCTTTTTGAAGGAGTCAGTTAGGATTCATGGTCTCCACCTCAACATAGTATCAGATAGAGACTCCAAGTTTATGAGTCATTTTTGGAAGACCTTATGGTAGAAGCTAGGAACCAAGCTCTCATCTGGGTCTACCTACCATCCTCAAAAAAATGGTCAGACCAAGGTTGTCAATAGGAGTTTAGGTAATATTCCAAGGTTCCTTACTAAGGAATATGGTCAAACATGGGATCACATCATTTCCCAAGTATAATTTGTCTACAAGTATACCATCAATAGAACCACAGGCAAAATCCCTTTTGAAGTGGTATATGGGATACATCCAAGAGGTATCTATGAACTTGGGGATTTGGGAGACAAGACTCCTAGAAGTGGTTATGCTAAGGAATTTGGTCATTCAATGAAGGAGGTCCATGATCAAGTCAAATAAGCTCTCATAGAGAACACCATCAAGATCAAATAGAAGGTGGATGAAAGGAGAAAAGACATTCAATTCTAGGTTGGGGACCTAGTCATAGCTCATGTTAGAATAAAAATTTCCCAATAAACTGAGGGGGGGTGAATCAGTTGATGCCAATATAGAATACTTTAACTTTAACTTGAAACTTGTTGCTTAAAACAAAACATTAACTAAAAAAGTGAATACAGCAAAAAGACACATACACATGAACACCAATATTTGATCTTGAGGAAAACCCTATTAAGAGGAAAACCCTGATGGGGATGGTACCCACAAATATTTGCATTATGAGTATAATAACCATATTAGGATTTTTTACCCTATTAGGAGCTGAGCATTACAATAGGTGGGTCTTGGTTAAAGGACAGACCCTGTTAAGAGTTTTTTACAATGTGATCCCAATTAAGGAATCAACCTTGTTAGGATTCCAGGCTTATTAAAGGAAATTACCCTATTAGGGTGTAAAATACATCAACCTGATCAAGAGATTTGAGATTTAAAGACACCCTCAGGTTCTCCAAACCTTGCAACTTCAAGTCTAAAATAATTATGCTCTGAAACTACTTCCAATATTCAACTACTGCCAAGTAAGCTCTGACACCTTGTGCCCAAGTGCACAACTACTATCCTTCAAATAGTATTCAATGCATCCATAGGATCATATTCACCTTTGCATCTCACACATGCAGTGCCATACTTATTTTCTAAGGAATTCAATCCTTAAATACAAGTTACAACAATTATATCCAAGTAGCCCTTAATAGGTTAAATCCTATTTACAAAATATAAATGGACCCATAAGAAGATGCACATGGCACCTCTCACAATGTTACAACATAATTATTACTTCAATTAATCATTTAGATCCATTCATTAAGCTCTCACATCACATTACTTGACACGTGTTCCAAGTCAGCCTTCAAATATGTCTTTGCCAATGCACATGTCATAGTTGACATCACCTGTATGATCATGACTCCATATGATCACACTAATCTCTCAAGACAATTTCCAACATGAACCTATGTTCACACATCAAAACTTAAACAACCATGAGTTCTATCCATAAATTTTTGCAATCAACTCTATGAAAACAAAGTTTCTATCTTCTAAAAACCAGTCATCAGTAATTCAGTCACAACTCTATCAGATCAACTCATAAGAATGTGCAATCATAGATGGTGACCCAATAAATCATTAGGAGTCTTCCTTTAAGTGTGCATGTTCTTATTCATTGTATGGTATTTGTACAGTTCTCTGAAACCTATTCTGCAAGCTCCTAAGCAACCAATCAATAGCATATGTTTCCATAAATGACAAACTCTATCATGAATGCAACACACAATAAATGTAGCATGCATCTACCATTACTAGGATACTCCCCCATATGAATACCATCAGCATTCATGCTAACAATCTCCCCATTTGGCATTTATTGCAACAAAGATGAAAAATATCTAAGTTCCATAAATACCAAAACATGTTTTTATTGTGTCTGCATTAGCATCTTTTCAAATCCTCTTCATCAATCATCAAATCCTTTCATACTATTTTTCATGTGTCATTCTATCCCCCATTGACATCTATGCAATCATGTTCTTTCTAAGTGAATAGGGTGAAATGGTATACAAATCACCTTATATGGATAGAGTTGAAATGGAATCACCTCATTGAATGTGGGAAATATAAGATCTACTTCTAAATCCAAATTCCCAAAGGAGAGATCCAAATTAATCAACCAAAAGGTCAATACACAAAAGAATCAATCTATGGAGAATATGAATGAAGAAGAAAACCTTATATTTCACCATGAATAGTATATACTTGAAATATGAAATAATTGAAAGGAAAATACTAACCTCAAAATAGGGCAAATCTGGAAAATACTAATTTCTGATGTATGTGTATAGTTTCAGGAAATTCTGCAACCTGTTTTGAACTGGAAATGCCAAGATGAAGAAAACCCAAAAAAAATTTGTCTTTCTAGTAGCAAATAGTCTTTAACCCCAATTAAAGGTTAAAGACTACTTCAGGATTTTGAAGGTTGACTTTGATTTTGTTCACAAATCTCAAAATTTTTCTGAAAAGGGTATCCATATCCTAGCTCAGATCCATAGTCCTACACCTGTACCTACAAGAAAAAGAGGTTTTTTTGTTGTTTGGATGGGGAGTTTTCCTTGGTCAAACCCTAATTTAAGAATTAACCTTGAAATTGAATTGAAATTGTAATGTGCATAAAAAAAGTAAATGAAACAATTCACCTTGCTTATGTTGAAGTCCTTATGGAGGATTCAAATCCTCAAATCCACAAGTATGGATGCTCCAAATGAATGCAGAAGTATGTAGGATGTCTCAAATCAATGGAATTTGATCTTCAACACCAATCTTGAATGGACCTTTCAATATGAGGAGGCTTGGATGAATGTGGATGGAGATATCTCAAAGGGGGCTCCAAAAAGATTGAACGCTTCAATAGATAACAATGGACCTCCTTGATAGATGCTTGAATGCCAAGCTTGAGGATGAATGAATTCTTTCTTTCATTCTTTCTCCTTCTTGCTTGCTTCATTTTACTTGAGAGCTTGAGATGAGATTGCTTGAAAAATTGATTGAGAGATCTTCTCACAAAACTTGATGGAGAAAATGAGAGAGGAAGGCATCCTTTTATAGTGATCTAGGGCACAATCTTCTAGAGAAGGCTGACATTGGGGAATTAAATCCCAATTAATCTTAACCCCTATAAATGGACCCACATTAAATGCAATTTAAGGATTTACTATTCTAAAACCCGAAATGGCCGACCCAGAATCGAGAAAAGAAATATTTCAGAAACCCAACACCCAGAAATCCTGGAATCTTAAAATTTGAACCCTAGGTCAAGGATGGGGTAGACCCCACCCTAGGTCAGGGTTGAGGTCATCCTTGACCTAGGTCAGGGTTGAGGTCTTCATTGAACCTCAAGGTTGTCTTTGACCTTGAGGTCAAAAACCTCAGGACCTCAATCCAGTGTGCTAGGAAATGCAAAAATAAAGTGAAAATAGGTGGAGAGAGAAGCAGAATGGGGGGAGAAAGATAGATACATGCAAAGACCTTATCAAGGCTCTTAACATGATCCTAGACCCCTCACTCAGATGGCTGAATTCTCTTATCATGGAAGTGCTTCCATTTTAAGATGATACATTAAGCCCCCACTTTAGCAAGAGTATGGACTCGATGCAAACTCTTAGTAAAGGAGATCAAAATGAAAAGATAATCTCATTGTAATCAAAGGGACAAAGAGAAACCTCAAGCCCCCAAGGACTCAAGTTTTCATTGACTCCAAGATCATAATAAGAGAGACATCTCTAAAGAGAGAGAAGAGAGGGTGTGATTTTTTTTCCAATGAGAACTTATGTCCCATTGCGAACCACACAAGGAAATGGCGCAACTGGAAAGATGGAATTTAACAACCTAGTGAATGTGGCTACTCACTAGTCAACCCATCAAGGATTCACCCTTATGAATATTCTATTCCATAAGAATAAAACCAAAAGCAAAAGAGATCTAGTCTTAAGGACACCTTTGACCTTAAGGGATCAAAAAATTTGAAACTGGCGGGATCAAGAGATCCTAAAATATAAATCCATCCTTTAAGGATTAATTACTAATCCAAAAAAGGAGAAAAGGTATCTTGAAAAATAACATGTGTATTAAAAAGTGTGTGTGTGCAATAAGTGAGTAGGGCGTATGCCCCCATGTTAAAGTCATTTCTAACACTTTAACAGGAGAAATGGCTTTAACGAAAACATAAACAACTCCACTAATTATGTTTCCACTACAAGATGCCCCCAGATGAAGAAAAATCAAGGGAAATACCATAGAAACATATAAAGAACACAAAAGGGATCTACCTATCGTGGGGTCAGTATGATCATAAGATAATATATATGATATTATTGCAAATGAATTGACATCATTCCCCAAATAAAGTAGAACTACAATCACAAAGGAGGAAAAATCACATAAGATATACAAAGAAGAATCTTTTTAGACCATGACATGTAGACCAAAAATAATTTAGTGCTACCATGTGTCGGATCCAAGTAGATTACACAAGGAAACATTTATGAACAATAGCACAAGTACAACATAACATAAAACAACATATAGAAGAATAGAGATATGTATAGAGGAATTGTACAATAGGTTCAATTCCTTTATCACCTTGTACCAACTAAGTTACAAGGGTCATATAAAAGAATCTAACAACATTTAGCAAACACATCATGGGAGAAGCACGGTACAATAGGAAAACACACAAAAAAAGCTAACATAAAGGACAAGCCAATCAAGCATGCCGCCTACTCTCCCCACCTTGTTGTATATCATTTAGGGAAGGTGGGTAGCTCACAAGATGGATGACATCCAATATAGTAGGAATTATAGCCAGTTCCAAACAAGGAACCTCTTGAGAATCATCATTTTTGATACTAGGTGTAAGAGTTAATTGTGATGAAAGTGTATTAGATAAATCAATTTCAATGTCAATAGTCTCATATTCATTATTAACATCATCAATATTATCAAGAGTATCTTCTTTATCCATATTAATCAAAATAGGATCTAAGATATGAATAAAATCATCATAATCATGCATCTTAACATCATTATTAGTAACAACTTCTTCTAACACATCATGCATAGGTTTATCTGAAGAAGATAGAGATCTTTGAAGAATAGAATTAAAAGATTTAGTATGAGCACGATGCTTCTTACTTCATTCATTAGTAGATCTATTACATTTTTCTTTACTTGAAATATATTGAGAATTAGGAGGAACAACCATAGGATCCTTCACAGGTTCCTTAGGGAGATCAATCGGATTATCAGTAATAGTAGGAACTTGATTAATAGAACTAGAAGCCATAGTTAAAGGAGGTATAAAAGGTGTAGGTGGTGCAGAGGTGGCAATGGAATATGGTGGATCCAAGGTCCAAAGGACAAAATGAAATCAAATCAACAAGCTTCTTCAATGTCCAATCTTAATGATCCTAAGATAGCTTCAATAGGTGAAATAACAAAGAACACTCAAACAAGACCAAAAGTATGGTCCAACAGCCTCAAATCATGTAATTCAAAATTTTATAAAGGATTACAAACTTTTGTTCAAGGTTTCATACTCAAATCTCCCAAAACTATCAAACTAGGCTTAATAACTCTACCTTGTAGCCCTGCAACAGCCTTCACAAGACCTCATCTTCAACTTTTCCCAAAACACTAGGTAAAAAAATTATATATTTGAGTACCCTTCATGGATTACCTTAACATAAAAAAATGATAGGGTAGGTTTCTTTGGAAGGTATATGACTCTTTTCACTGTTTCTCAGATGTTTAAGGCTTAAAACTCATGCATTTACAAAGGAACTACTAACCAGTCAAACTCCCAAGCTCCAGGTCTTTTCATAATGTCATGAATATGTTTTAAAAAAAGGAATATGAAGTCAATTTGACTCCAAGAGGTCTCTAGATACAAAAGCCCCAATTTGTGCCATCAAAACCCTTAAATCTAGGGCTTCCTCAATGTCATGCTTCCCAAGGTTTCCAGCCACAACTGAGCGTTGATTCACCTTGTCCTCCACATGGCTTCACACAATCAATCATAAACTTGACCCCTCCTTAAGGCCAAATAGCTACTGTTGCAGCATACCAAGCAACTTCCATTAGTTTCCTTTCACAAAATTGGTGATCACAAAGAAATTAGTAGTTCACTACATTAAAGCATGTTAGTGGATTAAAATAAACACTCTTGCAATATCATTGCATGGATTATAGTTCCTAGGGGTCATGGAATGACCATACCCAATTGGAAATTAACAAAACTATTAAAGGAACTATTGTAGTAACACTGCCAATCAGAATTGATTGAACAAAATTGCAAGTACAGAATTCACCAAATCATGGATAAGAAATATGATAAGTGTCTAATCATTCCAATGTATCAAAAATACAAAACCAATTGTAAATATATTCAACAATTTCAATAAGTCAAGAAACAACATTTGAAAGAGGTTTTCCTTCTCCAAAACCTGGCATAGTCCGTACAAATGCCTACTCCCCCCGTATAGTGGATTTGTGAAGAATTTAATAAACTTCTAACAACTACCCCAACCAATCCAAATTGGTTGGATGGATTAATTTTCCCTAAAACAATAATAAAATCTAATTCCTTCCTAACTATCCATAACCATTATAATTTGAAAACTCAAATTTATAACTTTGTAACTTTTGAATATTTGTAATTGCTAAGTGATGAAACTTTACCAAATCATCTAAATGGACTTATTAACCTATTATTAAGACTAACATATCCTATTTGAAACTTGTAACACCTAATTTTGTCCTAGACTCCAAATTTTGGTCCTAAGGCTTATTAGGCCTTTTAGGACTTATCACAAATTTATTACATATATTAACCTTATAGGTCATTATAGGCTCCAAAATACTCCAATTGATGTCATTGGATATCTCCATGTTCACTAATGCCTTTTTGATCTCCAAAATTTTATTGAACTCCTTATGTGTTCTAGGTGCCCCTGCACCAGTAGGAAAAAGACCACAACTAAGATCCATAGGAGGTGCACTTAACTCAAGAATCTTACGATGTTTATAGGCTTGATATGAGTGGAAAAGATTATCAAGTCAAGGGAGACATGAATTAGGTAATGAAGGCCAAAAGAAATCAAGAGAAGCACAATCTCTAGGCCTAGAAGGTTGATATAAACTATGATTAACCATCTTCACTTCTTCATCATGAACAAATTTAAGACATTTATGGATAGGTGAAGCAACAACATGCATGGAATTTAACCACGACAAACCAAGCTTAACTTGAAATTGATCAGAATTAGGAACAAAAACAAATGTAGTGTTCACAATTTTTCCACGAAGTTTAATCAGAAAGTTAATAGAACTAAATGATGGATAAAGAAAACCATTACAAGTTTGAATCCACACATCTAATGTATCATAAGAATCACATTGCAAGCTTTTCATAAAAAGATTTTCTTCAGTAATAACATTGACTAAGGATGTAGGATCAACAAGAAAACCATGAGTAGGTTTCTGAGAAATCCTAGCATAAATGTAAAGGGGACCATCAAGATCTTTAATAGTCTCATAATCATCAAAGGTAATCAAAATTTCCCAAGGTCTTTTATTCTTAAGTTTTTGTCGAGGTTTAGGTTGAGTTTTCAATTTAGGCTTAGGTTTTGGTTGAGGTTGAGATTGAACTTGAGGTTGAAGCTGAGGTTGAGGTTGGTGGACATATAGTTTGACCAACATGCTCCACTTGATTAACAACATGATTGAGATCATCCATATTTGAATCATACACAATTTCCATAGAAGATGGCTGAGAAATGGTATTAGTATCATGCATAGGTAAAGGATTTGTATAGATTTGAAGGTTTTGATTAGGAGGAGAGACAGATTTGTTCCCACTACCATCAAGATTATCAATAGATAAGGCATTAGAATCAATTAAGTCTTGAACCTTATGTTTTAAAGAATAACATTTCTCAGTGTCATGACCATTCTAACGATGATATTGACAAAAAGCTTTACGATCAAAAGATTCATATGCAACCGTAAAAGGTAAAAGAGGTTGAATAGAAGGTAAAGTAATCATATTAGTAGTTAACAACCTATTCATAACAGAATGTAAACATTCAAAAAGAGGAGTAAACATACAATTTAATCAAAAAGCAGTGGATACAGAAGTGGCATTATGGGATGCAACAACAACTTGATCAGCAATTGCATTCGCTTGTTTGTTTATCTTGACATAGTTGTTGAATTTTTTAAATTTGTTTGGATTAGGAGCAGAATCACTTTTATCAACTGGAATAGGAGCCATTGGAGTGTTTCTCTCAAATTGACTCACTTGTAATTGATAATGATGAAGTGTTGCACAAAGTTGTTGAAAAGTGGTAAATTCAGTAAGAAAAATCTTATCTCTAATATCCTTTTGAAAATTTGAAATAAACATATGTTAAATATCAATATCAAGAATAGGACAGGAAATCTGAGCATGAAAATGCTTAAATCTACCAATAAATTTAGTTAATTTTTCCTTAGCACTTTGTTTACAGTGCATTAAATTAGTCAAAGACACTTGCGGGCCAATGTTGTTTTAAAATTGTTGAATAAAAGCATTAGCAAGTTGTGGAAAGTAATCAATAGAATAAGGAGGCAAGGAACAATACCATTGTAAGGCCTTGTCACCAAAAGTTCTAGCAAACAATTTGGCTAAAATCCTATGGTCATGAGCATAATCACTACAAAGGATTTGAAAATTTTTAACGTGATGAATGAGATCTCCTTTTCCATTGTAATTCTCAAGATGAGGCATATCAACTTGCTGAGGAACAGGAGTAAAAATAATGTCTTGGGACAAAGGACTTCCCATGTCAAATGTAGGAACACTAAACTTATTTTGAGTTAAGGAAGCAAGTTGTTGTTGTAAGGAAGACACAGCTTGGGCCAAACTAATGATTATTGAATCATTAGAGGAAATAGGAGGAATAGAAACATTAGAAACACTAGGTACAGTGTATGAAGTTGTAGGAATGGAAGATACAACTGGAGGAACACTCAGAACTACAGTTGGAAGAAAATTAGAATAATTAAAAGGAACTGTTGCCCAAAATTTCATATTCTTCAATTCTGGCCTCTGCAACTGTCTAGGTCCCTATTGCAACCTTTTTTCACGTGTGAAGTTGATCCACAAGGTTTCATGCTTTGCGATCTGAACCCCATGTTCTTCAATGTTTCACCATGCCCCAGTCTAGATCGCATCACTTAATTTGCAAAACCCAGAAAGTTATTCAATTTTAAAAGGCTTGCAGGAAATGTTGTTGCAAGGTTCCAAAAAGTGTTCAGTGTTGAAAGCCCTCTGTGTTTTCAATCTTTGGTCTGAAAACCCTCTATGTTTTTGACCCCTCATGTTTCACACTTCTTCCTCTGGCATTGGTAGCATTTTTCACAAGTGCACTATCACAACCTGGTGGGTCCCAGTTGATGGTTTACATCATGCTGCGTGTGGTTTGTCACATGATCGCATAAGTCTTTTTCCCCTTATGTGACCACATGACTAATCAATTGATCTTGTTACAACTGCTAGTGGTTTGTCACATGATTGCATAGCCCCTTTTTAGGCTATGCGAACCTGCGACTAGCTGTTAAGTGCACTGCCATGACCGGTTGATGGTGGGCCCGAAGCTTGCGGGTGGTAGTAGACATAAATCTAATGACTGTCATATGATCTCATGAGATATCCCAATCCCATGTGATCATGCAACAACCATATGATTAGAATCTCAGTGGCTCATGGGTCCATTGTTAGAGGGTTGTTGAGGTGTTGATGATAGAGCAACAGGGTTGAATAGTAGAATGCCATGTGGCAGATAGGGGCCTAGGGTTTGAAAGACTTGGCAATGCATGATTGCATGGTTAATGGTTTCGCGTGGTCACTGGATGTAACTAGGGTTAAAGAAAAGATCAAAAGATTCAATGAATAAAGGAAAAAGGGAACCCGAGGTGAAGGTTGAGTTAAGGTTAAAATTAGGTCTTGCAGGCCCCGACATCTTGTGGTCAACTCCAGGTAGTTAATGAGTAGCATCTTCTAGTTGGTTGTGTGATCACATGGGATCTTCTGATCCCATGCGACCATGTGACAAGCCATCAGCGGTCATGTTGTTGCAGACTTCGGCGGTGTAGCATGGGCCCCATAGATGCAAGATCTACGGTGGTTGCATGTTCACATGGGATCTTCTGATCCCATGCGATCATGCGACCACTGTTGGATTCAGAGGGCATTTCCTGTGGTGTTGTCATGGGTTTGACCGACATGTGGTTGGGTTTCAGTTGGTCCACATGGTAAAGGTGGTAGGTTTGGTGGGGCCAAGTGTCTTGCATGGTAGTAGAGGCAAATTTTCAAAGGCCAGTCGCATGATCACATGTGACCTTTTGGGCTCATGCGATCATGTGACCAATGACATTTTCAAGGCAGTGCAACTTTTTGGCAGGCTTTCTTCTATAGAGGAAATTTTGAAGTGGTGGGGTAGCTCAGAATTGATTGCTGAGGACAATTGAAGGTTGCAAGCATGATGGTGGATGATCTGGTCATCGGCACCGTGGATTTTGCAGGGTACAGTGCAGTGTTCTTATGCTTATGAAACATTAAAGAGCTGGCGCCATCCATATTTTAAATTCAAATTTCTGTGAAGATCAAACCTGGAGCCTTAATGGCTTGGTGGAGTTTCAGGTGAGTTGGTTGATCAAGGATGGTGTGTCTACAGGTGGTCTTGGTACAGAAAGATATGCAATCATGAGATTTTGGACCTATTTGTCGACTTTTCTCAGAGCTTTTGAGGGTTAGTACCCTAGGGTTTTTTATATTATTATAAATTTGGTAACCTTGGTTAGTTTTTGGACTCCTACCTACATGTAGTGAGTGATGTATATATTCTTTTTTGGAGCTTTTGAAGCTCAGAGTTCCCATTTTGTAAAAAAGGAAAGTTTCTTTCCTAGAAAGCTATCTGAGACACTTTTATGTCCATTGGTTTTCTACTCTTTGTAATCTCCCATTGATAATTCAGATATGGCAAAGAATTTTGTGACACTCTTGTTGTCCTCATCCCTTCTTATGTGAGTTATCTCTTATTGGATTGAAGTTTATGAATGTTGTTAATAGAAATTGGGGTTCTTGGTCCTCTTTTTCTGCAAATTTTGTGTAATATTGTGGGTGATTGGATGTGAATTTCTTTGTGGGTATACTTTAACCCTTTAACAATCATGTCTCATTCCTATGCCCAGTTGTAGAAGTGGATGTTGTTTTTAGGTCATAAATTGTGCCTGAATCTTCAGTAATGCTATTGTGTGTGAAAATCCTCTTTTCCCTAAATAGCCTCTTTCTGTTATAGACTCATTTTATGAAATACTTATGCAAGCCTATCTAGAGAGCTGAGATCTCCTAGACCTAGGCCTTCCATTGGTTTCATTCCTCTATGCTGAGATCCAAACCCTAGTTTCTGTGCATCACCTAGTAGGTAGTTTTCTTTCAGCATTTCCATTTCATGCATTCCTTCTAACCCTTTCCCCTCAAAGATTTACTTTCTTGTTAAGAGAAAACTAAGGTGATAATCCAAAAGGAACCAGCCTAGAACCTGGAGGTCTCATCTCAGTTAGCAAGCATCCCACAACCTTGAGATGATTCCCAAGTTATACTAAGTTATCAAGACTACGAGAGCTTGAGACAGAGGCGCAAACTCAGTGTATAACAGGAACATTATGATATGAAGGTTTTTTTATAGGAAGAGACATAATAGGAACACTGATAGGAATAGAGGGAACCATCACAGTCACCAAAGGAGTATAAGTAGGAACACTAGGTAAAGGACTAGAAGAGGGTTCTACACTAGTGAGAGGAATCAACCCTAAATCTTGAGCTTCTTGAGCTAGAGGTTTAACATTTGAATGCACGAGATGAGTAATACCATGTGTTAGCTATTTTTCTTGTTGAATCCTAAGACACAACCCTAAGTGTTTTAGATAGAATCCTTTGATTCCCAAACTCTTGATTCCAAGCAAGAAAAGACTAATTGACAAGGAGAAACTCCTTCTACAGTTTGGGCTCCATAGACCCAGGTGGGTGTACCTAAAACAAATGATTGATTACACAATATATAAAAGTGGACATTGTTTTGCTATTCACCCTTTATTTAACCAACTTATGAAACATTCTATAGATGACCAAAATCAAATGAAAATAGAGTTTAACCAAATAAACCATGATTGTAAGAATAGCAAGAACTAGTGAGACAAAGATCTTTATCCTTCTTCCCTTTTAAGGAGGGGCAACCTAGTGATTCACTCTTCAAGGAATCAGCAAATGAATTGTACTTCTTGAATACAATCAAACATGAATGTTCATAATAACAAGAAAGTAAAAGATTTCAATTAATGCTTGATGAAGAAAATTTCTATTCAAGCCAAGACTAGTGCCTTATCTATTGGGCAACAGATTCAAACAATATGCAATCCCAGAAAACCCTAACTCCAACTCAATAACCCAAATGGAATTCCCTACAAACCATTCCTCTCATTTCAATACCTAGACATCAAATTCATATGCAAACCTAGAATTATAAGAATTTGAAATCAAGACTTACTCTCTCCTTGAAAGAAGCTCAAATTCAAACCCACAGATACCTTATAAGTGGTATATTAACATGCCTTGCAAGTCAATATACAAGAATTTAAACAATGCATATAAAGACATCAAACAAAGAACTGAACAGGGATTCCATTATTTTCATTAAAACTTATTTGAAACTGTACATTGCAAAACTTATGAACAAAAAAATACAAGACCCAGAAGCCTGAAGCTATCCTAGCAGCATAAATTTTCAACATCCTTTTAGAATGAGAAGAAAAACTGAGATATAGCAAATGTGGTCAGTTGAAAACTAACTGACAGCTGTCCATCTTAGCACAAAATATCTTCAAGCTCTTCCCACACTTTGCTCTGCAACTGATTCCTCAAACTAATCCATTATCTGCAATCATTTCTCAACTAATTTGATTTTGATCCTAATCCTCGGACTTCAAACCTAGACTACTTTCATCCACTTAACTGAAACTAAAAATAATCATTTCTATTGGATTCGTCATTCTGAGACCTTTCCGATGACATATAACACTTATATGTTTTGTCAAAAAATGAACTCCCCGGTCATTTTTTTCGTGAGCAGCTCACCATTTGAATTTTTGAATAAATTCCAATAGTTTCAATTATATCAATTTTCTGAATTCTTTTAAATCTGACATATTATATCATTCTCTGCATATACCCTCAAAAAGGACCAGGAAGCGCCAAGTGTCATCACCTTATTGGATGCTCGGACCTAACTCAAGCTTAACCACCCTCATTTGGAGATCAAGTGACTGCATGTATTCTCCAGGTCTCTGAATCAAACCAGTAACCATGGTTAGGCTCTGAGAATTGGCAAAATAGCTATTCTCTAAATCTCCAAGTCAATTTTTAACCTCGGGTTACTTTTGGAGATCTGGTGACCAAGGCACTCTCCCATTCTCTGAATGCTAGGAACATGACTGCCAAGACTTAGAGAACTGGTGACTAGCTTATTCTCCTATTCTATGAATGGTTTGGCCAACTGCAAACTTAACTGGCAACCTGGCGACTACCTATTCTCATGATCGCGACAAGAATTTATATGACTGCCAGCAATTTGGCAACTCAGCGACTGGCAATTAACTAACCGCCCGCTAAGTCACACGGTCATCTCCTAACCGCCAACTTCATCCAGTGACTAAGCGAGCACCTAACACATGTCCACCTAGTCCACCTCACTGTCATGTCACTTTCCTACAAAATTACTTTATCAGTGGGCCTGGGCATAGAATTGAGGCATCAACATGGGGGGTCGCGTGCATAGCCTCCAACACTTCAACTTACTTCATATTTTTGGGCGGTTGTATTTAAACACCCTAAATTCCTATTTGGTCACCAATGTAGGATATTGGTTTTGTGAGTTTTTAAATGCTTCATTGTGTTTCCTTTAAAAATATTGGGCCCCACCACGCACATAGAGCTCCAACCAAGCGGACCCACCAAGAGCCTCTTGGCACTTATTTCATTTTGTGAGTGCCAGAGGTTATAAATATTATTGAAGTCCCCAATCGGAAGAATGTGGGATATATATATCTAGAGACCCTCATGTTTTCTTCTTCCAAGCCTGCATGCACACAAAATTCTCTCTAATTTCCTTTGGTGTTGTTGCAGGTGCTTACATTTCACGCACCCAGATCCTTTGGTATGGAACATAACACCAAGTGCTGGCTTTCTTGCTTATTTTCATTGTGTGTTTGTCGGCATCTCACATTCACACAAACACCACTATTTTTTTTTATTGTGTGAGGCATTGGATAAATACGTGAGGCCTTCTTTCAACACTTATGCTTGCATCATATTGGGTGGTGCACACACATTCCCCTCTTATGCGCAGGTAGCTGCTACCTTCTTATGATGGTCTCTCATCTGGCACTTGCCTCGAGCTTTTAACATATGCCTCCAATTGCATTGCGTGATCCCCTTCTGTTTAGTTGATCACATTCAATGAGTGAGGCCCCTATTTATGCTGGCCTCCCTCCTTTCTTACATGAAAAGCCTCTGCTGGTAGGTAGCGGCCCCACTAATTTTGTTTTGAGGCTGGTATATATATATATATATATATTCTTGATTTGTTGTGTGAGCATCAAACCTTCTTGGCCGCCTCCCATTTCATTTTGCAATGCCAATTTCTAACATTAACATGCTGGTTTCATTTCATGCATTGGCAATCCAAACATTTGGCACTAAGTGTTTATGTTATTGCACGGGCACCTTCAATGAATTTACGTAGGGTTTTATGCTTGTACAAGCCTCTCTATTTGTGCAAAGCAGTCCTCTCCATGTCCTCACACAAATAGTATGTGAGTGCCCCATACATTTTGCAAGCCTCATTTTTTATTCTTTGGCATGAGGCATCCAACTTCTTAGGAGCCTCCCATAACATCTATTCATTCACCCTTTCCATTACACTTGACTTTGGAAAAACATAGTGTACTCCACCATGACCCTCATTTCCATGTATCCCCTATAATAGTTGATGAATGGTGAAAGTAACTCTTTGAAGATTACCCATGGTAGATGCTTTCATTTCCTTACTGTCACTCTGCAAATCATAATCCATTTTGCACATAAGACCTTTTGAATCATATGTTGTTTTTTTTGTGTCATTTTGAAATGCTTTTCACCTTTCACTATCCGTCATTGTATTGAAAACATAACAACTGGAGGGCAAAATGTCACAGCCATGAATAGCACGCATTAATTTAGCATCTTCATTTTGTTAATGTGTAAGTGTACACATGTACTTTTGCAAATATTATACACAAGGCATAACATTTGACACACATCTTCTTTCATGACACCAAGAGACAATCAATCAATTGAAGTTAGAATCATGGTGCATCGAAAATGCAATCACACAATTTACCCCTTACATCTTTTACAAAACTGTCAAATAGCACTAACTGGCTCCTGAATGCGGCTTTAAAAATTGATTGAACAATCTGACAAGAGCGCCACCGAGAACACATGCTGAATTCCAACATTAGAACATGCCGGCCAAAGGAGAACCTCCCAAAAGATTCAAGCCCGAAGACATTCATAACCAAACATAGCCACTTTGTAACAAATTTTGTTCGCGCTGCCAAAGTCACACAAGTCAGCTCTGGAACTGGCTTTTAAAACTGACCAACTGAAACTTTCATAAACTAACAATTTGGGCATTGATTTTCCCTCATACAAAGAGTATGAATCCATCATTAATTTTCCAAAAAGATCAAATGGCCGGTTACAATCGATCAACAAAGTCAGCTTACTAAATAAGTTCAAAATTTAGAACAATGAAAAACATAGAAACTGGGTTCTGATTCGGCTTTGAAAACTAGGTTAAACACGACATCAGGATCCAAAAATAGGGGCACATATTCTTTGTCATATAGAGAGTACAACTCCATAATTAGGGCTCATGATGAATAATAGGATGCATTTGGCAATCAGGCAAAGATAGGCTCTTAGAATTGTGAACTGGGAAACACAGTAAAATAGTGATTTGTGCATACGGAATGACCTTGGGAAAGTATGCTAAAATATTCATCAAGACTTCTAACTTGGCATACTTGTAGTACTTTTAGAGTAGAACATAGTGGTACAACCCATTTAGGCTCATCAATCATGGATCAAAATTTATAACATCACGAACAGGGGTATAGACCAATCTGCACATTTCACAATTTGTAAAACAACAAAAGTTGTATTTGGAATCACATATGCAAATTGAGAAAACGGATTCGTCATGACCTCAAAATTGAAACATAGGAAGTATTTGACCCCTAAAATATGATGCAAAAGGAATTTTCTCAATAGGGTCAACTGGGTCAAAGATACGACTGGTCAAACAAGCCCTTCCAGAATTCTGAACAATTACACAAGTGCATGACAACAACAAACTACCAACTTTGAGGGGTTCGAAACCTAATCAAACAGATTTGAAATGACTTGAAAATTGGAACATAGGTTCTTTGATATGCATACTAAATATCCTCAAAGTGGTGGGTCATGAAACATTTCTGGATACAAGATATTCAAAGGTAAACTGGGCTACTATACTATGTTTGACACTTGGGAAGAATTGTGCAACTCGGCACTTGCTCAAAATGGGACTTCACTGAATGATTCAGGATGATAAAACAACATCATAGAATGCATGCACATACCGAATGGAGTGTGTTAAACACTTGGAACACCTCATAGGCTTCAAAATGATAGCCGGGTACATATGCATGAAAAGCATTTATAGGAGCTAAAATTTTACTCAACTTGTGACCCAAAATGAGCATGCAATTTTGAGTCCCAATAGTGGCTCTATCTATGGATGTATGCCCCATGCGGGCATGTAGAGAACCTTAGAATCTCATGGTAGAAGCAGACCACCCAAAGAGAATCAACTTGACAACCTTTTTTCACAAAGACCAAACAAGAACCCCTCTCAAACATCTTTATTGAAAGCAAGAAAACTACTACTATGTACAAACGATGGCCCTGAGTCACCGAAAAATTTTCAAAACTTCTTACCGCTGTCATATACCTAATTTTCATTTCTTTCTTCTTGAGGTAAGCTAGACATTTTATTCCCATTTGTTTCACCAAGCATATCAACACTTTCAATCAGCTCATTAGGCAAAACAAAATAACTATCTTCATTTTCATAGTGCATGTACAAACTTGAAACACTTTCTTCATCTTGCTCACTATGAAAATAAGACTCAGCATGCTAATGAATACCACCATCAAACTAAAACTGATCTTCATCTACTGATTCATGCATGCTATCAATTGAAAACACAAAAGTCTCATACTGTACTTGATAAAAATCATCATTCATACCTTGACTTTGCATATCCTCAAGAGTAGCCGGTTGGAGTTCAAATGAATAATCAAATTTATACTCACACATATCATCATCATCAAATTCTGAAACTTCTCTAAAACCTTCCAATGCATCTTCATAATCAAAATGATGATTAGTATTCATATCACATAAATCATTATTGAATTTACTATGAAGTGTCGGCTAATCTTCAAATACAACTCTATCGAGCACTTCATCATCAAACTCACAAAATGCAACATCATCATTTAAAACTCTGTCACACATGGAAGAAGAACATTCTGATTTCTCACAATAGTATGACAGTATGTCATCATTTGCATCTAGTTCAACTAAATCTGGAAACCTCCATGTGTTCTCCAAACAACAGATTAATAACTCCATGTAATACTCCTCTTTGAACACTATGACAAAAAATGGGCCGATCATCATCAAAATCCTCATCATATAAAGCATTTGTAAACACTTTAAACTCACTACCCATTTCATTTTCATGGAGACTCTTAGCATATGAAGAAAAATCAGAATTGTATGATGATTCACTGTCAACATCACCTACCAAGCATATAGTGTCCATAATTACATCCTCTTCATTATCTTGTTTAGGATAACCACTATGGAAAGACCATGATTCACCCCTAAACTCTCTACTATATGTTGCAACTTTGTTATCTAGTGTAGAACCATTAGATAACTTTTCATTCAAATCTTCATGTTCAACCTCATTGATATCACATTGAATCACTATTTCCTTATCTTCATACATTGAGGAAAAATCACTCTCAAACTCTTCATATTCAAACTGATTTGTATAATGCAAAAACTGAGATGCATTTTCATTTTCAGATTTAGAAAAAGAATTCATACCTTCACTTTCAAAGGAGTGTTCTTTTCCATCACTACTTTCTTCTTTTCTTTCACATTCATTGTACCGGTAGACATTCATGGCAAAATGACCTCTGGTCAATCCATACTTCAAATTGTTTTCAATATCCATCACAGTTATAAATGCCTGATATAATGATTTAGGTTCTTTATCCCTCAATAAGTAATTCATTTTCTTATCAAATGCATCGAAGTAGACACTTACACACACTTGATCATTGGGTCTATAACTTTTAGGGATCTCATTCAAAACTTTTTCAAATCTAATATTGAATTGAGGAACAAGTTCATCTCTCTCAATATGAATCTTCAAAAACTTACTAAAAGAATCAGATATGCTTACCCTTTCTCTGAATTGCTCCATGAAGGCTGAATGTACCTCACTCTAAGATGAAATAGAACATGCTAGTAGAAAAGAAAACCAATCTCTAGCATCACCTTCTAAAGTTTGAACAAACAACTTCATATGCACATCCTCATGAGCAACTTCAAAGTCACACATCAAGTCACTAAATAACTAAACATGATGACTGGCTGAAACAAGATGGTTCCCATTAAACTTAGGCAAACTTTTTTTGATATCATTAGGAATGACATTTGGGAAACCATGAATACCATCAAAACATAATGGCATATATCTCTTGGTAGAAATAGATCTAGGAACTTCACTAACCAGCTGCATGCTTGATGAAAAGAAATTTGACATTCTTTGAAACTTTGGAACTCATTCACCAACAATAATTCTCCTTCTCAACTTTCAACAGACATATATACTTTCTACCAAACCAACTTCTTCAAACATACTTCACAAAATTAACTCATGGTTCAAACCAAAAGTATGTAATTTCATACCCATATGTCCTTTCTTTAATGACAAAACCATTTGATAAGGACCACATGAACACATAAAATACTGAATGGAGAATACCTGGAAGCCTTTGTTGATTATTTTTGTTCTCTTCACATTTGACTGAAATTTGAAACAAGGCTTCACACCTCAGGTTCGTTCTTAGCACAGATTCACCACCTCTTTTCAGAGGACACAAATTTTCACTGATCTTTTATTGGAACATCACCAGATTCTGGGCATTCCTCATAGAAAAGTCACACATATTTTTGCAAAAATTTTCACAACAACAAGTTCTAGGTAATACAATTTCAGATTTGAAAACAATTTTTAGATTATAACATTTATGAGACTCTTCCCCAAACTGAATATAGCAAGACTCTGGGATACTCTTAATGGTAAACTTATTTCAATTCCCTAGTAGATTTGCCAATCTTTTCAGTTAGAATACTAAATAAGAATACTCCTAATGGTATGCTCTAGTGAAGAGGGTTCTACACTAGTGAGAGGAATCAACCCTAAATCTTGAGCTTCTTGAGCTAGAGGTTTAACATTTGAATGCACAAGATGAGTAATACCACGCAAGGGTTTAACACCTTGATCATTATCACAAATAAATTTCTTAAGATCCTCTATAGCTTGAATAGAATCTTGATTATGGTTTTCTAGAATAAGCTAATTACCCATTTTATCAAGTTCAGTTGAAAGTTTTTGGACTTGTTTAGGAGGAACTCTTAAAGAACCATCCTCATCATGAGGTGAGTGAGAAGATTTTTGCTCCATAATAGGATTGGAATCATGAAGAATCAAATTATCATTAGGGATCCTAAGGAAAGGAGAGGAAAATTCTGGATCAAAGGCACCCATGAGTCTATGACTTCTTCTAACCGGAATGTTATAAGTAGGAATAGTAGTAGTAAAGCTCATAAACCAATGCAATGCAAATGAACTAAACTAAGAAAACATAAATCATGAATATTTTTGTATTTTGAAAGAAATTTTGCAACTTTTTTGTATTTTTGAAATCTAATTACAATGCAAGATTTAACACAAAGGATAAATCTAATACCAAAAAGATAATATAAAGGGATATCTAACACCAAAAACAAAGAGAGTAAGCTTGTTGGGTTCACCAAAATGAATAGGGTGAAATGGTATACAAATCACCTTATATGGATAGAGTTGAAATGGAATCACCTAATTGAATGTGGGAAATATGAGTGATAGGCCAACACTGGGGCAAATATTATGAAAGAATTAACAATTTATGATCAAGTTCAGCTGGTCTATACGTGTCAATCCGAGAGCATAAGCTTGTGAAAGGTGTCTGAGCAATATTCTATCAAGGGACGATAGTTGAGATTTGAGCAATTATAGATGCAGCTAAAACACACGAAAATGAACCTATGAAAAATTGAAATAAAACTACGACAAATGAATCTATGAAAAACTGAAATCAAACCGCGATAGGAACTTGACTAAAACCTACTAAAATGATTTGGACAATAAAAACATCATAAATGAAAACGTATTTCTACCAACAATAACAATATAATTATTTCTATTTACTGAATCAAAACTATGATAAAACATTAGTAATTCAAATTATAAGGAAACAATAATCATATTATACCAAGGCAAATCAGATTACAAACTGCTACAGGAACAACAAGCATATTATATTAATACAAATCAGATTACCAACTAATATAGAAACAACAATCAAATCAATTACCAATTCAAACAAAACTTGATATTAATGAAATACAAACATACCACACTGAAATAAAAACCAGAAAATACACTAGACGTCCCGAGAAGTGGGCCCCCTCCTCAGTCTATCAAGTGGTGAGATAGAAAATGTTGAGCATGGGGTTGATCAGCACAAAAGACAGTCTTTTATTTCTCAAAGGAATAGTACAGAATTAAGAAGATGTGTTTTTCTTGATTATGAATTACGTTGTTTATATATGCACAACCTATAACATAGAATAGAAATAACTTATAATAGAAAAAATAATAGTTAACGTATAACCTTACTTATAGGTTGTAAGTAGTTACAAATAAAATACAAATTATTTATACCAAACGGGTTTGTTTTGTCTCTTTGCTATAATGAGGAGAAAAGATAGGAGAATAAGGTTCCAAACAACCAATCACATAAGCCATTTAAGAGTGCAGCCAACAAATAATATAGCATTGCATCTTCCACCATGATCTCCAAATAATATGGTTTGAACAGATTGACTTTTATTTTAGCAACAACTTGGCTATTCAAAGCTTGTGGTTTAAACCTACATATATGCTTGTAAATCTTTCTACAGAAATGGAACCGTGACATATGGATTAATATTACTTGTAGTAGCTACAACAGTTGATATTATTTGAAGCCTCATTTCCATCCATCATTTCTGAGCCATTGGTTTGAAAATGGTTTGGAAGACAATAACAATCAGATTCATTCAAACAACAATCTAATTCACATGGCTTGACATTTGGAGAGAATGCTTCCTATTATTATTCCATAAAGATGCAGCAAGTATTGTAATTAATATATGTTCATAATAGGAATAAAACTTATGCAGCTAGAAAATACATCCTCCACCAGTCTTCAATATCCTCTCCACATGTTCATGTAGGGTGGATGATATCTATCGCAAATATATCTTTATGCCAATAAGAAATAATAGGCAATACATTTCAAAGTGGATGAACTTTATAATGGTGAAAGAGCTACAGGAAGATCTACAACTTAACATGCTAGATAAATACAATCACATATATGTATTCACATATTTTATCTAATAACTAGATTAAATATTACTTTCATATATTAGATCATATGCAACATAGAAGGAGAAAATAGAATATTAAAATGGGTTTTGAAATGAGTATAAAGGCTTATATGAAGGCTAAAATAGGGCATAATTTGAGACATAAATTGGTCTCATCATTCCCCCCCAACTTAGCCTATTACATGTCCTCGTGCAATCATTATGATCAAGAGGTTATTGTTGTAAACTAGAAGAACTTTAGGTTTATAGATTTGGATGTGTTTCCACCCCAAACTATGATAACTCATAGATGAACACAAATCCCTTTCTTTGCTCCACATGACAAGCTTTGTTATTTTTTCTTTTTTAAGAGGGATATCAGTTTCGACTTTTGATAAGTTGTTTCTCTTTTCTCTTTCCTTTTTCTTTCCTTTTCATTTCTTTGTAGCATCATGGTTCACAAGGTTACATGTAGGAGAAATTTATCTCAATTTGCACAAGAGGAGTTTAAATAGGTGAAATGGGAGAGATAAGAGACAAAAAAAAGGCTATTGTATGATGGATATAATGGATAGTGTGATGGAATTATTAAGGGTGATGAATGGAAGATAATAGGATGGCATTCCTTCCCCCAACTTAAAGGTTGATCGTCCACGGGAAACAAGGAGAGGCTAGGTAGGGGTGTTGCATAATGATCAATATATTAAGCAATATAAATAAAGTTAAGAGATAAAATAATGAAAAACAAAATTGATTGTTTAACCAACATGCATGTGTAGAGAGACCAAGGCTGGAAGATAGAGCAACTCAACAACTGGCGCCACCAAAATGGATGAATCAATCAACAAGGAACTAAGAGAGGCATGCAGAACTACAACACCACAAAAGATCTCCATTGAACTGAAATCACTAAGAGAGCATACCACAGGAAGGAACAAAAAACTAGGACAAAAACTACAACTGTAGGAGCCACCACCATCAAATTGAAGCAGTGTAGAACAAACAGTGGGTAGCACTTTCGATGAAAACACCTTAATTGAGCAGGTAGCACATACTATAGGAGATCAAAGTGTGGATGACCATGCTAAAGAAATTCAAAAGCTAAAGAACCACACGATCCATTGAGTGTTCCTGAAAATAATGATTAGCACAAAAACCAAGAACACCAATTATTGCATTTGCTTTTGTCATTTTTTTTTCAATATTTTTTTCTTTTTTTTTTCTCTTTTTTTTTCAAATTTTGATAATGATAAGAGATCACTGGCAAGCCAGTTTTTAATCACTCACCACTTAATGATGCTGTAAAAATAGTTTTCACCACTAAGAATTTATTTTGCAATTAATATCTACCAGAAACTGGTTTTCAGATATTAACTGGCCAACAACGCCCAGAGGTTTTCATTGTTGGATCTTTTTTTTCTTCTCTTTTTTTTCATTTTTTCAATAACTGCATAGAATGACCAAAATAATGAAATCTTGATATGGATGATGAAGAATTATACCATCCAAACCTTGATTTTTGTCCATGACCTCACAGAAGGCACTACTGAAAATTGATTGCATAATGAACTTAGAATGATGACTACGAATAATCTCCACAAACAAATCAACCTTGGAGAACTTGGGAATACTGAACCACTTCAAAAATCAACCTTGATCTATGTATCACATGCCAATAAATTTCAAATCTACTTGGAGAACTCAGAACACACTAGCATACTTGGGTAAGATAATCACTCACAATGATGTTGATACTCATATTTCTCTATGATGACAAAATAGGATGATGTCTCATGAAGATAGGAAACCCTATTCATTTGAAGCTTGAGAAATATCCATTGTAGGAAAATTTAAAGTTGCGAGTAACACACCTTCATTACCAAAGACATGAGTATAGAGTGAAAATGATTAGTAGTCACCAATGTGTCCATAAAACTGCAAAGAGGAGACATGTCTCGAGGAAAGAGTCTGATGATCTATAATGTCTTCAAAGTTGGTCTGGATGTGTAGGTCAAAATGAATCATGAATCTTAGAGACTAGATTGCATATTTTCCTCCATGTGAGAAATCACCAAAGAAAGGAAATCTTATCTCAAGGTAATGAACACCTTATGCCATAATAATCTTGTGATCTCCAATAGTCAAGCACAAGCAAAACTGATATGCACCAAATAGATAGCAAGCCCACACAATGTTAACAAAGCCAACAAGGTATGTTTTTCAATGCTTGTGTAGATAAGCATCATCAATTGGCATTGGTACTAAGATCTTCTAACCACAACAAGAGACCTATAACCATATTCTCAAAACCAAGCATATCAAGCATAGTAAAGAAATATCATTCATTCAATAACTCTATCATTAAGTAGGTAATTTATTTTTTACAAATAATAGGTGGAGTTATTAATATGAATAAATACTTGATAGGATGGAGATCAAATACAAATAAACTCTTGTGTTCATATAATAGAAATGCTAGTTAATACTAGAACACATACCTTGAATTATTGAGATGTCATATGGTGAGGATTTTTAAAAGGACCAACAAAAAAATCAATGAAGCTTGATTGGAAATCATCCTAGCACCACAAGATTGGAGTGATTCCCCCCAACTTAACTTCATGCTAAAAGAAAACCAAAGAAATTAGGCAACCCAACAAAGTAACACAACTTTAGAATTTTGTGAGTCTTTTTGAATGATCAATTATTTCAATAATTCAAAGGATGTACTCCCAAATTAACTATAGGTTAAAAAAGTATAGGGAATTTGAATCATCCAAGGAATCAAGAAATTAGCACATATTATAAATGAATGATCATCATAAGATACAAAAAACAAGAATGAAAAATATATAGATAGAAATACCTTGATCTTTGCTAAATAAATGATTCATCCATAGTGTAGTGGGTCATCTTAGGACAATGAACAGATTTAACAATAAGGAATAATGATCATTTTTTTGTAACATATTGGCCATTAATGCATCTAATCCCTTATAATTGTGATTAATCAAGCTATTAGAAAGTAAAGTCCACCAAGATAACTGAGAGGGGGGGGGGTGAATCAGTTACCAGATTATTATAACTTTTAACATCTTCAATAGCATTTAACCATGTAAGTAATGCAATTACTAACCATACAAAGATATTCATACACAATGACAAAATAACGCAAGATAAGTTGACTAGGGAACCTCTTGATCAAAGAGTAAACCCCGGTGGGAATGATGCCCACAAAAGATGCACTAATATGAATATTCCTTGTGAGAGGATGGACTCTATTAGGAGTCTTATGAAATATATTCAATACATATAAATCCCTATTAGGAGATTTTGAATCCCTATTAGAAGATTCTAACCCTGTTAAGAGTTATGGAAGACAGAAGGACCCACTGCCCAAATAGCTTCAAGGTAAGATCATTGAACACACTGTCCAAATAACCTTGATATTATTTAGTAGAATAATATGAAATATGTTACCTCCTTACTATGCCAAACTACACTCACTGCTACATCAGATCTCAATTCCAGATCTCTGAACTTCCCATGTCTTCCTTCACAATTTCGCTTTCACAATCTCTTAGGCTCTTTTCTTCAATTCATGCTTAAATTTGCATGCAAACAAACCATGCTCACACTTCCTTCATATATCTCCACTTCTTAAAATAAGGAAAAACATTCCTTCCTTTATACCACACTCAAATAATTACAAATGAGTCAGCACACAAATACAAAATAAAAGTTTCCATACACTACATCAAAATTACATAAAACTGTTAGCTTCCAAATGCAATATCTCTTCACTCATGTGACCTCAAAGTTTGTGCTATGAACCATGTCACCATAAATGTGTCTCAAACTTCCCTCTAACTATGCAAAACTAGATTCCATACCGATTAGTAGATATCATCCGATTGCCACAAACCGCTACTCAGGAACACTGCCTGAATACTACTTTTACCAAAATGCTCATAACTTTCATGAATAAATGAATTATTTCCTGCACTCTTAACCATAGACATATAACATATCAAATATTATAACATCAACATCACATAGCTCCAACTACAATATCCCACGTGCGCTAATCAAAACATTGTCTGCTTCTCCGCTAGTCTCCAGAAGATCACTGTGTTGACATCAATGACAATCATAGTCATGAATGCAACAAAAAATACTACAGACTGACTACCAACATCCAACATTTATTTCTAACAATCTCCCCTATTGGCATTGATGGCAACATAGATGAAAAACATCCAATGTTCCAAAAATCCAATACTGTTGCACTGATACTCTGAAAGTTCTTCAAATCTTCTTCATTAATCAAATCTTGCTTTGTTATCCTATAAAGTTCTCTCCAACAGATGTTCTATATTGTTTTTCATGTATACTTCTCCCCCATTGACATCAATGAAAAAAATTTCATCACTATGTCAACAACAACTCAATGTCAAAAGACACTATTTCAAAAAATACATTCACAAGATTCCTCATGACTCAGCTCAGATACACATACTCCCCCATAGAGGAAGTACCAACATCCAATCCAAAAAAATATAGGGCTCATATACCACTGGATAGATGCAACCAACTGCACCATTACTTAAAAGTAGGCTAGGGCATAACCCCAAGCATACCTCTTAGATACTCAAATGTATCCTTAGGCAAAGGCTTAGTAAATATGTCTGCTATCTGTTCCTTTGTGCTTATGTACTCCAGTATGACTTCTTTCTCAACAACTTTCTCTCTTACAACATGATACTTGATCTCTATATGCTTAGTTTTAAAATGAAATACAAGATTCTTAGACATACTGACTATGCTGGTGTTGTCACAATGTATGACAAAAGGCTCAACAAACTTAATTCCAATATCCTTCAGCATCTTCTTCATCCAAATTATCTGGTTACAATTGTTTGTTGCTGCTACATATTTTGCTTCTGTTGTACTCTATGAAATACAATTCTTCTTTTTGCTTAACCAGGAGACCAATCTTCCTCCAAGAAAAAAGGCTCCACCACTGGTGCTTTTCTTATCATCAACACTACCTCCCCAATTAGCATCTGTATATGCACATAGGGTGAAATCATTATACTTTTCATACCACAATCCATAGTCCATTGTGCCTCTTAAATATATCAATATCCTCTTTACTGCTGCATAATGTGATTCTCTAAGTTTAGCTTGAAATCTTTCTACCATTCCAACTAAATGTTTTATATCAGGTCTAGTGTGTGTTAAGTACTGCAATCCTCCAATCATGGATCTATATTTCTTCTGCTCAACTGTTGGTGTTTCATCGTTGCTTGATAGTTTGTGTCTTGTAACCATAGGTGTTCCAACTGGTTTATAGTTCTCCATTCCAAATCTTTTTAGCAAATCACTCAAGTACTTTGTCTAGCTAACAAAGAGACCATCATTGTTCTATGTTATCTGTAATCCCAAAAAGTATTTCATCTCGCCAATCATGTTCATTTCAAATTCAATCTTCATTTCATTAGCAAATTTGTCACTAGTTTCATCTTCTCCTCCAAAGATAATGTCATCAACAAAAATAGCTATAACTAACATTCCATTTTCAATTTCTTTTGTGTACAAATTACTATCTACTATTCCTTTAGTAAATCCCAATCTCAACAAATACTTATCCAATCTATCATACCAAGTTCTAGGTGCTTGCTTTAGTCCATATAAAGCTTTCTTCAGTTTACATACCATATCTCCTTCTTGATTCAAAGGAAAACCTTCAAGCTGCTAAATGTAGACTTCTTCTTCCAATTCACCATTCAGAAATGCGGACTTCACATCCATCTGATACACTTTGAATTTCTTAAAAGTTGCATAAGCCAAAAACATTCTTACTGCTTCAAGTCTTGCTACTGGTGCAAAGGTTTCTTCATAGTCAATTCCTTCTTGCTACGAGTATCCCTTACATACTAATCTTGCTTTGTTTCTTACTACTTCTCCTTGTTCATTCATCTTGTTTCTGAATACCCATTTAGTTCCAATCACATTCCTGTCTTTAGGTCTAGGAACCAATTCCCATGTCTTGTTCTTTTCAATTTTCTCTAGTTCTTCTTTCATAGCATTAATCCAATGTTCATCTTCACAAGCTTCATTAGTAGATTTAGGATCAATTTGATAAATCAAACATAAATGTACCTTATTTCTAGTTATAAATCCTCTATCCAAACTTCCAATAACTTGTTCAATAGGATGATGTTTAGATAGATACATGTTTGGTGTCATAGTCACAGATCTTGCTTCAACTGTAGATTCTTCTCTAGTGTCTTCTCTGGTCTCTTCTGCAGTATGATTCTCATTCAACAATTCACTGTTAGTCTCATAGAATAATTCAGTAGTTTCAATGTTAGGCTGAGGATTAGCTTCTTCATCCGATTCATAATCAAGCATTCTTTCCTGAATTTTAAACTTCTCATCAACTTTAACATTTGTGCTCTCAACAATGGTTTTAGTTCTCTTATTGTAACATCTATATGCTTTTCTCTTCAAAGAATATCCAAGAAAAATACCTTCATCACTTCTAGGATCAAACTTTCCAATATCATCATCTCTCTTTATATAACATTTGCTTCCAAAAATTCTAAAATACTTAACTGAGGGTGCATGTCCAAACCATAATTCATAAGGTGTCTTATCTGTATCTGCTCTGATTTGTACTCTGTTCATTGTATATACTGCTATATTCACTGCTTCTCTCCAAAATGTCTTTGCCAAGTTATTCTCAAATAACATAGCTCTTGTTGCTTCAGTTACTAACCTATTTCTTCTTTTTGCAATACCATTTTGTTCAGGTGTTCTAGGGGCTGAAAACTGTCTCTTAATACCATTCAGTTCACAAAAAGTGTTTAACTCTCTAGAAGTAAATTCTCCACCTCTATCAGATCTCAAACATTTAATCTTCACTCCAGATTCATTCTCAACTTTATTCTTAATGATCTTAAACTTATCAAATGCTTCATATTTTTCTTTCAAAAATGCAATCCACATCATTCTTGTAAAATAATCAACAAGAATCATAAAATACCTTTCTCCATAGAATCCTCTAGTCCTGGTAGGACCACTCAAGTCTGTATGAACAATCTTCAACTTCTCTGTCGATGTGAACTTCTTACTAGGAAATGAACTTCTCTTCTACTTAGCCATCACACATTCTTTGCAAATCATGTTAGTAGGCTTCATAATTTAGGCAAATCCCTTACTACAAGTGTAGTACTCACTTTCACAATGTTATCAAAGTTTATATGACAAAACCTTCTATTCCATAACCAACTGTCATCAATTTTAGTAATCAAGAATGTCATCTCAGTAGGATTCAACTGAAATAAATTAGCTCTGGTTCTAGATCCAATTCCAATTAGATTTCCATCTTTATCCTTTATCACACAAGTTTTCTCAGTAAACCAAACTTGATATCCCTTAGCCACTAACTGTCCAACACTCAAAAGATTATGTTTCAATCCATCAACAAAGTAAACATCATCAATATTAGTCTTTCCATCAAGAGTAATAGATCCTATACCTTTAATCAAACAAGGTGCATTGTTACCAACTCTAACAACTCCTCCATCATAATTGTTAAACTTTATGAACTTCTTCACATCTCTAGTCATATGATGCGAACATCCACTATCTATAATCCAATCATCTTTTTTTTCAACTTGGGAAACTAATGCTTTTTCTTTTTTAACATCAGATTCATAATTTTCTTCTTTAATTGCTACAAATCCTATTTCATCATTATTCTCAGTATCACTTTCACTCAAAGTTCTTTCTATAATAGCTTCAAGATCTTCATCATTAGCATAATAACATTCCTTAGATCTTCTAGGCTTGAAATTATTTATGTACTTCTTAACCCTCTTAGGACATTTAGATGCAAAATGACCATATTCTTGACAAGTCCAACATTTAAAAATTTTCTTACCATCTGGTTCTCTTTTCACAAGCAAGGTAATACCTTCTTCAATCTTCTTATCTTATTTATTTCTAGATCTATTGTTGCTGAAATAATCTCCACTCACAGTGGTACTTCTTGACAAAGTAGGATGAATACTAAGAGCACTGAATGCTATCTCCATTCTAGGTAAGTCTCATGATAACCTTAGGTTCATCTTTGTTGCTTCCAATCTTCCAAGAAGAGTCTCTCTTGTAAATTTTGTAGTGCAAGGTATAACTTGTTCAATCATTTGTTTTCTCTGCTTAAATATAGGATTCAATGTCCTTAGAATTTTCCATATCACTTCATTCTCTATCTTTGATCCTCCACAAGATTTTATCTCTACAACAATTTCTGACATTCTACCAATATAGCTTCTAACAGATTCATCTTCCATCATTCTAATATCTTCAAATGCACATATCCAATTATGTAATCTAGCTCCTTTTGCATGTTCATCACCTTCGAAAGTAGAGTGTAAAGCTTTCCAAATTTTATTAGATTTTTGAAAACATTTTACCTGACTGTATTCATTCTCTGGAAGTGTTGTCAAGAGTGCTTCTCTTGCAAGTATGTTACACATGAATAGATCTACCTCATCTTCAGAACTTGTTTCAAGATTGTCTTCTTCAATTATAGTCCTATCATTCTTTGTAATCAACCAATAACCTAGTCCTAAACACAATAGATGTGTCTTCATCTTTTCCTTCCAACTATCAAAATTTACTCCATCAAACTTAGGGCTTTCTTTCTTGAAATTCGCCATGGATCTCCTCAAGCTGTTAAACTTTCCTTTCAAGGACCTATTGCTCTGATACCAATTGTTAGAAAGTAAAGTCCACCAAGATAACTAAGAGTGGGGGGGTGAATCAATTATTAGATTATTATAACTTTTAACATCTTCAACAACATTTGACCATGTAAGTAATGCAATTACTAACCATACAAAGATATTCATACACAATGACACAATAACACAAGATATGTTGACTGGGGAACCTCTTGATCAAAGAGTAAACCCCGGTGGGAATGATGCCCACAAAAGATGCACTAATATGAATATTCCTTGTGAGAGAATGGACTCTATTAGGAGTCTTATGAAATACATTCAGTACATATAAATCCCTATTAGGAGATTTTGAATCCCTATTAGAAGATTCTAACCCTGTTAAGAGTTATGGAAGACATAAGGACCCACTGCCCAAACAGCTTTAGGGTAAGATCACTGAACACACTATCCAAATAACCTTGATATTATTCAATAGAATAATATGAAATATGTTATCTCCTTACTATTCCAAACCGCACTCATTGCTACATCAAATCTCAATTCTAGATCTCTGAACTTCGCATGTCTTCCTTCACAATTTCGCTTTCACAATCTCTTAGGCTCTTTTCTTCACTTTATGCTTACATTCGTATGCAACCAAACCATGCTCACACTTCTTTCATATATCTCCACTTCTTACAATAAGAAAAAACATTCCTTCCTTTATACCACACTCGAATAATTACAAATGAGTCGGCACACAAATACAAAATAAAAGTTTCCATACACTACATCAAAATTACATAAAACTGTCAGCTTCCAAATGAAATATCTCTTCACTCATGTGACCTCAAAGTTTTCACTATGAACCACATCACCATCAATATGTCTCAAACTTCCCTCTAACTATGCAAAACTAGATTCCATCCCAATTAGGAGATATCATCCATTTTCCACAAACTGCTACTCAGGAACACTACCTGAATACTGCTTTTACCAAAATGCTCATAACTTTCATGATTAAATGAATTACTATATGCACTCTTAATAATAGACATATAACATATCAAAGATTATAACATCAACATCACATAGCTCCAACTACAATATCCCACATGTGCTAATCAAAACATCATCTGCTTCTCTGCTAGTCTCCAGAAGATCACTATGTTGACATCAATGACAATCATAGTCATGAATGCAACAACAACTACTACAGAATGATTGCCAACATCCAACAATCATTCCTAACACAAGTATTGGTCCTAAATCAACAAGTATGTGAGGGATGCACATTTTAACCATAGGCCTCCAATTATCAATATGTATAGGTACAAAAGTAATAAAATATAGATCTTGGAGGATTCGGTAGCATGTTTGTGGAATATGGAATGTATATGGTTCAATATGACTTAGTGCATGATTAATATTATCACACATACTTATGAGTCCAATTGATGTAATTTGAAGTATGGGTTCATTTGGAGGCATTTGTGATTCACTAAGTGGAAAAGAAGAACAAAGTTGATTATAAGTCAAGAAATGATATTATTCTTCTAATTTAAGTAAACCAAAATCACATCCCTTATATGTATCAATACATGCCAATGTTGATTTATCAATTTCAAGCACATCATTAGATTGTATAGGGATCCTTGAAAGCTCGATATTATATGTATTTCCAACCACCTTATTATGAAGTGTTGTATGAGGCAATAAAGTTGCCTTTGGTGGATAGGGTAGAGTACAATGTGAATGGGATAATGAATATGGTAAGAAGTGTGAAGGAGATAAAGTAGATGGGAATAAGTATGATGGGTGGAACGTAGATAGTAAGGATGGATATGGTGGAATATAAGAGGGATATACAGGTTGTTGTGAGCATGCATAATTACATACATTGTGCATACTAGGTGGAGACATATGTTTTGAAGAAATATGTTATCTTTGTAATGAAATAGAGTGAAAATATATGTTACCAACATAATGCATACCTTGATCTTCTTGGGTTGGTATTTGAAATAGGTGACCAATTACAAGAAAGACTTGTTCGCTTGCATCCTTTTTTTAGTGAGGTTCAAAAATGTCTTGTACTTTATTTACCATGTGCTCTTGTTTGTTCAAGCATATTCATTGGTCATCTTCCCTGTAGCAATTAGAACAACAAGTGGTTAGATTTTCATCATCAAAATCATATTGTTTTAAGAATTCATCAATGATATTTTCTTGGTTAGACATAAAGATACCATTTGTACATACCTATGATGATGGAAGATCAATATCTTTTAAGATGCATTCATTAGGTAGAGAGGGTATTAAAACATCACCTTTGGTAGGCATGAGTTCCCCACTAATTACTTCTTTTGTTTTTAAATTTGAAGGCGGGGGTCTGGGGGTGGCAGCCACCAGTGGGGTCAAGGGGCAACGCCCCTTGCGGGGACCTGGGGCAGCACCCAAGGTGTGCTCCCTGTCACACTATAGGGCGAGGTTGAGGGATAGCGCCCCCAATGCCAAGCACATTTTGCCTCTTGTGTTCCCTTCAAATTTTGCATTTTTTAAGCAATTTTCAACCAAAATTGATGGACTTGAAAAACCTTGAAAATGCATCATTTTTAACATTTTTCTTCAAAATAGCTTTTTTTTACCAATAGCTCACAACAACTAATGATAATATAAAATTGAATCTAATTTATAAAGCAACTAATGAATCTAATTTCTAAGGCCTACTTGCAAACTCTAAAACAAAACTCTAAAGAAATGCATCTATATGATTTACGCAATGCAAATTAAGATTAGTTACTTAAGAAAGGCTAGCAATTGCAAAAGCTTTCATCCTAACGCATTTTTCCAAACTCAACTCATCAATCTAACATGCCTTTGACACCTTTCCCTAGCAATGGTGCCAAAATGATAGGCCGACATTGGGGCAAATATTATCAAAGAATTAACAATTTATGATGAAGTTTGGTTGGTCTATACATATCAATCTAAGAGCGTAAGCTTGTGAAAGGTGTCCGAGCAATATGCTATCAAGAGATGATAGTTGATATTTGAGCGATTATGGATGCAGCTAAAACACACAAAAATGAACCTATGAAGAACTAAAATAAAACTACGACAAATGAATCTATGAAAAACTAAAATCAAACCACGACAGGAACTTGACTAAAACCTGCTAAAATGATTTGGACAATAAAAACATCATAAATGAAAACGTATTTCTACCAGCAATAACAATATAATTATTTCTATTTACTTAATCAAAACTATGAAAAAACATTAGTAATTCAAATTATAAGGAAACAATAATCATATTATACCAAGGCAAATCATATTACAAACTACTACAGGAAAAACAAGCATATTATATTAATACAAATCAGATTACCAACTAATATAGAAAAAACAATCAAATCAATTACCAATTCAAACGAAACTTGATATTAATGAAATACAAACATACCACACTGAAATAAAAACTAGAAAACACACCAGACCTCTCAAGAAGTAGGCCCCTTCCTTAGTCTGTCAAGTGGTGAGATAGAAAATGTTGAGCATGGGGTTGATTATCACAAAAGACAGTCTTTTATTTCTCAGAGGAATAGTACAGAATTAAGAAGATGTGTTTTTCTTGATTATGAATTACGATGTTTATATATACACAGCCTACAACATAAAATAGAAAAAATTATAATAGACAAAATAATAGTTAACGTATAACCTTACTTATAGGTTTTAAGTAGTTACAAATAAAATACAAATTATTTATACCAAACGGGTTTGTTTTGTCTCTTTTCTATAATGAGGAGAAAAGATAGGAGAATAAGGTTCCAAACAACCAATCACATAAGCCATTTAAGAGTGCAGCCAACAAATGATATAGCATTGCATCTTCCACCATGATCCCCAAATAATATGGTTTGAATAGAATGACTTTTATTTTAGCAGCAACCTGGCTATTCAAAGCTTGCAGTTTAAACCTGCGTATATGCTTGTAAATCTTGCTGCAGAAATGGAACCATGACATATGGATTAATATTACTTGTAGTAGCTACAATAGTTGATATTATTTGAAGCCTCATTTACATCCATCATTTCTGAGCCATTGGTTTGAAAATGGTTTGGAAGACAATAACAATCAGATTCATTCAAACAACAATTTGATTCACATGGCTTGACATTTGGAGAGAATGCTTCCTATTATTATTCCACAAAGATGCAGCAAGTATTGTAATTAATATATGTTCATAATAGGAATAAAACTTATGTAGCTAGAAAATACATCCTCCACCAGTTTTCAATATCCTCTGCACATGTTCATGTAGGGTGGATGATTTCTACAGAAAATATCTGTATGCCAATAAGAAATAATAGGCAATACATTTCAAAGCGGATGGAACTTTATACTAGTGAAAGAGCTACAGGAAGATCCGCAACTTAACATGCTAGATAAATACAATCACATATATGTATTCACATATTTTATCTAATAACTAGATTAAATATTACTTTCATATATTAGATCATATGCAACATAGAAGGAGAAAATAGAATATTAAAATGGGTTTTGAAATGAGTATAAAGGCTTATATGAAGGCTAAAATAGGGCATAATTTGAGACATAAATTGGTCTCATCAATGAGATCAACTTCTAAATCAAAATTCCCAAAGGACAGATCCAAATTGATCAACCAAAAGAATCAATCTATGGAGAATATGAATGAAGAAGAAAACCTTATATTTTGCTATGACTAGTATATACTTGAAATATAAAATGATTGAAAGGAAAATACTAACCTCAAAATAGGGAAAATCTGGAAAATGCTAATTTCTAATGTTTTTGTACAGTTTCAAGCAATTCTGAAACATGTTTCGGACTAGAAATGCCAAGACAAAGAAAACCTAGAAAACTTTTGTCTTTCCAGCAGTAGGTATTCTTTGACCCCGATAAAAAGTCAAAGACTACTTCAGGATTTTGAAGGTTGACTTTGATTTTCTTCATGGATCTTAGAAGTTCACCGAAAAGGGTATCCAGATTCAAGCTCAGATCCGTAGTCCTACACCTGTACCTACAAGAAAAAGAGGTTTTTTGTTGTTTGGATGGGGAGTTTGCCTTGTTCAAACCCCAATTTAGGAATTAACCTTGAAATTGAATTGAAATTGTAATGTTCATAAACAAATTAAATGAAACAATTCACCTTGCTTATGTTGAAGTCCTTATGGAGGATTCAAATCCTCAAATCCACAACTATGGATTCTCCAAATGAATGTAGAACTATGCAGGATGTCTCAAATCAATGACATTTGATCTTCAACACCAATCTTGAATGGATATTTTTATATGAGGAGGCTTGGATGAATGTGGATGGAGAACTCTCAAAGGGGGCTCCGAAGAGATTGAATGCTTTAATGGCTAACAATGGATCTCCTTGATGGATACTTGAATGCTAGGCTTGAGGATGAATGAATGCTTGCTTGATTTCTTTCTCCTTCTTGCTTTCTTGATTTTACTTGAGAGCTTGAGATGAGATTGCTTGAAAACTTGATTGAGAGATCTTCTCACAAAACTTGATGGAGAAAATGAGAGAGGAAGGCTTCCTTTTATAGTGATCTAGGGCACAATCTTCTAGAAAAGTTTGACATTGGGGAATTAAATCCCAATTAACCTTAACCCCTAGAAATGGACCCACATTAAATGAATTCTAAGGATTTACCATTCCGAAACCCAAAATCACCGACTCGGAAGCGGGAAAGAAATATTTCTAAAACCTGACACCCGAAAATCTTGGAATCTTGAAATTTGAACCCTGGGTCAAGGATGAGGTAGACCCCACCCTAGGTCAGGGTTGAGGTCATCCCTGACATAGGTTAGGGAAAAGGTCATCATTGACCCTCAAGGTCTCCTTTGACCTTGAGGTCAAAAACCTTACGACCTCAATCCAAAGTGCTAGGAAATGTAGAAATAAAGTGAAAACAGGTGGAGAGAGAAGCAGAACGGGGGGAGAAATCTAGATACATGAAAAGACCTGATCAAGGTTCTTAAAATGTCCCTAGACCACTCACTTAGAGGGATAAATTCTCTTATCATGGAAGTGCTTCCATTTTAAGATGATACACTAAGCTAAGAAACCAATCTTTTACCAAGGAAGAATGCTCCTCCACTAGTACTATTTCTATCATCTACATTCCCTGCCCAATAAGCATTAGTGAAGGCATGAAATGTAAAGTCCTATGATCTATCATACCATAGACAAAACTCAATTGTGCCCTTAAGATATCTAAATATCCTTTTTACTTCCATAAGGTGAGATTCTTTAGGATCTGCTTGAAATCTTGCAACAATTCCAACAACATTGGCTATATCAGGTCTAGTATGTGTCAGATACTGAAGACCTCCAATCATTGATATATACCTTGTCTGAGGTACATTCTTTGCTTCATCTTCCAAAGAAAATTGTTTTTTAGTTACCATAGGAGTTCCAATAGGTTTACTATCATCCATGCTAAAAAATTTCAGCAATTCTTCGAGATATTTGGTCTGAGATATGAATATCCTTTCTTTAGTTTGACTAATGTACAATCCAAGGAATAATTTTATCTCCCCAATCATAGACATTTCAAATTCACTTTTTATCTCTTCTACAAACTTATTTCTCATATCATAATTTTTGACAAATATAATGTCATATAAGAAAACTTCAACAATCTAGATATCTTCTTCATTGATTCTTCGGTACAAGTTGTTGTCATCATTTCCCTTCTTGAATCCCAACTGAATCATATACTTATCCAATCTTACATACCAAGCCCTTAGTTCTTGTTTCAAACCATACAAAGCCTTCTTCAATCTGCAACCTAGATCTTCATTCCCTAAAAAAGGAAATCAATTAGGTTTCTCAATGTATACTTCCTCTTCCAAGTCTTCATTAAGAAAAGATGATTTCACATGATCCATATGATATACTTTGAAATTTTTATGGGCAGCATAAGTTAGGAATAATCTGACTACCTCTATTCTAGCAATAGGTGTGGAGGTTTCTTCAAAATCAATCCCTTCTTGTTGTGAATATGCTTTAAATACCAATCTTTATTTGTTTCTAACAATAGTGCCTTCTTCATTCATCTTGTTCATGTTAGGAATGGGAACACTCAGAGGGGGGGTGAATCAATGTTCATTTTATTTTATCTTTTCACTTATACTTTAAACTAAACTTAAATGCTTAAGTACTGAAATGAACATCCACATAAATATGAAACATGAAATCAACACATAACACCACTATGGTTACAGGGAAACCCAAATAGGTAAAAACCTCAGTGGGAATTGACACTCGCTAATATTCTATACTAGGGAACTTTGTGATCCTTGTTAGAAGTTCCTTAACCCTGTTAGGAGTTGCTTTATAATGCATTAAGTACAATAGACCTTGTCAAGGGTTGGACCCTATTATGATTCTTTTACAATAGTCCCTGTTAGGGGAGTGGACTCACTGTCCTAGAGCTCACTGCTTAAGTGGTGAAGGCTACAACCTTCCGATCTTAGATACACACTATATCTGCTGGATGAACTATCACTGTGACACTGCTTGTGAGATCAGTGTTAGGACTAAGGTGTCTCAACCTTGGATAATTCCTATTCTTATTATTTGTTTTTTAAAATGTATTTCTTGCAAATAATGTAATTAAGTGTGAGTGTACATGTCTAGTTGGCATGTTGATGTGTCAGCATCTTGAATTGTGTGTAAGGAGAACATGGCTGAAATAGTTATGATGGACTCCTATGACATGTAAGAGCTATGTCTGGAAGATTCAATGATGGGTGAAGACATGCAAGACATGTGGCAACTGAGAATGGTAAAACCCTAATATGGCCATTTTTGGAAGTTGCCTTAAAAAGGGAAGCACAGGATATAAGCATTTTTTAGGGTTGTGAAGATAGGTGAAGTAAGTGTATTGTTGGAATGTTTTTATGCTGTTGCGATTTGTCTTCAAGAGTTGGAAAAATCTTCTAAAAGAACTTGCATTGTAAGTGTATTGTAAACTGTAATAGTTTTGATAAATACATTGTGCAGGTTTTGGAGTGCTGGAGTTTTTACCGAAAGGTTTTCCCTAGGGTAAATCAATGTGTCATTCTCTATTTTCTATATGCATGGTATATGGCTGCAATATCATTGTTAAAGTAGTTAAAAAATCTAAAATTGTAAAGATTTAAAATAATTTGCACAATACTTTCCTTAAGAGATTAGTGTAGGAAGCTATTTCTGCATCTAAGTTTCCTTACAAGTGGTATCAGAGCCTGATCAACTTTTGATCCTAGTTGTTAGGTAGGGTTTTTTGAGCTAATCTCAAGTTGAGTGGGAGTTTTGTGCAGAGCATTCTGAATCTTATTTGCAGATTGAGATGGCAAGTTCCTCATACAGTAGAATGGAGGTGGAGAAATTTAATGGCACTAATTTCAATTTGTGGAAACTCAAGATGGAAGACATGCTTGAAGACCACAATCTATGGGAGGCTACTTCACTTGATGTGAAACTTGCAGTGATATCTCAAGTGGATTGGGAGATCAAGGATCGAAAGGCTAAGGGTCTCGTCAGAATCTGTCTAGCAGATGTCATTCTTCTGAATGTTCTTGATGAGACTATTGCAAATTCTTTATGGGAATGGCTTGGGTCTATGTATCAAGCCAAATTTCTAGTGAATAAGTTGTTTCTAAGAAAGAAGTTGTATTCTTTAAGAATGGAGGAAGGTGGATCTGTAACTGATCATCTCAACACATTCAATTTATTAATTGCACAATTAGCATCATCTGGTGCCAAGATCAAGGAAGAGGATCATTGTATGACCCTACTTTTTTTCTCACCAGATTCATGGTACCATCTTGTGATGGCTCTCAAAAGTACTATAGTCACATTCTATATGGATGATGTGGTGTCTTCACTGCTATCTAAGGAGATGTGAAGAAAGACTTTGAATTTGTCTAAGGAAGCCCTTGTTGTTCACAGGAGATCCAATGACAGAGGAAAGAAGAATGACAACAAGTCAAAGAAGGGAAGATCCAAATCCCATGGGAGTTCTAAGACTCCTGGAAATTCCAAGGTGAAATTTTGGAACTGTGATAAATCTGGGCACTTCCAGAGGGACTACAAAGAACCAAAGAAGAAGAAGAAAGGCTCAGATTTAGCTTCTAAAAAATCTCAAGAAGATGGACATGCTTTTATTGCAGCTTTGGTAGCCCATGCATTTGATGATGTTTAGTTGGTAGACTTAGGTGCTTCTTTTCACATGACCTCTCATTGAAACTGGTTCTCAAAATATGAAGAGTTTGATGGTGGAAAGGTATACTTGGGTGATGATTCTCACCTAAAGATGGTTGGACATGAAAGGGTCACTATCAAATTTCTTGATGGATGAGTAAAGGGAATCAATGAAGTTATGCACATTTTAGGTTTGGCATGAAACCTATTATCTGTAAGTATGTTGAATGATGTAGGTGTGCAAGTTGTCTTTTCAAAAGATGGATGCAAGATGATGAGAGGTTCTATGGTACTCACTAGAGGTACTAGGAGAGGTACTTTGTTTCAACTTGATGCATGCATTGCTCAGTGCAATAGTTCTTCTATTTCAAATAAGAGAGTGGCTATCACTTCATCCCCACCATCTAAATGAGTAGTAAAGAAGACTATGGCAATGGGTTCTGATGGCAGTGTAGTAAGTGTACCTAAGGGTGCAAACACTTTAGAAGGAAAGCTTCCTACAAAAAAGACAATGTTGTGGCATATGAGATTTGGCCACATTGGTGAGAAGGGTCTTAGGACCTTGAAAACTAAAAATCTCATTGAGGGGGTAAATGATTGTAATCTCAAGTTTGATTTCTACAAACACTATGTTTATGGTAAGCAAAATCATGTTCAATTCTACTCCAGTTCTCACAAGTCTTCTGGACTTTTGGATCTTATTCATTCTAATGTTTTTGGTCCTATAAAAGCTCCTTCTATCTCCAGTTATGTATATTTTGTATCCTTTATAGATGATTATAGTAGAAGGACTTGGATATATTTCCTAAAAAGTAAGACATGGGTTTTCAATTGGTTCAAGGAATTTAAGGCTCTCATGGAGAATCAGATTGGTAAAAGAATCAAGTGTGTGAGAACTCATAATGGTGGTGAGTTTTGTTCCATAGAGTTTGAACAGTTTTGTAAAGAATGAGGTATCGAGAGGCATAAGACAACTCATTATACCCCACAACAAAATGGAGTTGCAGAGAGAATGAATACGACACTAATGGAGAAGGCTAGGAGTATGCTTAGTTTATGTAGTTTAAAACAAAGGTTTTGGGCCGAAGCTATGGCCATTGCTTGCTATCTAGTTAACAGATCTCCTACATCAGCTCTTGTTGGTAAGACACCCATGGAGGTGTGGTCTAGTAAGAAGCCTTCAATTAGACATCTTCATTTTTTTGGTTGTGAAACTTATGCACATGTTCCAAAGGAGAAAAGATCTAAGTTGGAAAACAAAGTTGTCAATTGTATTTTCATCGGATATAGTGTTGGTGTGAAAGGATACAAGCTTTAGAATCCTATGACTAGTAAGGTGTTGCATAGAAGAAATGTTATTTTCAGAGAGACAACACCTTCTCCTATTGTACTACAACTAGATGAAAAAGAAAAGGAAAAATATGTTGTTCAGCTTCCTCCTACCCCTGAGAAGACTGAATAGAGAGACCATGTTGGGACTAATGATGAGGAGAGCTCTAATAGTTTGGAAGAAGAGGAAGAACAACCTCAACCTCAGCCCTTGAGAAGATCCATGAGAGAAAGAAAGAAACCAAAAAGGTTTGGTTATTCTATGTTAGAATTTGGTTGTGCTTTTGCTTTGATTACTAACACTGATGAGCCTAGATCTGTGAAAGAGGCTTTGGGCATGGAAGATGTAGGTTCCTGGATTGAGGCTATGGATGATGAGATGACTTCATTGGAGAGAAACAAAACTTGGGACCTTGTACCTTTTCCTAAAGGGAGAAAATATGTTGGCTATAAATGGGTGTTATAGAAGAAATTTTGTGCAGATGGAAATGTTGAAAGGTACAAAGCTAGATTGGTTGCAAAGGGGTATTCACAGGTAGAGGGAATAGATTATGGTGAAATATTCTCTCCTATTGCAAAGTTGACATCCATTATATTTTTGTTATCTCTTGCTACATCATATGATTTAGAGATAGAATAGATGGATGTGAAGACAACTTTCCTTCATGGTGATTTGGAGGAAGAGATTTATATGTCATAGCCTAAGCACTACATTGTTAAAGGTAAAGAATCCTTAGGTTGCAGATTAAAGAAATCTCTATATGGTTTGAAGAAATCTCATAGGATGTGGTACCTTAAGTTTGATGCCTTTGTGTTCTCAATTGGATTTGTAAGATCGAAATCAGATCATTGTGTTTATTTCAGAGTTCAAAATGATCGCCTTCTTATTTTTACATTAAATGTTGATGATATGTTTCTGTTTGGGAAGGGTATGGGTATGATTTCTAATTTTAAATCTTAGTTGTTAGCACAGTTTGAGATGAAAGATCTTGGGGTAGCTAGGTACATCTTGGGTATGGAAATCAATAGAGATGAGTCTAATAGAAAAATTTGTTTGAGTCAGAGTAAGTATGTGAAGTCTATGTTGGATAGGTTTAGCATGGCAGATTGTAGACCACTATGTGTTCCTATTTTTGTGGGAACAAAGTTATCTGTAGATGATTGTCCAAAATCTCCCAGTGAGGTGGAGGAAATGAGTAGAGTACCTTATGCTAGTGTAGTTGGTATTCTTATGTATGCTATGGTTTGTACTAGACCAAAAATTGCCCAAGCAGTGGGAGTCCTGAGTTAGTTTATGGCTAACCTTGGATGGGTACATTGGGATGCAGTTAAGCGAGTATTCAGATATTTGAGGGGTACATAAGATTACTCCATATGTTACCATGGTAACTCTTCTAGATCTCCATGTTTAGTTTGCATTCGTGGGTTTGTGGATTCAAATTGGGCATGTGATATTAACAGTAGGAGATCCACCAGTGCTTATGTGTTCACTATGTTTGGTGGTGCTATCAGTTGGATGAGTAAGCAACAACCTATGGTTGCTTTGTCCACTACAGAAGCTGAGTACATGGCTGCTACTCATGCTTATAAGGAAGCCATTCAGCTTAGGAGATTGTGTTCTGATGTTGGTGTTGATGCAGAATAGATTACTATTTGGTGTGATAGTCAAAGCACTATTTGCCTTGCAAAGAATCCAACTTTTCATGCCAGAACGAAGCACATTGATGTGCAGTTTCACTTTGTGAGAGATATGGTGGAAGATGGAAAGCTAAATTTGGAGAAGGTAGATATTGTGAAGAATGTTGCAGATGCATTAACAAAACCAGTGGGCACTAAGAAGTTCAAATGGTGTTCAGATTCTATGGGCCTTTTGGCCTATAGCGGTTAGTTCCTATTATGTTCTTGTGGCTCTTACAAGGTGTTCAAAAAGTGGGACAATGTTAGGAATAAGGTGTCTCAACCTTGGATAATTCCTATTGTTATTATTTGTTTTGTAAAATGTATTTCTTGCAAATAATGAAATTAAGTGTGAGTGTACATGTCTAGTTGGCATGTTGATGTGTCACTCCACTTGATGTGTCGACATCTTGAATTGTGTGTAAGGAGATCATGGTTGAAATAGTTATGATTGATTCCTATGACACATAAGAGCTATGTCTGGAAGATTCAATGATGGGTGAAGACATGCAAGACATGTGGCAACTAAGAATGGTAAAACCCTAATACGACTATCTTTGGAAGTTTCCCTAAAAAGGAAAGCGCAAGATATAAGCATTTTTTAGGGTTGTGAAGATAGGTGAGGTAAGTGTATTGTTGGAACATTTTTATGCTACCATGATTTTTCTTCAAGAGTTGGAAAAATATTTTTAAAGAACTTGCATTGCAAGTGTATTGTAAATTGTAATAGTTTTGATAAATACATTGTGCAAGTTTTGGAGTGTTGGGATTTTTACCGAAAAGTTTTCCCCAGGGTAAATCATTGTGTCATTCTCTATTTTCTCTATGCATGGTATATGGCTGCAATATCATTGTTAAATTAGTTAACAAATCTAAAATTGTAAGGATTTAAAAGAATTTGCACAATACTTTCCTTAAGAGATTAGTGTAGGAAGTTGTTTCCGCACCTAAGTTTCCTTATAATTAGTTCCTTTGATGCGCTAATGTTATGACCTCTTTCAAAGGTCTAATACATCTTATAGTCTCTTCACACACTTCTACTCTTCTTATCACAATTCTATATCAAAATGCATACTATTTACAATGGGCGCATCTCATATTTATATGCGTATACAAAATAAACAACTAGGTCAGCCCTTAAACCTATTACATACAATGCTTCCAAATGAATTGGCTCAAGCATGTTTTAAAAAAACCATATATTAATGTCAAAAACCTAATTACAGTAGGTGCATATCCTTTACATCAATAGAATATAACCTCAACTCAAAATGATAATAGTCGGCTGCTTATTTTGTTCTTCACTGGCACACACTAGTTGTGTAACTTTAACTATCTGTATCTTTCTCATACTTGCATATCTAATCATGTGCTCATAGACTAAGCATGAATATCATCTAATGAACTTAACTTCTAGGGCACACACCATAGCTTATTCGTACGTACGTGCGTTGATGCTCTGAGCTTTAGGAACTTTGTACATTATCCAGTCTTCAACACTTAGCCGATTTTTGATCTTTACATCAAGTGCACTGACTCCAAACTTCTATATGACTTTTTTCCATAATGAAACCACTATATTAAGTCATATACACTAGTATAGCCAACTTTCCAACAATCCCTCCCTTTGTCATTAATGGAAACAAAGGAATATGGCCAAGTTGCTAACTGTCGTTAATACAAAAAACTTTTATCTCCCTATACATATCTTTCTATCTTATATCTCCTTATACATATCTATTATCCATATTATATACATACTCCCCCTTTGACATTAATGACAAAGGTGTGTCAAAAACTAAATTTACAAAAACTTACTTGATAGTACATCCAGATATGCAATCTGCAAATTTTGGATCTCCTTCTTCCAAAATGTGATCAATGAATTTACAATCTATAGATGGGCACATAAAGCATACTGAAGCTTCTCCATCTTCTCTAGATCAGTGCTAGGACCTTGATCATATGTCACCATGGTGGCATCGATCTCCTTGATATTCTAATTTAGAATGTCTAATGAGGGCACAACAACATTCCTTAGCTGAGTTTGCCTTCCCCTTATCTTAGTCATCTCTTTTTTTGCCTTTTCAATTTTATCTATCTGACCTTGGTAGACATTATTTCACATGTTCACATCCAATGATGGATCTTCCACTGATTTTCTTATGCTATCTATCATAGCTTCAGCCTCTTGAATCTTCTTGTATAGTTCACCAGTCAGCTTGTCCTTGTTCATACAGTCAGCAATGATTTTCCTTCCTTTTGCTACAAACTCCTTCAAAGATGCTTGACCAGACTTTAGTGAGCTTAGGTCAAGTGCATTTGCTAACCAATTCACTCAATCTCTTCTTCAAGTACTTCTCTGCAACTAAGGATGCAGATTCTTCTAGGCTAGAGAAATTGCTTTTGAATTGTGAAATGACTGAACTTACATCATCAACTGAGTGTACTCTGGACACTTTCTTGTTTGCAGGTAACAAACTATTTAGAATGTTCACTGAATCTACAAGGAGGGGTTTCCTCATCACTTATTTTTCCTTGGCCTTCTCCATAGCTAGGACACTAAACTTAATCAAGTCTTCTTCTCCCCATGAGTCCAAACTAGTTGTGTCAAGTGTCAAACTTGACAAGAATGTTGCTAAAGGAGTGATGGGAGTATTTTCCATCACTTCTTGTTTCGCCTTGATTAGTTCTACTGACGTTTCATCCTTTTTCTCACTTTCTTTTACCTCTTCTTCTTTCTTTTATTTTTTAGCTTCTTTTCCTTTTTCTTCTTCTTTCTTTTCTTCCATCTTTTCTTCTTCTTTCTCATTTGTTATATCCTTAGTCAATATTTCTTCTTGATGAGTAGGAGGAGTGTTACTACATAAGTTTTATGCCTCTTGAGTGCTTACAAATGTCTCTTCAAACTTATCCAATTCAGTGTCAGTGGTCACCATGGATATCTCTACACTATCAATGATAAAGGTGCTATCCTTTAGTGTCTTTGTCATGGGCACACAATTATCTAACTTTGTTTGTGTTTCCACTGCAAGCACTGAATCTTGAGGACCTATCACTGATGTATTTTTGGGCTCTACCATCTTGACTTCTTTTATGGGTACTTTTGTTGTGGGCACAGTGGCTCAATACATGTGCCTATTCATGAATACTTTCTCGAATGCCTTCTTTGTTTCCTTAGCAACAAGATCATAGTTCTTGTCCATAATGTGCAAAGTCCTTGACTTTTTTCTGAGATGTGGCTTCACTAAGTCTAACAACAAAGACTTCCCATCTAGAGAACATACAAGAAGGGTATCATCTACAATATTTTCCCTTATCCATAGGTCTTCCTCAATAGCCCATCTCTTTTGGAATTCTACGATGTTCCACACATTATTAGGGATCATAGTCTTAAGTTCCAAGACTATCTTCTTGAACTTCAGCATGTGTTTGACTATCATACCATGTATCTTAGATTTGTCTATTTCACTATATTTTTCATAAAACTTCCCTACTTGATCAATTCTTCCCTCATCAATTATTCTTGCACTTAGTACACTAATACTAGGTTTGAAACTTACTTCAAGAGGTTCTTGGGAGTTCTTTCTATTCCTTGTGACTCTTGAGGATGGATGAGTAGTGTTGATCTCTTTCTTCCTCTTTAGCATTGCCTTATACTTAGGAGGAGTAGTAAGGTCAATGGTTTCCTTGGTTGCAGAAGGAGTAACATCAGTTTTACCCTTTTGTTCATCAGATATTTCTATCTTCACCTTCTTAAGATTGGGATCAACTGATTCTTCCTTTGTTGCATCTGTGCTCTCTAATTCCAAAGCAATCTTTTGTTCCCTTGCTTTGTCTAGGTCTTCTTGAGACACTCCATGTATTCTCAAGATTTCTGAGGTAACTTTAGCAACCTTTCTTTTTGTTGCTGCATTGTTTAATACTGCATCAACTTCTCTAGTTTTCTCCTCATAGGTTCCCCATCTTAGCTCATTAAGGTCAGTAGGAGCTGAAATAAATACTTGAGCATATGCTTCTAAAAATTGTTCATCTATTTCATATCCAAGTGGATGAATCCACTTTGTTCTAGGTTCAACTGCCTCCATGCATGTTGTGTCTGTTTCAACCATGAAGAAAATAGTATCCTTGTACTTTTCCACTATCTTCTCCGGTATCCTATACCTCATCTGCATCTTAGCCCTGAATGTCTTTAGCTCCAATGTCATGTAATCCTTCAAGGTGATCTCATTACATGCCTTGAGAGATATTTGAGGCATTGTGGGAATGGATTTGTCTAGATACAAATCAGATACTTTTCCAACAATGTGAAAGTACATATAGATGATCAAAGACCCAAATCTAAATATTTTGGTCTTATCATGCTTGATTGCCTTAATGTTATCAATCAGTTGTGCATGCAAGATTTCACACAGGTTGAACTCTCCATTTTCATTAACAATTCTTATGGCTACAAGAATTGTGGCTACAGACACACTATTCACCCTACTAGTGTGTTGAAACTTGTATCCAAGTATCATATACATTAATTTGATGTCATTTTGCTCAATAGGATCTATGGTCATTCTGCACCTATCACTCCTTGATTTGCAAGTCTGTTCAATAATCTTCCTCACATCTTTACCCACTAGAAGGATGGTGCCTATCCTTGAGAGCCATGTCATTTCATGAATTAGGTCACTAGTAATTCTGACCAACACTTCACCTATCCAAAATAGGTCATCATGAATCTTGCTCAAAAGAATCTTGATCCATTCTGATTCATAGAACTCATATGTCATAGCATACTCCACTATAGTGTGATTATCCTGCCACACATACTCATCCAAGAAGGTTTTGTCTAGTTTTAACATGGTTTCCATGTGCACCCTTAATCTATCCAATCTTAATAGTTCTTTCTTACAGTAGATGTATGCCCTAATGTCCTCGACATACATAAAGCCCATAGGCATGTGGGAGAATGCCCCTTCTAAGTCATCTAGTGTAGACTTAAATGGATGCCTCTTAAACACATATCTTTTCTTCTCTACAACATCAAATACTATAGGAGTAGCCATCACTTACTTTAATATCGCTTCCACAAAGGTTTCTAAAAGATTCTGAATCGACGCGATGAACTAGGGTTTCCACAACTGATTAAATGCACATAAAATCACTTGATGAATCAAACTAAAATCCTTCTCAATCAACTACTAAGAATCTTCTCTTCAAACACTCTTAATTTGAATTCTATGAGAGATCTTCTAAATTTTGTGTACTTTAAAGTAGAATTTATGTCATTAATGCTTGTCACATAAACTAGGTTGTCACTTGGAAATTTCTATCTTTCATTCTGCAAACAATTAGCTAGTGCACTCTTGCACAAAGGTTTCTCTAGTCTCCAAAAGCTTAAGTCCAAAGGTGCATACTCTGATAGTGAGTATACTAGCCACGCAGTAATCTAGAGCTAAATTAGCTCCCCCTATGACCCTGAGGGCCATTCATCTAGATGTAGAGGGTGTGTCCACTATGGAAGCATCCAATACATACTCATCAGCCTTATTCTTCTTTTCTTCTGACCAAATCAAGCCCGCATCCTCTAAAGCTTTCACAAAATTGAATTCTCCTTCGGGATCCAAAACTAGTTCTTCGGGCTTTTTGGGGCTTTCCTGACCTTACGTCCTTGATCTACAAAACTTTGAGATGTGTCTAGCTTTGTTACAAGAGTGACAAATGACTGGAGGCCTTATATTCCTTAGTGCATTGACATGAGTCACCATCTTAAATTGTTTAGCTAAGTGACTATTATAGTTACATATTTGATATGTAACATTCTAAGAACTTCTTTCATTTGACTGATTCTAATTTCTCTGATTATATTAAGTCCTATTATTTTGACTTGTTTTGCAATTCATAGCTCTATGACCAAACTTATTGCATGAATAACAATAACCATTAAAAGGTCTTACCTCTTTACAATTCCTTTCTATGTGTCCATGCTTTTTACATGCAAAACAAGTGCAGTCAACTGGCTTGTGCTCATTCTTAGGTGGTTCAATATGATCCTTGGTTTGACTTCTAGTCTCCTTAGCATGTGAGGTGCCTTTTGGTGCTTTCATTCTTCCTTGCATGTTATCAATCTAATTTTGTGCTTCATTGTATCCAATGCAGCTAGTATCTCCTTTGGCTCTTCTTGCATACAAGGGAGATTCTATCAAATCAAAACTAGTGTGTAATTTGTCAAAGTGATTCTTTGCTTCTTTCAATTTAGATTCCAAGTTTTTTTGTCATTTCTTAGCTCTAAGATGTCCATGTTTTCTTGCCTCAATTCTTCATTCAATTGAAGGTTCTCTTTGACCTATTCATCATAGACTTCCTGATTATTAGTTAGCTTATCATAAAATTTTTCAAGTTGTTCTTTTAAGGATTTATTTTCTTCATTCAGCTTCTTGACCATTGTCCCTAGATCAGTGGTAGAGCATTCTTTCAAATCTTTCCTTAGCCTTTTGATGACTAATTGAGCATCACTCAGTTTTTCCCTTAGTTCTTCAATTTCTCTTTTAGATTTGTCCTAGTCTTCAAGAGTAGCTTCAAGATTTCTTTTTAGATGTTTCATTTCTTCTTTTTCCATGATCTCCTCAAGTGGTTAAACTTCTTTGCTAAAGACCAGAGCTCTGATACCAATTTTTAGGAATGGGAACACTAAGTGGGGGGGGTGAATCAGTGTTCACTATATTTTATCTTTTCACTTATACTTTAAACTGGACTCAAATGCTTAAGTACTGAAATGAACATCCACATAAATATGAAACATGAAATCAACACATAACACCAATATGGTTATGGGGAAACCCAAATAGGTAAAAGCCCTGATGGGAATTGACACCCACTAATATTTTGTACTAGTGTTTTGTGATCCTTGTTAAAAGATCCTTAACCCTGTTAGGAGTTTCTTTACAATGCATTAAGTACAATAGTACTTTTTAGGATTCTTTTACAATAGTCCTTTTTAGGGGAGTGGACTTACTATCCTAGAGCTCACTGCTCAAGTGGTGAAGGCTACAACCTTCTGATCTCAGATACACACTATATTTGCTCGATGAACTATCACTGTGACACTGCTTGTCAAATCAGTTCCTTTGATGCGCTAATGCTATGACCTCTTGCAAAGCTCTAATACATCTTATAGTCTCTTTGCACACTTCTACTCTTCTTATCACAATTCTATATCAACATGCATACTATTTACAATGGGTGCATCTCATATTTATATGCGCATACAAAATAAACAACTAGGTCGGCCCTTAAACCTATTACATACAATGCTTCCAAATGAATTGGCTCAAGCGTGTTTAAAAAAAAACATATATACATGTCAGAAACCTAATTACAATAGGCACATAGCCTTTACATCAATAGAATATAACCGCAACTCAAAATGATAATAGACAACTGCTTATTTTGTTCTTCACTGGCACACACTGGCTGTTAACTTCAACTATCTGTATCTTTCTCATCCTTGCATCTCTGATCATGCACTCATAGACTAAGCATGAATATAGTCTAACCAACTTAACTTTCAAGGTGCACACCATAACTCAATCATACGCACATGTGCGGATGCTCTGAGCTTTGGAAACTCTGTACACTGTCCAATCTTCAACACTTAGCCAATTTCTGATCTTTACATCAAGTGCACTGACTCCAAACTTCTATATGACTTTTTTTCCATAATGACAACACTATATTAAGTCATATACACTAGTATAGCCAACTTGCCAACAGTTCCTATATACCCACTTGGTGCCAATCACATTTTTGTCTTTAAGCCTTGGAACCAATTCTCAAGTTTTTTTTTCTCAATCTACTCCAATTCTTCCTTCATGGAAATGATCCATGATTCATCTATGTATGCCTCATCTATGGATGATGGTTCTACTTGAGAAATCAAGTAGATGGTGTTTGTAGATTGTGACCTTTCTTCTCTGTTTTATAATCTTGTTCTAGTTCCTTTGTTGTTGTCACCAATGATCTGATCCTTAGGATGATTTCTCAGAACATATTTGGGTGTGGTTTATTCCCTTAATTCCACACTTATGCCATTGTCAATTTTTGAAACATTATGTGATTCTTCATTCTCACTTTCTATTATCTGCATATTATTCTCATTTGTATTCATGATTTCAAAAGAAATCTCATAGGGGTTAGGGCCACAATATGTTTCTCTAACATGAAACTTTTCATCTACTCTCACAATATCACTTTCAATCAGCTTCCTAGTTCTTAGATTGTAACATCCATAGGATTTACTTTTAGTAGAGTATCCAATGGATAATCCTTCATAACTTCTAGCATAAAATTTTTCTATACATTCATCTCTCTTAATGCATCATTTACTTCCAAAAATTTTGAAATAACTAATAGTAGGTGTCTTACCATACCATAGCTTAGATGATGTCTTGCATGTACCTTCTCTAATTTGTACTCTATTCATTATATATACAGTTGTACTGATTGCTTCTCTCTAATGTATATGTGGAACCTTTCCTTCTAACAACATTTTTCTTGAAGCATCAAGAACCATTCTATTTATTCTTTCAGCAACACCATTTTGTTGTGGTGTCCTAGGTGTTAAAGTCTACCTCACAATACCATGTTCTTCACAAAAGGTATTGAATTAATGTGAAGTGAATTCTCCACCTTTGTCTAATCTTAAATATTTTATCTTTAAACCTATTTCATTCTCATCTTTTGCCTTATAGAACTTGAAAGTTTCAAATGCTTTTGATTTTTCTCTAATAAATCCTACCCATGTCTTTCTAGAGTAGTCATTGGTGAATATAATAAAGTACATGTCTCAAAAGTATGACCTAGTTTGTGTAGGTCCACATAGATCTATATGAATTAGTTATAGCTTTCCATTTGCTGAGTATCCTTTTCTTGTAAATTTTCTTCTTGTATGCTTTCCCAAGACACACTCTCTGCATGTAGTGTTGGTTGGTTTCACAATCTCAGATAGTTCTCTAGTAGCATTATTATTAGATTCTTCTACCATGTTGTCAAAATTGATATGACAAAAATTTCTATGCCACAATGAACTGTCATTAGTTTTTTCAACAAAACAACTGACCTTAGTAGAGTTTAGCTTAAATATGTTACCTCTAGTCTTAGTACTAGATGTGATTAGTTCTATAGTATCTCCTCTAATAGAGTAATGTCCATCCTTGAATTCTAGATGATAGCCCTTAACCACAAGCTTTCCAACACTTAATAAGTTATGTTTTAAGTCATCCACAAATAGTACATCATCAGTATTAAATTTTCCATCCAAATTAATTGATCTTTTACCAACAATCATTCTAAGGGTATTGTCACCAAATCTTACAACACCACCATCAAAATTCTTTAGCTAAATGAATCTATCTTTGTCACCAGTCATATGATGTGAACATCCACTATCAATTATCCAATCAATTTTCTTATCAACATGAGAAACCAAGGATTTTTATTCATAGATAGGATCTTCTTTTTTATAGCAATAAAACCCAATACATCATTGAATTCATCATCCAAATCATCAGACCCATCACTAGCACAATAGAATTCCTTATCATTCTTGTATTTACCATATTTAGACCTATTCTTAGGTACTCTAATTAGACATATAGATGCAAAATGACCAACCTTATTAAAATTAAAAAAATTCTAAGATAATTTCCCTTCAAACTTACCTTTGCCTTTCATTTCTCTTCTGGTGATCAGGGCCATGATCTTCTCATCCACCTAGTTGTCTAGTCTTTGAATCTCTTCCCATTCTTCAGCATATTCTCCAAGATCTTCATTGTTCTTGCTTACTCTGCTAGATCTAGCTTTAGTAGGTCCAGTTCTATGAAAAGTTTCTTTAAATGCTATCTCCACCTTACGTAGTGTATCCTTTAGCTCTATAGTCTCAAATATAGTTAGCTTGGCTACTAATATCTCTCTAGTGAAATCTTTGTAGTGTGGTATGGTCTCTTCCAAAGAAAGAACTTTGGGTTTGTAGGAAGGACTCATAGATCTCATAATTTTTTCTATGACTTCATCTTTGTATAAGTGCATCCATTATTTCTGATCCCAATCACACATTTAGATACCCTTTGAACATACATCCTTATTGTTTCATCATCCTTCATTTGTATTGTCTCCATCTTTGTTCTCCAATTATGCAACTTTTCTCTCCTAGTGCATTCATCTCCTTCATAGAGTGCAATTTGTCTTTTCCAGCTCTCACTTCCTTTTGTTGGATCTTCGACTTCTATGAATTCACCATCAAATAGTGCATTAACCAAGGCTTTCTTTACAATAAAATTGCATACAAAATTTTTCCTTTCTTCTTTAGTAGTAGAAAGTGTTTCAAGATCTTCCTCTCCTATGATAGGTACATCTTTCCAAGTAATGAGCCAATATTCCAAGCCCATACACATCAAATGATTCTTCATCTTATCCTTCCATGTGTCAAAATTTTCTAAATCAAACTTAGGACTCTCTTTTCTGAATAAGGCCATCTTGATCTTTACCTCAAGTTGTTAGGCTTCTTGACTGAAGACTAAAAGCTCTGATACCAATTGTTATAATAACAGTGTCCCAATAAACTGAGAGCAGGCGGGGGGGGGGGGGGGGGGGGGGGTGAATCAGTTGATGCCAATATAGAATACTTTAACTTTAACTTTAAATTTGATGCCAGGATTTCTGACCTTGTTAGGAGTCAAGTATTACAAGAGAAAGGTCATGGTTAAAAGACAGACCCTATTAGGAGTCTTTTGCAATGTGATCCCAATTAAGGAATCAACCCTGTTAGGATTCTAGTATTGTTAAAGGAAATTACCCTATTAGGGGTATACAATACATCAACCTAATCAAGATATTTAAGATTTAAAGCCACCCTCAGGTTCTCCAAACCTTGCAACTTCAAGTCTAAAATAATTCTACTCTGAAACTGCTTCCAGTCTTCAACTACTGCCAAGAAAGCTCCACCTTGTGCCTAAGTGCACAACTATTATTCTTAAAACAATATCCAATATATCCCTAGGCTTGCATTCACCTCTACATCTCGCACATGCAGTGCCACACTTATTTTCCAAGGAATTCAATCCTTAAATACAAGTTACAACAATTATATATGAGTCGACCTTAATAGAATAAACCCTATTTACAAAATACAAATGGACCCATGCAAAGATGCACATGACCCCTCTTACAATGTTACAACATATAATTATTACATCAATTAATCATTTAGATCAATTGATTAAGCTCACATATATTACTTGAAACATGTTCCAAGTCGACGTTCAAATAGGTCTTTTCCAATGTACACGCCATAGCTAATGTCACCTATATGATCATGACTCCATGTGATTGCAATAAGATCTCAAGATAGTGTTCGAAATGAACCTATGTTTGCACATCATAACTTAAACAACCATGAGTGCTATCCACAAAGTTCTACAATCAACTCTGTGAAAATATAGTTTTTGTCTTCTGAAAACTGGTCATCAAAAATTCATTCATAACTCTCTCAGATCAACTCATAAGAATGTGTGATCACATATGGTGACCCAAGACATCATTAGGAGTCTCCCTTTAAGTGTGCACATGCTTATTCATTGTATGGTGTTCATAAAATTCTCTGCAACCTATTTTGTAAGCTCCTAAGAAACCAATCAATAGCATATGTTACCATCAATGACAAATTCTGACATGAATGCAAAACATAATCAATGTAGCATGCCTCTACCATTACTAGGATACTCCCCCATAGGAATACCATCAATGTTCATGCTAACAATTCACCTCAACAAGGCCAAATTATAGAGGGGGGTACCACACAAGCTTGAGATGAAGAAACTTGGACCTTGTACCATCTTAGCAAACTATGGAAACAATGCCTACAAGTTTGATTTACCCTAGTACATTGGGCTCTCACCAGTCTTTGATGTGGCAAACTTGGTACTATATAAAGGACCCATTCTAGTTGCACAACAAAGCCACGAAGATGTGGTTGAAGAGGTACAAAGTTTCCATTTTCCAACTCCACCTCCACTACAAGCTGAAAAGATTCTTAGTTCAAGAGTGGCGAAGAAGACTGGGCACAAGATCTACATGGAACATCTACTAAAATGGCAGGGACATGAAGATGTTGAGGCTACATAGGTGTCAAAAATAGATTTCTCCAAGTTGGGCATCAATCCTAACTTGATCAAGTCAGGATGACTTGACTTCTTTTGTTGGGCAGTATGGTGCAGGAGCACCTAAGATTTAGGCTAAGTCCTAGTCCATTTTTGGCTTGCACTGATCCTAGCTAGACCAGGAGTTGCTAAGGATTCCTTATGAGTCTTAAGTGTTATAGGAGGTCTTCTAGATATTTTAGTTTTCATGAGGGTTAGTAGAGCTTGTGAAGGAGTAAGGTGTACCTAGGAGCTACTTTTAGTCCTAGACTGAAGGGTGGAGTTAGAAGTGCCAAAAGACCTCAAGCATGTTATGAGGCAATGGTTTGAGCCAAAAGAAGGATTAGAGAGGCTAGAATATATTCCTAGATGGTTAGGAGTGTGTGAGCCAAGCAAGGAAGCAAAGTTGTAAAGAAAGAATGCAAAATTGCAAAAGTTGCAAAATTACATTGTCATGACAATATTTTATGTTGTCATGACAACTTTTGTCTTAAAAGGTGACCGAAACCAAACTTAGGCTTGTCTTAGGACCTATCCACCCTCATACTTGGGAAAACCTTTTAAATACCTCAAAAATCTTGAATCCCGAGGTTGGGAGTTTTAACATTTAAGTTTTATTGTTTAGATTTGTGCGGACAATGTCTCAGTCCTGTCACAGTTTGCATTGTAATTTGTGAAGAGACTTAGTAATGGATTGAAGGAAGGATCTTATTTTCATTTATAGTTTTTTTGAGTGTGTACTTACATTCTGTAGAAGTAGGGGCTTTGTAAATAATTGTTCTTTTCTGTTTTAAATCTTTTGTTTTAAGCGATTTTGCTAGTATGTATGTAACAGACTGTGTAGACATGGATTCTCCATAAAATTGCACCGTACAAATCATCACGGCTTGTTGGGACATGGAAGTGAAGCCAATGTACATTGTACATAGCCAAGGAGGAGTGTTGGAAGGAAGATCTTCTATTTTTAAGATGTTCCCCTAGGCAAGCAAGAGCTATGCCTGACTAGGAACGAGGAAGGGAAAAGAGATGTAACTTGTAGGGGTAATTGTGAAAATTTAATTTATAACCTTGGACATTTACATTGTGTCCATATAGATATTTGGTGAAGAGTTGAGGGCCAAGCCAATCCATTTGGCTACTCATTCACTCCTTGGATCAAAGAAGACTAGGAGAGTCCTAAAACCCTCATAGGCTGAATAGGGTACTATATGAAAGTGTGGAAACATAAGACCCATAAAATATCTTGAGTATACCTAAGGGAAGAAGGAATCCATATTTGGTTTGAGGGATCCTTTGGAGTGAATGGGCTAAAAAGCCTAAAACCCCAGGTTAGGAGACCTAATAGGGGCTAAAGGGCTACAAGGCCTAGAAGACAAAATTTGGAAATCGGTAAGGAAGCAGATTCAAGAACTTGGTGGATTGAGCCAAGACTTCTTGTTTGACATGATTGTGACCACCTCCACACCCCTACAAGTTTATACACTTTTTTTGGAGTTCAAGCTATCTGAGAAGCATGGGAAGAGAAGGAATATTCATACCTTGGTAGGTACCCTAGGGGATTAGGAGTGGGATGCTCCAAGAAAGGACATTGTGAAGGTCAATAGAAGACAAGGAGACACCTTGTTGTGACCCTGATCAGAGCATTAGGGAGTTGGGAGTTTAGGAACCTAGATTGGTCCTAACAAGAGAAAGTAACCCTAGAGGTACCCTACCATGGAACCCCTGCCTTATGTACTCTTTTCAATAACATAGTTTACAACAGTTGTCATCAATAAAACTATATACAAATTTGTAAAATCACTTGTAGTGTAATGCAACACTTTGGAGGACAATGTATAATTTGCATTTTTTCCTTTTTGGGACAATTACATTGCTTACAAGACAACTCATGAATTATATTATCTACAAATGTTTGAATGGACTTATATTGCAATATCTTTTTCAAAAGGTACATTATATTGCAATAGCTTTTGCAAATGCTTTGTACCAGTTCAAATGTTATTCAATTCAAAATTTATTTTGACTATACTATATAAACACAAATGATACAACTAAAAATTTTATTTTGTTCTTATACTTAAATTGCTTTAAACAAATATTTTTAAGATAATGATGAAAGTGAAAATAGAAATTAAAATGTTTGATTTAAAAAATTATTTACAATTTGATATTAAAGTTCATGTCCTTCAAAAAAAAATACTTTAAAAAAATATGAACTTTACACATTATTAATTATTATTACTATCAAATTCAATTTTCACTATTAATTATTATCACTATTATATTATTAAACATATATTTAACTATTTGTACATTTCCTTTTAGTACAAGTGCTAGTAGATACTTAAAATTCCTTTCCTCTAATATTTTTTCACTTTTAATATTTTTGTATAAGTAAGCAGTTTCTATCATGTAAAAAACATGTAACTTGTTGAGACATAAGTGCGAAACCTAGAAGCGAGTCATCTTGAAGTAGGAAGCCATCACACATTGTCACTCGAGGAAAAAATAGTAAGAATATTGAAGGCGGCAAAAACCACTGAAATGAGCCCCCCGTAATTTGTTGAAAGCGACAATTTACCACCTCTTCACGTGCATTCAGCAATTATTCAGTAATATGTGTATATTTTTTATATTCCTTATAATATATCGAAGAATAGGCTATTTATAAGCTTTTTAAAATTACACTTAAAGTACAAATGCGTGAATCTAGAATATTTAATAAAAATGGTTGGCTTCTCTCTGCTCTCTCGATTGAAGAATTGGGTATTTATTTTATTTATTTTTATAATAGAAAGATATATGTTGCCTTGAAAATTTTTCGAGAACAATTGAAAAAAATGAAATTGTGCTATAAAATTATTATTTTAGATTGAGTTTTGAAAATAAAAGATTAATTAGAATATATTAAAAGGTTGTAATTGATTAAAATATTACATTTAAAAAGTAAGTTTTAAAAGAATAAGTGATATCTCTGTTTTTATTTATAATATTTCTTGAACTTGTGAATTTGGAAATAATGAATTAAAATTCTTGTATAATTTTGCAGTCTTTTTGTATTACTAAATTGGAAAAATAAATCATCAAATAACTCCTTCAATACTCCTTGAAGTTACATTTGTCAAAGAAGTCACTAAGTTGACCACTTCCTTCACCACTTGAAGTTGCATATAAAAAAAATATTATTTATTTAATTGTCCTAACTTATTTTTGTCCTCTTTTAAACCAAGTTCGACTTGACTTACAATTATATTCCCCTCCAAAGATCTGTGTTATTCTACTTCTTATATATATCTTGAATTGACTTCAACATAATTAGGCATTTCCTCTTCTAAAGGGAATAGTATGTCTCTTCTTAATTTTTTAAATATGTTTGCAACAATACAAATTATTCAGTAATACTTTAAATATGCTTGAAGCAATAGTAGTACTAGTTATGTTTTTTTTTCTTTTGTTAGATACCCTTATTTTATTGACTGTTCTTTTGTTGGGCATGTCTATCTACTTGATTATGATGAAGGCATGTTGAGTATTTTGAGGTGATTGAGACACAAATTGTTCTTTTTTACATGCATCTACAGAAGTGGTCATACTAATGATATTTATTACATTTGAAAGGCAAATGGTGGTAATCAAGATCTTGCATATGTGGTCATCCATCTAAATTCAGTTCAATAGTTGTAATGAGACATCTCCTTAAATTTACTTCCGTGCAAATTAAAGTTAATGCAAAATTGCCTTTTTTATCAGACTATCAATAAAAGTGGCCTAATATGTTTCCCATACTAATCAAAGATTTTCATCCCCAAAAATTGAAAAGATGTAAGAAAGTTTCAACCAAACAAGTTTTATATTAATATATTTTAATTGAACACAAAGAATTCTCTTCTACAAAATCAAGTGCTAATTTTGCTCTTCCATCAAGGCTTCCATGGAGATTAATCCAATCATTCTTCACTAAAGAACTACAAACATTTCAATTAAAATTTTTAAACAAAATGTCACTCTAATATAAAATTATTTTCAATAGACTAACTAAATCTCTAATTGTCAGCTTTTGGTTTTGTAAGGACCTTTTGCTAATTGTGATTGATCACATTTCTCTTTTTCTTTAAGATAAGTTTAGTTTGTTCTTATAGCTAATTTGAAATTGGATCTAGACATTTCATGATTTACAGCTTTATGAAGTTTGATCCAAAATATCAAGAAATAAATTTACACAATTGATTTCAAAAATTATACAAATAACTTCAGAAAAGTTTACCTTAATCAAAACTAAATCTCAAATTATATATAATTTTCTGCAAGAGAACTAAAACTCTAATACCATGATACGTTCTCTGAACCAGGTAAAACTTCTCATTTACAAGCTCAGATCGATCACTGAAGTAATCCATATTATTATTTAATATTTCACCTTCTTGTCATCCTTCCACTCAATTGATAACCAAAAAGAATACCCCAATTAATCAAGCCCAGCACCATATCCTCCAGTGGATCAAATTTCAAGAGATTCTTCTCTAAGAAACGTACAAAAAACACTAGCAGAAATCTGTCAGGAAGCTCAACCAAATGAGTTCTTTTATGGTTTCCAATAAAGTCTGCTGTGCCGGATCATTTTCTGAGAAACAGAGTCGGCAAATCCAAGCAAAGTTATGGAACTGATATTTTCTCCTCCTCTTCCCTTTATCTTCACAGCTTTCGCTCTGTCTTTAGGGATTCTCGTCCTTATACTCAACTTGAAACGGAAACCATCTCATAGGCTTCCTCCAGGAAATTTAGGCTTCCCTGTTATTGGAGAAACCCTGCAATTCCTGTGGGCACTTCGATCAAATAAAGCCCAAGAGTTTTTCGATAAAAGGGTGAACAAATTCGGCCATGTTTTCAAAACTTCATTAATTGGGCATCCCACAGTAGTAATCTCAGGATCCTCTGGAAATCGCTTCATACTGTCCAATGAGAATAAGCTGCTAACAAATTCATGGCCCTCTTCTTTCCTGAAACTCATGGGGAAAGACTCTGTTTCAAGCAAAAGTGGTGAGGAGCATAGGATTCTGCGTGATGCTCTTTCAGGGTCACTGGATCCTACAGCATTGCAGAGCTATTTGTCCCAAATTAATGCAGTCATTCAAGATGAGATCAACAGACAATGGAAAGGAAAAGATGAAGTAAAAGTGCTTCCTCTGGTAAGGCACCTTCTGTTTTCCATTTCAAGCAGCTTGTTCTTTGGCATAAGTGACAAGCGTGAACAGGAACATCTTGATGGGCTTTTTGACACTGTTCTTGCGGGAACTTTGTCTGTTCCAGTGAATCTTCCCGGAACAAGTTTTCATAGGGCTCTGAAGGCACGGTCGGAGGTGGATAAAATTCTATCATCTGTGCTAGAAAGGAGAAGAAATGGTCTTGATTCGATTAATCTGGATCTGCTCTCTGTTTTCTTGAGCTTCAAAGATGAAAGAGGGAACCCACTCAAAGACAGAGAGATCTTGGACAACATTTCATTGTTGCTTCATGCTGCATTTGGGAGCACCATTTCAACAATCACCATTATGCTTAAACTCCTGTCCTCAAATCCAGAATGCTACCAAGAGATGTCCCAAGGTATGTCTGTACACTCTCCATTATCTTATCTCCCTGTTTAGTTGTATTTAATACATAAAGAGATCTTTAAGGAGGGCTGCTGATGAATTAACTAAGGAAGAGTTGATAAGCATAATGATCAAATACATAAACCTAAATTCATAAGCATTTGGTATTGAGTTTAAAAATATTAATAGACCCACAATTCTTTGTAGGAATTGAAGTTTAGGAAGAATGCCCACTAGTTCAAGAGACCATTTGAATTGGAAATGGATGTCTGAAAACACCACAAATAAATAAAAAATTGCCCTCTCAACTGTCAACTTCCTTTATGTTTTCAAATTTGTAAATCTACCATAGATATAGTGGTAATTCACAACCCCTGCTTTCAGCTGAATAGTATTGTACCTCTTTGTCGGTACCATGGCATGGGAATGTGGTTCAATATGATTGAGTCAGAGTACCATTAGAATGGGTGATATTTTAAGAAGTTCCAGCAGATTATTTATTATTAGGAGAGATGAGTTGATGTGAATCATATTAATGAAATATGGTTAATGAGTTTGATTCAAAAATTAAATAATTGAATACTATTACTGTCATAACTTAATACACTGCATTACCAATCAATTGATTCTATGGTTCATACTTCTGTTATTTAGATCAATTTATGCGCTTGGCAAGGAAATCTTCGGAGCCTATTCAGCTGTACCCTGTTATTATACTAGATATGTCAAATTTGATCTGGAAAAACCTTCAGATCAAGGATAAATCCAGAATACATACATATAGTGGTAATTTCAAATATGCTAATTTCAGATTTTAGACAACCCTGCTTTCAGAAAAACAAGATTACATTTCTTTGTTTGTTGGTACTATGGTATGAGGAACACTAATATTGTTTAAAAAATTGGTGAAGTATATTTGAGTTTGAATAGTATTGGAGTGGGTGACTTCTTGAAAGTTTGATGTTTCATTTCTATCAGCTCATTTAATTGCAATAGACATTAATACAACCATTCATTCTTATGAGAAATATGTTCATATGAACTGCTACTTATGAAAGATAGATTAATAAATTTGACTCAAAAACTACAAGATTGAACTGTGATAGAAATATCATAACTTAATGCACTAAAAAACAAAATCTTCCTTATCAATCAGGAGGATTTTTAAAGAGAAATTTGGAGAATAAATCTGCATGGTTGATACCCCAGTTAACTTGGTCAGGAGATCTTCAGGGCCTATTGGGCTGCACCCTCTTACTAGACTAGATGTGTCAAATTTGATCTGGGGCAAAATCTTCAAATCAAGGATAAATTGGGACCTGTGACGCTCTAACATCTTATTTATGAGTAGAGATCTAGTTTAGTTTATTATCATTAAGTTATCTGTTATCTGTGTAATTCAGAGCAACTGGGGATAGCTTCCAGGAAAAAGGAGGGGGAAGAAATCACATGGAATGATTTGAGAGATATGAAATACACATGGCAAGTTGCTCAGGAGACTCTGCGGATGTTTCCTCCAGTGTTTGGAGGATTTCGCAAATCCATAACAGATCTCCATTATGATGGTTATACAATTCCAAAAGGCTGGAAAGTAAGCTTTGCAAACTGCATTATCTTATGAATTCTTGTTGATTTCATTCAGGTTGTAAAAACTTCTAGATTAAGATTCAACACAACTGTTAATTCATACCTTGTGGACAGCTATTATGGACGCCTTATACAACTCAAACGAAGGAAGAATATTTCTTGGAGCCAGAGAAATTCAGACCTTCCAGATTTGAAGAGGAAGGGGCAAATATAGCTCCTTATACGTATTTACCCTTTGGAGGAGGCATTCGAGTATGTCCAGGATGTGATTTTGCAAAGATGGAGATACTCTTATTTGCCTATCACTTTGTCAAAGCTTTCAGTGGGTACTCTGCAATTGACCCAGATGAAAAGATATCAGGGAATCCATGTCCTCCACTTCCTGCCAAAGGATTTCCAATAAAGCTTTTCATTAGAGAAAAATAAAACAATATTAGATGTTATTTTCTAAATTATTTTATATGTTGGATTGGTAGATGTGATATTCTCTATTAAGCTTTTGTTCTCCACTTTTTGTTTCATATACTGTACTTAATTTTTAATTTTGCTGATACGCTGATGTTTTCGGGCCAGGCTTGGCCTTTCTGTTATTAAATTTTTTTGATCTTCTTATAGTTAATAAAAAAAATTATTTTATATGTTGGATTAGTAGATAAAGATAGGGTTGTGTCACTTTTCTTTTCTAGATGGTTGGCCCTTTTTATTTTTCTTTATGTCCCATAAATGTTTACCCATTTTTTAGTTTAAAACAAGAGATTTACATACATAATGAAAACTGCATTCTTTGTAGCTCTTTTTTCCTGTTTATTTTACAATCACTTCATTATTTATTTTGAATGTCATGATCATTATGCAAGTGTTACTTTTTAATATGGAAGTTAATGATATTAGTTTTTCACAATCTATTATGTTCACAATAGAATCCAAATACAGCCAATGGATTTGGAAGATTTGTGGATCATACTCCCTGATCCATCATCAAGATGAAAGAGGGCATAAGGAAAAGCAAAAAATCATGGATGCACTCTCATCATGGTGATAGATCATGAAGAGTGATCCAAAATGTTGATATAAAAACTCTCACACAATACAATCCAAAAACAACAAATGATCAATTTGAAAGTTAATTTTTTATTATAAATTTTACTTCATACCTATATTTTAGAATCTAGATTTAAGTTGTACATTTATGCTCTAATTATATATTTAATTTTAAAATTTAGTTTCAAATATAGATTTAATTTAACTTTTTAAAAATTAATTATTATTCATAATATGAGTTTGAAAAGTTTGAGTTTGTGTATCGAGGTATTGTATAAAAGGATAATTCTTAATTCACTTTTAAGGATCCAATTTATCCAATGAATTTGTCGATTATTACAACATATCATTCAAATACATAAAGAGTAGGAATTTATAGTGATTTTCTTACTACATTTGAATTTTCATGAAGTCTTTAACTTTATAAAAATCTACCAAAACATTTGTATGTTAACAAAATATGATTCGTTGTGACGTCCTTATACAATGAAAAACTTTCTTCCCCCACTATGAGGCATGTGAGGTACATTTATCTTAAATTTATTTATTGTAGAGTTAACATATACATTATGACCTATTATAGGTTTCTTTGGGATTACCCTTCAGTTCCTTTATGTGAATCTCAATGTGACTTTCTCCTCTTCATGTTTAGCACAAACCCTAACTATTTAAATAATTCTTGATTGCATGACACCACCTAACATTTATGGTTGATAGTTAGGATTTAATCCTCATTAGGTTTTGTAGGATTCATGCATTGGAACATGGTAAGTAGCTCATTGAATTTTGGAGGAGAGCGTGGTGTTTCTAACTAGCTATAGGTCAATCTTCTAGTTCCATTTGTGTGTGTATTCTATCCATGGTTATTTTGACACCATCCAAGGATTGTCTAATGGATATCCTATCTCTATTGGCATCTATTTCTCTTCTCTATATATTCTTGGTCTTTCTTGTATAGTAAGGGATTTTTCCCACTAAAATAAAGGTAGGGATCTAGTCCTTATGTAGATTTCATTCAATCATATCTGCAATTCTAGATATCTTTTTAGCTCTTGTAAAATGATTGACCAACCACTCCTCTTTTGGACGTTGATTAATGAAAAATTATCTTAAAATTTTAAATTTTTATATTGTATCCCATAGATTTCAGTTTGATCCTATTCTTTCAAGAACTATATATTTATTTTCTAATGCTCCCATTGAAGTAAGTGAATAGTCTTTCTATTTTTTTATTTTGATTGGTTATAGAATTTGGAATTAATATAAAAAGTAGACATGCATTTCTACATTAGAGATAATCTTCACACGCAACTGGTAGAGGCAATGTTTTACCCGATGTTCTATATGACCTCCTACCGAGTCTACCTCCTTGCTACCCAAACCAAATTTTGGAGGCTAAAGACAAAAGGGTCACTTTCTTATCCTAATCAAGAATGTACAACAACTATTTGTAGTTAACACTCAAGAGGAACATAAGGAAGGCCAATTATATGATAGTAAGTGATGCATTGGTATTTGTTGTTATCAAAATGATTAAGGGCGAATTTACAAAAGAATCTCCCCAGTAGTAGAAACCTAAATAAAGAAGTTTGGGAGTTATTTTATTTAGTTCAAAACCTTTTCTTACCTCAGGTTGGTTGTACAATCCAATCCTTCTAGCTCCCCAAATATTCATGTGATAGATTGATTATCATAGAGCTTTGTAGATATGTAGTAGATGTTCAAAATATTATAGTGAGCAAGCACAACTCTCATTTTCTATTCCCCATCAAGGTGGGGGCATATAGTTGTAGAAACATGAAGGTGGTAAACTTTTTGGGCCTTGAGTGGGTAGATTACATGAAGGCCATCAAAATTACCAAAGACAACTTCAACCTAATTGCTACTTTCAACCATGTGATGGGAACCCACTTAAAACAAGTGCCACATGAGGACCATTCAACAAATTATGTGGATGAGTATGATGTAAAGGTCTAGGACTTCTGTAGAATGGACCTTGTTTTAGTTGTAGATGTCACTATTTATTGTATTTTAGAAGACCATAAATCAAAAGATGGTGAAGATAAATTGCATCCAATATATAACCAGAGCAAGATCTTTGATTAGGCTATTTTAAATACAAATGTGTACATGATTTACAATGTGAACTTTGTGGGCCTTGAGTGGGTAGATTACATGAAGGCCATCAAAATTACCAAAGACAACTTCAACCTAATTGGTACTTTCAACCATGTGATGGGAACCCACTTAAAACATGTGCCACATGAGGACCATTCAACAAATTATGTGGATGAGTATGATGTAAAGGTCTAGGATTTCTGTAGAATAGACCTTGTTTTAGTTGTAGATGTTTCTATTTATTGTATTTTAGAAGACCATAAAGCAAAGGATGGTGAAGATAAATTGCATCCAATATATAACCAGAGCAAGATCTTTGATTAGGCTATTTTAAATACAAATGTGTACATGATTTACAATGTGAACAGATGGACTACCAAGAAAAAGAGGTCCTAAAATTCACAAAGGATTGGCTTGCAAAGCCATATAAGATGAGCATAGTACCTAAGGCTAAGGATGTGGATCAAGTGCCCAAGGATAGACCAAATCTCTTCAAAGAGAAGGAAAATAGAACCTCCTCCATAATCACATCATATAGGACATGCTAGAGTGGTATTAGAGAATATACGAAGCACAACCACTAGCAAAAGGAGAGAGAAAAGGATAAAATTGATGTTACTACGTACTACTACTAAAAGTCACGTTGCAACCATTCTTGTTTCCACATTTTTTCCTATTTCTACTAAATATATTACTCTTCTTTTTATTTCTCCCTCCCAACCCAAAACAAAGCCATTTACGATAAAACTTAGGAAGAATAAACCGAGGGTTCCTCCCAAAGTTCATAGGAGATTGAAGAAAGGGCCTCTGATGTCAACGGTTGAGGAAGAAGAAGAGGGGGAGGAAGAAGATGCACCTCTTAAAAGGAAAAAAAGAACTACTAGATCAAAAGATCCTACTCAAGGAGATATTACATTCAAGAAAATAGCAACACCTTCTCCTACTAGATAAACACGAGAACAATCAAAGAAACTTCCCCTTCATGACATTATGGAGGTTCATGATATTGAATTTGATTCAGACATTGGTCCAAGGGGAAAAAAAATAGGAGCAAGAGGTTGAAAAGGAGAATCTTGCTCAGGAATATCTATTGGGAGGGGATGAGGTCTTGTAAGTGGACATACTAGATGTAACAATTTTTGAGGCCCCACAAGGCACTTCTTCAAGTTGTAAATAGGTTAATATGGAGGTGCAAGATGATTTACAAGAAACGTTAGGAGATATATACATTGGAGATAAAGAGGAAGGATATTTTCCTTAGTTCCAAGTCCCAATAGGCCCTTGAGAGGAGAATCTCTCAAAGCCACCAATAGGAGGAGATTGACAGAGGGGAAGAAATTAAAGATCCTAAGAGAGATTAGACTCCTCCCAAGAAAGAAGAGAAATGAGATACATCTTATTCTAGTCATTGAGCCACTCCTCCCAACTATGACACAACCCCACTAGGACAAGAAGAAGAAGGGGGGTGGGAAGAAAACATTTTTGGATTGAGAATCTATAAGCCTTCTACTTTTGTTAGCACTCAAATGTGGTTATACCAAATTTTCCACAAGCAGAAGTGGATTTATAAGGATATTGAGATACAAGATATTACCCTTTTGGATCATACTTTTAGAGCAAAAGAACCTAGGAGGAAAGAGAAAAAGATAAAAACAAATTAGCTTATAATTTGAGAGGGATTTGGAAAGCCCAAATAGCAGTATCTCTTGTAGATAAGCTAGAAGAGGATATGTTAGAAGAATACTATCAAGTGGATGAGATAGACCTAGGTGTATTGACCATGACAAAAGAGAAGAACCTCTTGCATCAATTTGTCATGGTCATTTTTAAATGAATGTAAAAATATGGGAATACTAAGGAAAACCTTCAATTCTAGGATAAACATCTTAAAAAGTAGATCCACTAATTAGTAGGTCTTATTGATACCCTAGCTCCTTCTAATCTTCAAGTAGCATTAGACTCTTGAGGTCAATTTTATAAGAATAACTCTTTTTTGATGACATGTGTTGAATAGATGAGAGAAATAGAAGAAATGAGATCAGAAGTAATAAAGGTAGTTTTGAAGGCATGTTCACCAAGATGGTGAACAAAAAGGGTGTTAGAATAACTAAGAGGGGGGTGAATCAGTTATCAACAATCCCAAATACAAAATGTAAGACTTCAAAACAAATTCAGCTAAATCTGCAGCTCGGTAAACAATAATACTTAAACTTTCTATGATTTTACTGATTACCATTTAATTGCTCATAGTGATTACCGACCAAATCAGATATGTAATATGTAAAGTATGACAATCAAACAATTGCCACAATAAACATATAACACAAAAGATTTAATGTGGAAACCTTGTAAAGGAAAAAACCACCTGGGATCGATAACCCAAAAATTGTTCACTCTTCTGAACTGAGCTCGGTGAAGAGCCAACCCTGTTAAAAATTATAAAACACACTGTAAGGTGTGACCTTGTTAGAGGATTTAACACTAACAATTATCATCCAACCAACATTCACTATAGGGTTGACAGGATAACAAATGTACATTCTATGAATGACATTACTAGACTTTCAAGTCTACTCGGTTAAGAGATTTATCTGTTTAAAATGGTTAAATTGTAACAACAGGTGATTTGATTACAATATAACTTTTATTGCAAATGTTCAAATCTATATTATGCTCATTCAAATCCTCTGATCAACATATCAATTCTGTTTCAACAATATTCAGTGACTTATTGTCTCTCAGTTATAGCTTTCTGATGCATGGTAATCTCTGCAGTTCAGTTCTCCTTAACCAATTTGATTAGGCAAGCATGAAGCAATGTTCACGCGATATCTCTGTAGTCTCCTTCTTCCGGCATAAGTTTCATCATGAAACCCTAGTCTCTTAAATAGACAAGTAAACCATTTTCTTCTCATACATCAGATTTTTCCGCTTAATCTCCTTCATTGATTTTGCCACTTAAACCTTCCTCAATAATTGTGTCAGTAACATGTTTTGATTCCATCCATCAGATCTTTTCTGAATTTTTTTGGTTGTTGATCTCGTAAAAAACTTTGTCTTCCATCCTGATTACGAGGTACTTTCTATCTCATCAACTTGTATCAATGATTAGGATTAAAGTGGGAAAATACTGAAATCTAATTTTTCCAAAATTTCATATGTTTTAGTAAATTGCAATTTTGAGGGTCTTCGGTGCATTTCTGGGAAAATATGCTGCCATGATGGAACATCTATGTTTTCAAAATTTGGTTCAAGATTATTTGAATACCTTTCCAAGGCATCAAACGGTTCGTAATTCGGAGCTAGGATGAGAAAGTTATGCCTTCTCCAAGTGGACCTAAATTTTATATTTAGTTTTTTTGATAAATTTTGATAGTTTTAATAGTTTAATTGTAATAAACATTATGATGACTCTTCATTTCAATTCCAAGGGATTTGTGTGACCCTTGGGATCCATCCGACTTGTATAAACTCCAATTTTGAATAGAATGGAGACAGTTTTTGGTTTGCAATCTTGTTGTTCTCAATTTTCGTGTTGAATTCTACAATACTGTAGGTATCACACCAAGTATTGTAATCTGGTTTTCATAAATCAGATCAGTGGTATCAAAGTGGGAACGCTCCTTTATGCCAATTTATACAAGGTCTTCCTACCAAAGATTAGGATTGGATACACAAGATTTGTCAAAATACCCACCTTTGAGACGCACACGATCGAAGATGTCAGACGATGATGTTAAGAAGTTGGTCGAGGAAGCTTTAAATAAGCAATGAGAGGAGATGATGAGTCAATTTTCACACCTCCTACAGAAGCAAAAACCCTCTGAATCTGAAACATCATTTCATGGAAATACCCCTTTCAAAATGCAGGTCAATTTTGACATCCCAAATTTTGAAGGAAAGGTCGATTCTGAAGTTGTTGATAACTGGTTATCAAAGTTGGATAGGTACTTTTCTGTAAATAATTTCTCAGATGCTGAAAAGATAACATTTGCTCTCCTCAAAGCTAAAACCCATGTGAAATTAGCATGGGAAACCAAAGTAGCAAATAAAGAACAAGAATTAGTTGTTGAATATGGTTTTATACTATCTCTTAATAAGAAGCCAACATGGGGAGAATTTGTGGAATACATAAAAGAAGCTTACCTCCCGGAGGATGTATATGAACAAAAATACATAGAATGGCAACTTCTTTGATAAAAGAGGGATCAGTCTGTGCAAGATTACACCAATACATTCCATTCACTTTCAGCAAAACTCGGTATTGATGATTCAGAGAAGCATCGAATTTTGAAATATCGGAGTGGACTTCACAGGTATATTCAAACAGAGATGGAATTTTTAAATATTGAGACATTAGCAACTGCCTATAAATATGCTACAAAAATTGAAGAAAAATCCAAGCAAAAAGGGAAGAGGGACTACTTTGCAAACAACAAGCCAAGGGTTGAAGGTGGCAATAAATTTGTAGGAAAACAGGTGACCAAGGAACTTCATTCAAATTCACCCAAGAACACATGGTGGTCTACTAAAAAGATAGACACAGGCATGTGGTGTGAGATGCATAAGTCCCCAACCCATAATACAAAGGATTGTCGAAGTATTAAAAACTTGATGACAGAAATACGAGGAGAGGAAGCTCAACCTAAATCATCACCAATAGATAATTCTGAGAAAGAGGAGAATGATTCCATCATAGAAGCAAACCCATATGCCATAGTTGGAACTGCTAAAGTATTGCCCCGTGAAGATGAAGAGAGACTTTTTCATTCACAGATGTGGGTTGATGGAAAGCCTCTGCATTTTATTGTTGACAATGGGAGTCAAAAGAATTTGATCTCTAGGGAGACAGTCAAAAGATTAAATCTAAAAGTGACAAGACACCCACAACCATACTCTATGGGATGGGTAAATGAGGGACAAGATATTCAAATAAATCAACAATGTCATTTTCCATATTCAATCAAGCCTTCAAGGATGAAGTGATATGTGATGTAGCACCATTGGATGTATGCGATGTCTTGTTGGGGCAGCCATACATGTATCAGAGGCATGGGGTGTATGAGTCCAGGCCAAATAGTGTTACAATCAAGCTTGGTGGGAAGAGGTATCGAATACCAGAGGTATGTCCAACACAAATTGCTTCTTTAATTAGTGCTAAACAATGTAAATGCTTGATTGCTCAAACTAGAGCTTTTGTTGTACTCATGATTCACCTTGAACAAACAAAGTCAGTTGTTCTTAATACACATGCTAAGGTTATAGAGAATCAACAAAATCAGATGGATAAAATTTTGAAAGAATATCACAGTGTGTTTACACCACTAGTGGGAGTACCAACACACTGTCAAGTCAAGCACTCTATTGATTTAATCCCAGGCACATCGCTACCACATGAGCCAATATATAGGAGGTCAGTTTTGGAAAATGATGAGATTAAGAGACAAATTTAGGAGTTGATTCAAAAAGGACACATTCGTCCAAGTGCTTCACCTTGTGGAAGTCCAATTGTCCTTGCTAAAAAGAAAGATGGGACATGGAGGCTTTGTATTGATTATAGAGAATTAAACAAAATCTCTGTTAAAAATAGATATCCAATCCCTCGTATTGATGATTTGTTGGACCAACTTAGGGGGGCTAAATTCTTTACAAAAGTTGACTTGAAGTCTGGATACCACCAAGTACCAATTGATCCAGCAGATGTGTGGAAGACTGCATTTAAATCTAAGGAAGGTTTGTTTGAATGGTTGGTCATGCCTTTTGGCCTACAAATGCCCCAGCCACATTTATGAGATTGATGAATGATGTGCTTAGACCATTCATTGATTCTTTTGTAGTTGTTTATGTGGATGACATACTCATCTTTAGCAGGACTTGGTCTGAGCATTTGCAACATGTTGAACAAGTTCTTTCAACTCTGCAAAAACACAAACTTTATGCCAACATTGAGAAGTGTTCTTTTGGTATGCAGAGTATTCAATACTTAGGGTATATCATTGACACTGAGGGTGTTCATGTTGATTCAGTAAAGATTCAAATAATCCAAGATTGGCCATCCCCTAAAAATTTCACAGAGCTTCACAGCTTCTTGGGCTTAGCCAACTTCTATTGCAGATTTGTGTTTGGTTTCTCACACATATCATGGCCTCTTAATCAATCACTAAGGGATGGAGCACAAGCAAAATTTCAGTGGACAGAGGCAAAGCAACAAGCATTTGAGGATTTAAAGAAAAGACTATGTTCAGCACTAGTATTGGTCCTTCCAGATCTACACCAAGCATTTGAGATAGAAAAAGATGCATTAGATTATGCTCTTGGTGTGGTACTCACACAACATGGGCATCCTGTTGCCTATCATAGTGAAAATTTTTCTGATACAGTACGTAGGTATCCCACCTATGATAAGGAGTTGTATGCCATTGTTCAGGCTTGCAAACAATGGAAACACTATATACTGGGAAAGGAAACTGTTATACATACAGACCATAAACCACTCCAATTCTTGCAAACACAAGGGAAGCTATAGAATGATATACATCAACGGTGGTCAGCCTATTTACAAAAATTTCACCTCAACATTCGTCATAAAAAAGGAAGCAGTAATAAGGTGGTAGATTGTTTGAGTAGGCCTCCAATTGCAGGTTTGACAATAGTGTTGGATTCATGTGGTCATCAATCATCCACTTGGGAACAACTATATAGTACTGACCCTGATTTTGCTAACATCTATAGTAATTTGGTAGAAGGAAAATTTGTCTCTGATTTTCACTTGCAAGATGGGTTTCTTTGCCATAATGGTCACATATGTGTACCCACCGAAGAATGGAAGAAAATGATATGGGAAGCTCACTATAGTCATGTTGTAGGACATTTTGGTATTGGTAAGACTACTGCTATCCTTCAAAAGTATTTCTATTGGCCAAAAATGAAGCAGGATATCATTTCACATATACAAGCTTGTGCAGCACATGCAATTGCAAAGCCAGAAAACCGTAAGTTGGGTCTATACTTACCATTACCTATTCCTGATAAGCCATGGCAGTCTATTTCAATGGATTTTATGTCTAGGCTTCCAACTACCAGGCGGGGGCATGATTGTGTATATGTTGTGGTAGATAGGTTTTCTAAAATGGCTATCATGGTGGCATGTAAAAAGATGATTTCTGCAGAAGATACTGCCAAGCTATTTTTTGAACATGTGTGGGTTCATTTTGGTTTGCCAAAAACCATTATTTTTGATAGGGATAGAAGGTTCATCAGCAAATTTTGGTCTGCACTATGGGCTAAAATGGACACGAAATTGACAAAGTCCACAGCATTCCATCCCCAAACAAATGGGCAGACAAAAGTGGTGAATCGAATGATTATTCATATTTTACGGATGTATCATTCAAAACATCCTCGCACATGGGATGAAAGCTTACCCTATGTGCAACACAAATACAATCGTGCACTCCATAGTACAACAGGGCACAATCCATTTGAGGTTTCTCTTGGGTACCAGCCATTGGCACCTATGGATGTAGCAATACCATCTCTACACTCTAGTAGTCCATTGGATGGTGACAAGGAGGTAGATAAAGCAGAAAAATTCATTGATAACATTAGACATCTACAACAACAAGTTCATGAGATATTGGAGCAGAGTAATCAGAAGTATAAGGAAAGACATGATAAACATAGAACTCCTCATCAGTTTCAGGTTGGTGACAAGGTATGGTTACATCTTCAGAAAGAGTGCCTACATGGAACAAATAGGAAGCTTCATCCTCTTCATTATTGACCATACACTATTGTGAAACAAGTTGGTGAGAATGCTTTTGAACTTAATTTGCCATCTTTTTTGGGACTGCATCCAGTTTTCAATGTGGAATTGTTGAGACCCTATTTTCCTCCTTTATTGGATATCTCCCAAGCTACTAAACACATTCAAGCTATGGAGTTAAATCCTTCTACTACTACTCTAGTCCAGTGTGACCATGTTACTAAAGCCATTTTAAAGACTTTGAGAAATCAGAACATTCCTTTGTATCGGGTGGTTCGAGCTGGTCAGCATTCTCATCAAGGCAAGTGGTTTACTAAGGAAGAAATTGAAGAAAAATTTCCTCGTCTGTTGCAGCAGATTAGTGCAATGGGGCCCATTGCCTCTTAAGGGGGGAGGAATGATCAGGATTAAAGTGGGAAAATACTGAAATCTAATTTTTCCAAAATTTCATATGTTTTAGTAAATTGCAATTTTGAGGGTCTTCGGTGCATTTCTGGGCAAATATACTATCTAGAAACATGATGGACCATCGATGTTTCCAAAATTTGGTTCAACATTATTTGAATACCTTTCCAACACATCAAACAGTTCGTAATTCAGAGCTAGGATGAGAAAGTTATGCCTTCTCCAAGTGGACCTAAATTTTATATTTAGTTTTTTGATAAATTTTGATAGTTTTAATAGTTTAATTGTAATAAACATTATGATGACTCTTCATTTCAATTCCAAGGGATTTGTGTGACCCTTGGGATCCATCTGACTTGTATAAACTCCAATTTTGAATAGAATGGAGACATTTTTTGGTTTGCAATCTTGTTGTTCTCAATTTTCATGTTGAATTCTACAATACTGCAGGTATCACACCAAGTATTGTAATCTGGTTTTCATAAATCAGATCAATCAACTAAACTAATCATTTACTTCTTTTGTCCATACTCAGTTAACAAAGAAATGCATCAGTGAACACAAGCTCAATTGATACTGTCGCTCGGTATACACTGCACTGCTTGGTATATATTGGAATGCTTCATTAACCGAACACACTACTTTGTAACATTTTTCTTCTTTCTCCATAATAGATTAATGCAACATAATTAAGTCAACAATATGAAGTCATAGACTCATTAATAAGTTACCAAGAGTATTTATTGTCCTCATTTGTCATATCCATCTTCCTCAATGTAGATATCTCAGTTCTTCATATTTCTCTTCTCTTTTTTATAGATGTTTAGATATATGCAACTACCATGCTAAGTACTGTCAAAACTAGTTGACATCAATGACAACATAAAACTGATTCAATTATCTTACATCACAATTCAATGCTTAGTGATCTCTAATCACTGAAGTTCTTCAATCATGTTCTCAATTAGTTGTAGTTCATCAATCTCTCCCTTTGGCATTGATGACAACTCAAGCAATATGAAGTGTACTATACACATACCAATCATGTATTCTACAACTCTGTAAAAAAATGTTGTAGCTCAGTAAGCTCTCCCTAGCTTAATATGTTTAATCACTATTTTACATGACAACATTTCAAGTGCAGACTTTCTTCTACAGATATGATCTTTGCAGCTCTCAAATTCCTTCTTCTATTCTCAGCAACTGATCTTCAACATTCTCCCTGACTTCTTAGATTATCTCTCCCTTAGATAGACGTTCCAGTATTCTCCTAAATTATCATATTGTTTATCTTCCTTTGATAATAATGCCAAAGAAACAAATAAACATACAGCTCTGTAGTAGCCATATAACTCTTTGTTGTTTGATTTCTATACTGTGCACCAAATGTATCTCTATATACTGATTATGCCATTGGTTTCTCAAATATTTCACAACCTTAGACAGAATCCAAAGTGTGAACTATTCTGCATCAACATGTATGATCTTCTGATAAGATTAGGCTGATGCAACCTTTAGATCACATTAGTGACTAGTAGACAAGGGACGGACCCCAAGTCTAGTCCTAAAGTATTCAAATGTATCCTTTGGTAGAGGCTTGGTAAATATGTCTACAAGTTTCTCTTTAGATGTAACATATTCTAACTTAACTTTCTTCTCCTGTACTTGTTCTCTTAAGTAGTGATACTTAATAGAAATGTGCTTGGCCTTTGAGTGCATTATAAGATTCTTTAAAATATATTGCACTTGTGTTGCCACAATATATAATCATCAGCTTAGTGATTATCCCATTCATACCTTCCAACACTTGCTTGATGTATGCAATATTTGAATAGTTTGTAGCTGCAACAACATACTCTTCTTTGGTAGTAGACTGGGAAATGCAATACTGTTTCTTACTTGTCCAAGTAACAAGTCTTTCACCAAACAAAAATGCTCCTCCGGTGGTGTTAGAAAGTAAAGTCCACCAAGATAACAGAGAGGGGGGGGTGGGTTGAATCAGTTATCTGATAGTTATAACTTTTATCAACTTCAACATCATTTAACCATGTAAGCAATATAATTACCAACCATAGAAAGATATTCATACACAATAACAAAATGACACAAGATATGTTGACTAGGGAACCTCTTGATCAAAGAGTAAACCCCAGTGGGAATGATGCCCACAAAAGATGCACTAATATGAATATTCCTTGTGAAAGGATGGAATCTATTAGGAGTCTTATGAAATACATTCAGTACATATGAATCTTGATTAGTAGATTTTGAATCCTTGCTAAAAGATTCTAACCCTATTAAGAGTTATGGAAGACAGAAGGACCCACTGCCCAAACAAATTCAATGGAAAGAGAACTGAACACACTGTCCAATTGATCTCTAAATTATTCAATAGAATAATATCAAAACATATTACCTCTTCTCTGACTGTGCCAAACCGCACTCACTGCTACACTAGATCTCAATTTCAGATCTTTGTACTTCGCATGACTTATTTCACAATTTTGCTTTCACAATTCATTAGCTCTTTTCTTCACTTCATGCATACATGCTCATATCCACACACTTCTTCTTCTTACAACAAGGAAAAAAATTCCTTCCTTTATACCACACTCAAGTAATTACAAGTGAGTCGGCATCTAATTACAAAATAAAAGTTTCCATGCGCTACATCAAAATTACACAAAACTGTCGGATTCCAATTACAATAATTCTTCACTTGTGCAACCTCAAAGTTTTCACTATCATCCACCTCACTATCAATGTGTCTAAAAATTCCCTTTAACTACACAAAACCAAATTCCATCCCAATTAGGAGAAATCATCCGATTTCCACAAAGCGCCACTCAGGAACACTGCCTGAATACTGCTTCCACCAAAATGCTCATAACTTCCATGAATAAATGAATTACTATCTACACTCTTAACCATAAACATATAACATATCAAAGAGTATATCCTCAACATCACATAGCTCCAACTGCAATATCCCATGTGCGATAATCAAAACATTATCTGCTCCACTACAAATCTCCAGTAGATCACTATGTTGACATCAATGATAGTCATAGTCATGAATGCAACAACAACTACTACAGAATGAATACCAAACATTCAGCATTCATTCCTAACAATCTCCCCCATTGGCATTGATGGCAACATAGATGAAAACATCCAATGTTCCAAGAATCCAACACTACAACACTGCTGCACTAAAAATATTTCAAGTCCTCTTCATCAATCAAATCATGCTTCGTTTTCCTATTCAGTTCTCTCCAATAGATGGTACAAATGGTTTTTCATGTATACTTCTCCCCCATTGACATCAATGATAGAATATTTCATCATTATGTCAACAACTCCAATGTCAAAAGACACTATTCAGAAAATACATTCACTAGAGTCCTCATGACTTAGCTTAGATACACATACTCCCCCATAGAGGAAGTACCAACATCCAGTCTAGAAGAAAGATAAGGCTCATATACCACTGGATGGATGCAACATTCTACATCACTTCTCAAGAGTAGGCTGGGGCATAACCCCAAGCATACCTCTCAGATACTCAAATGTATCCTTAGGCAAAGGCTTTGTAAAAATGTCTGGTATCTGCTCCTTTGTGCTTATGTACTCAAGTCTGACTTCTTTTTCAACAACTTTCTCTCTTACTACATGATACTTAATCTCTATATGCTTTGTCTTAGAATGTAATACAAGGTTCTTAGACATACTAACTGTGTTGGTGTTGTCACAATGTATCAGAACAGGTTCTTCAAACTTTATTCCAATATCCTTCAACATTTGCTTCATCCAAATTATCTAGTTATAATTGTTTGTTGCTGCTACATATTCTACTTTTGTTGTGCTCTGTGAAATAAAATTTTGCTTCTTTCTTAGCCAATAAACCAATCTTCCTCCAAGGAAAAAGGCTCCACCACTGGTACTCTTTTTATCATCAACACTACCTCCCCAATCAGCATCTGTATATGCACATAGGGTAAAATCATCATATTTTTCATACCACAATCCATAGTCCATTGTGCCTCTTAAATATCTCAGTATCCTCTTTACTGCTGCATAATGTGATTCTCTAGGTTCAACTTGAAATATTGCTACAATTCCAACTGAATGTGCTATGTCAAGTCTTGTATGAGTCAAGTACTGCAATCCTCCAATCATAGATCTATATTTTTTCTGTTCAACTATCGGTGTTTCATCTATGCTAGATAGTTTATGTCCAGTCACCATAGGTGTTCCAACTAGTTTATAGTTCTCCATTCCAAATCTTTTCAACAAGTCATTCAGGTACTTTGTCTGACTTACAAAGATACCATCACTATTCTGTGTTATCCATAATCCCAACAAGTATTTCATTTCACCAATCATACTCTTTTCAAATTCAGTCTTCATTTCATCAGCGAATTTGTCACTAGCTTCATCTTCTCCTCTAAAAATAATGTCATCAACAAAAATAACTAGAATCAATAGACAATTTTCAATTTCTTTTTTGTATAGATTTCTATCAATTGTTCCTTTTGTAAATCCCAATTTTAACAAATATTTATCCAATCTTGCATACCAAGTTCTAGGTACTTGATTTGGTCCATATAAGGCTTTCTTTAGTTTACATACCATGTCTCCTTCTTGAGTCAAAGGAAAACCTTCAGGCTGTTCAATGTAGACGTCTTCTTCCAATTCTCCATTCAGAAATGCTGACTTTACATCCATCTGATATACTTTGAATTTCTTATAAGTTGCATAGGCCATAAACATTCTTACTGCTTCAATTCTCGCTACAGGTTAAAAAATTTCTTCATAGTCAATTCCTTCTTACTGTGACTATCCCTTACATAACAATCTTGCTTTATTTCCTACTACTTCTCCTTGTTCATTCATCTTGTTTCTGAATACCCATTTGGTTCCAATAACATTCTTATCTTTAGATCTAGGGACCAATTCCCATGTCTTGTTCTTTTCAATCTGATCTAACTCTTCTTTCATAGCATTAATCCAGCTTTCATCTTCACAAGATTCACTAGTGGTTTTAGGTTCAACTTGAGAAATCAAACATAACTATTCTTGTACCTTATTGTGAGTTAGAACTCCTCTTTTGATGCTTCCAATAATTTGCTCAATAGGATGATTCCTTGATAAATTCTTGTTAGGTGTCACTGTCTTTGATCTTACTTCAGGTGTAGGTTCTTCAATGACTTCACTATGGCTTTCATTCAACAAATCACTGTCAGTTTCATAAAATAATTCAGTAGTCTCAGAGTTAGGTTTAGGATGAGCTTCTTCATTTGATTCACAATCAAGCATTCTTTCCTAAATTTTGAACTTTTCATCAACTTTAACATTTGCACTCTCAACAATGGTCTTAGTTCTCTTATTGTAACATCTATAAGCTTTTCTCTTCAAATAATATCCAAGGAATAAACCTTCATCACTTCTAGGATCAAACTTTCCAATATCATCATCTCTCTTTATATAACATTTTCTTCCAAAAATTCTAAAATACTTAACTGAGGGTGCATGTCCAATCCATAATTCATAGGGTGTCTTTTTTGTGTCTACTCTAATTTGTACTATGTTCATTGTATACACTATTGTATTCATTGCTTCTCTCCAGAATACCTTCACCAAATCATTCTCAAATAACATAGCTCTTGCTGCTTCAGTTACTAATCCATTTTTTCTTTCTGCAATACCATTTTGTTCAGGTTTCCTAGGGGCTGAAAACTATCTCTTAATACCATTCACTTCACAAAAAGTGTTAAACTCTCTAGAAATAAATTCTCCACCTCTATCAGATCTCAAACATTTAATCTTTATTCCAGATTCATTTTCAACTTTATTCTTAATGATCTTAAACTTATCAAATGCTTCAGATTTTTCTTTAAGAAATGCAATCCACATCATTCTTGTAAAATCATCAACAAGGATCATAAAATACCTTTCTCCGTAGAATCCTCTAGTCCTGGTAAGACCACTCAAGTCTATATGAACAATATCCAACTTCTCTGCAGATGTAAACTTGTTACAAGGAAAAGAACTCTTATGTTTAGCCATCACACATTGTTTGCAAATCATGTTAGTAGGCTTCATAATTTTAGGCAAATCCCTTACTGCAAGTGTAGTACTCACTTTCACAATGTTATCAAAGTTTATGTGAAAAAACCTTCTATGCCATAACCAACTATCATCAATCTTAGTAATCAAACATGTCATCTCAGTAGGATTCAACTGAAATACATTACCTCTTGTTCTAGATCCAGTTCCAATCAAATTTCCATCTTTATCTTTTATTACACAAGTTTTCTCAGTAAACCAAACTTGATATCCCTTATCAACCAAATATCCAACACTTAAAAGATTATGTTTCAAACCATCCACAAAATAAACATCTTGAATATTAGTCTTTCCATCAAGAGTAATAGATCCTATACCTTTAATCAAACAAGGTGCACTGTTTCCAACTCTAACAACTCGTCCATCATAATTGTTAAACTTTATGAATTTTTTCATGTCACCAATCATATGGTGTGAGCAACCATTGTCTATAATCCAATTAGCTTTCTTTTCAACTTGAGAAACTAGGGCTTTTTCTTCCTTAATATCAATTTCAAGATTCTCTTCATTAATTGCTACAAATTCCATGTCATCATTATTCTTAGTATCACTTTCACTTAGAGTTCTTTCTATACTAGCTTCAAGATCTTCATCATTAGCATAATAACATTCCTTAGATCTTCTAGGCTTGAAATTGTTTCTGTACTTTCTAACTCTCTTAGGACATTTAGATGCAAAATGACCATATTCTTGACAAGTCCAACATTTAAAAAATTTCTTACCGTCTAGTTCTCTCTTCACAAGAAAGGCAATACCTTCTTCAATCTTCCTATCTTCTTCATTTCTAGATCTATTGCTACCATCACAATCTCTGCTTACACTGATGCTTCTTGAAAAAGTAGGGCGAACACTAAGATCATTGAATGCTATCTCCATTCTAGGCAAGTCTCCTGATAACCCCAGGTTCATTTCTACTGCTCCCAATCTTCCAAGACGAGTCTCTCTTGTAAAATTTGAAGTACAAGGTATAACTTGTTCAATCATCTATGTTGTCTGCTTAAATGCAAGAGTCAATGTCCTCATAATTTTCCATATTACTTCATTCTCTGTCTTTGTTTCTCCACAAGATTTTATGCCTGCAACAATTTATGGCATTCTACCAATATAGCTTCTAATAGATTCATCTTCCATCATTCTTATATCTTCAAATGTACATATCCAATTATGTAATCTAACTTTCTTTTCTTGTTCATCACCTTCAAAAGTAGAGTGTAAAGATTTCCAAATTTCATGAGATGTTTTCAAACATTTTACCTGACTATACTCATTCTCCAGAAGGGCTATCAAAAGTGCTTCTCTGGCAAGTATGTTACACATGAATAGATCTCTCTCATCATTTGTACATGCTTCAATATTATCTTCATCAATGATAGTTTTCTCATTCTTTGTAATCAACCAATAACCTAGTCCTAAACACAATAGGTGTGTCTTCATTTTTTCTTTCCAGCTGTCAAAATTTACTCCATCAAACTTAGGCCTTTCTTTCCTAAAATTCACCATGGATCTCCTTAAGCTATTAAACTTTCCTTTCAAGGACCTACTGCTCTGATACCAATTGTTATAATGTAAATTCCACCAAGATAGCTGAGATGGGGGGGGGGTGAATTAGTTATTTGATAGTTATAACTTTTATCAACTTCAACAACATTTAACCATGTAAGCAATATAATTACCAACCATAGAAAGATATTCATACACAATAACAAAATGACACAAGATATGTTGACTAGGGAACCTCTTGATCAAAGAGTAAACCCCAGTGGGAATGATGCCCACAAATGATGTACTAATATGAATATTACTTGTGAAAGGATGGACTCTATTAGCAGTCTTATGAAATACAGTCAGTACATATGAATCCTGATTAGGAGATTTTGAATCCCTGCTAAAATATTTTAACCCTGTTAAGAGTTATGGAAGACAGAAGGACCCACTGCCCAAACAACTTCAATGGAAAGATCACTAAACACACTATCCAACTGATCTCTAGATTATTCAACAGAATAGTATCAAAATATATTACCTCTTCTCTGACTCTGCCAAACCACACTCACTGCTACACCAGATCTCAATTTCAGATCTTTGTACTTTGCATGACTTCTTTCACTATTTCGCTTTCATAATTCATTAGATCTTTTCTTCACTTCATGCATACATGCTCATATCCACACACTTCTTCTTCTTACAAAAATGAAAAAAATTCCTTTCTTTATACCACACTCAAGTAATTACAAACGAGCTGGCATCTAATTACAAAATAAAAGTTTCCACACGCTACATCAAAATTACACAAAACTATCGGCTTCCAATTACAATAATTTTTCACTCATGTGACCTTGAAGTTTGCATTGTCATCCACATCACTATCAATGTGTCTAAAACTTCCCTTTAACTACGCAAAACCAGATTCCATTCTGATTAGGAGATATCATCCGATTTCCACAAACCGCTACTTAGGAACACTGCCTGAATACTACTTCCACCAAAATGCTCATAACTTTCATGAATAAATGAATTACTATATGTGCTCTTAACCATAAACATATAACATATCAAAGAGTATATCCTCAACATCACATAGCTCCAACTCCAATAGCCCACATGCGCTAATCAAAACATTGTCTGCTCCATTGTAAATCTCCAGTAGATCACTGTGTTGACATCAATGATAATCATAGTCATGAATGCAACAACAACTACTACAGAATGACTTCCAAAAATTCTACATTCATTCCTAATAGGTGGTACTCTTTCTATCATCAACATTTTCAATCCAATCAGTGTCAGTGTAGACTTTAAGTTCAAACTTTCCATCCTTAGGATACCATAATCCATAGTCCTCAATTTTCTTCAGGTATCTTAAGATTATTTTTATAGAAATCATGTGTGACTCCCTAGGATTTGTAGAAAATCTAGCAACTATCCCCACAGCATGTGTTATGTCTTGTCCGCTATGCACTACATGCATTAACTTACCAATCATAGATTAGTACAGTGTCTGGTTTACCTCTGTAGTTTCATCTTCTTTAGTCAGTTTGCAACCTGTGACCATCAATGTTCTGACTGGTTTAGCATATTCCATTCCAAATGTTGTCAATATTCCCATCATTCTGTTGAATAACCTGCATTCCTAGAAAGAAATTAATCTCTCCAAACATAGACATTTTGAATTATTTTCTCATCTCATGAGCAAATGACTTACATATGTGATCTTGTACTCCAAAAAGATATCATCCACAAATATCTCAGCAATCAAAATAGTGTCATCAGACTCACCTTTCATATATAGTTTGTTGTTCTTACTAGTTCTAACAAAACCAATACTTAACAAATAAGTATGTATCCTTTGATACTAGGCTCTTGGTGCTTGCTTTAAACCATATAAAGCTTTATCTAGTCTACATACCATATCTTTCTTTTCTGGATCAACAAACCCTTCAGGCTATTCTATGTAGACTTCTTCTTCAAGTATCTCATTCAAAAATGTAGACTTAATGTCCATTTGATAAACTTTAAATTTCTTATGTGCTGCATAGGCCAGTAACATTCGAACTCCTTCTAGTCTAGCAATAGGTTCAAGTGTTTCACCATAATCTATTCCTTCCTCCTGTGCATACCCCTTGCAAACTAGTCTGGCTTTATTCCTTGAAACCTCTCCATTTTCATTTAGCTTGTTTATGAAGATCCACTTAGTACCAATAACATTCTTATCCTTAGGTCTAGGTACTAAGGTCCATGTCTTATTTTTATCTATCTATTCTATTTCTTCATTCATTGCATTTATCCATTCTTCATTCTTTAATGTAACTTTAACATTTTTCAATTCAAATTCACAAACTAAGCATGTACCTTGTCTTTCTTTACTTCTTGTTTGCATGCCAGCTTGCTTGTCACCAATTATTTAGTTTTCAGGATGATGTCTTCTCACAAATCTTGACAGTACCTGATCTCTTATTTTTTTTTCATCCACTTTAGGATCATTTTCTTGCTCAATAGGTCCTTCCTGCTCATCAATTTCTCTTTCCTTTTCTTCGGTGTTGTTTTCCTGCTGACCAGTTGACACAGTCTGCAGCTTCAATAGATACTATGGATGTTCAATGTAAGTGAATCTACCATAGTCTTCTAGTTCCTTTGTGATTTCTTTTGCATTCTTAGTGTCAAACTCATCAACCCTGACATTAGTACTTTCAATCATTTTATTTGTAAATTTATTCAAACACTTATATGCTTTTCTTTTAGTGGAATATCTGAGAAATATCCCCTCATTACCTTTTGAGTCAAACTTTCCATTTCTTTCATCTTTCAGAATAAAGCATTTACTACCAAAAATTCTAAAGTAACTTACAATAGGTTTGTGACCAAACCACAACTCATAGGGTATTTTGTTTGTGTCCTTCTTCAGTTGTACTCAGTTTAGAACATAAACAGTTGTATTGACTACTTCTCTCTAGTATGTCTGAGCCACATTCTTGTATATCATGGGTGTCCTTGCACAATCAACAATTGATCTTTTCCTCCTTTTAGAAATTCCATTTTACTGAGGTGTCCTTAGTGTAGAAACCTATCTTTTAATACCATGCTTATTACAAAAGTTAGTAAATTCATCAGAAATAAATTCACCTCCTCTGTCAGATCTTATGCATTTCAGTTCCTTCCCAATTTCTTTCTCTACCTTTTCTTTATACCATTGAAACATTTTAAATGCCTCTGATTTTTCTTTTAAGATCATTACATACATCAATCTAGTAAAATCATCAACAAAAAAAATGAAATATCTATCTCCATAGTAGCTCTATGTTCTCATAGGACCACATAGGTCGGTGTGAAGTAGCTCCAAAATTTTCTTTGTTGAATAATCTTTTCTCTTAAAGCTAGATTTTGTCATCTTACCTTTCTGACATTAATGACATATTACATGATCCAGCTTAGTCTAGGCAGACCTCTAACCTTTTTCTTCTTACTTATTTTGATCATGTTATCAAAGTTTACATGACATAACCTTTTATGCCATAACCATGCATCTTCATCTTTCATCATTAAACAGGAAGATTTAGTATTTCAAGATAAAACAAGTTACCTTTTGTTTGTGCTCTTGTTCCAACAAGTTTTCCACCATCATCAAATATCTTTACCTTCTTTCTCTCAAAAGTAACTCAGTGACTAGAATTGTTTAGCTATGCCACACTTAGAAAATTATAATTTAGTCCTTCTACCCAATAAGCATTGTCACATCTTATTTTTTTATTTACTAGTAAAGATCCTTTTCCTCTAACCATACATGGTGTATCATTACCCATCTTTATAGATCCTCCATTATATTTCTCTAGATAATCAAATTTTTCTTCATCACCAGTATTGTGATGTGTACAACCACTATTAATGATCCATGTATCATATTTACTAACCTTAGAGATAAGTTTTTTCTCTACATACCTTTCTTCTTCCTTAGAGTCATCCTTCATCGCAACAAATACTACTTCTACATCATCATCTGTATCAAAATCAGATTCATTCTCTTCAACAATGTAACATACCTTTTTTCCTTTATCATTGTTATCTTGGTTATCTCTATTGTAGTGTTGGTAAATTTTGTTGCCTCTTCTCCCATAGCTTCCTTCACCAAATTGGTCTTTATTTATGTCATCTTCTTTCATGTTTAGACATCTAGTAGCAATATGACCAACTTCTTTGTAGTTAAAACATGCTAAAGGTAATTTACCTCTATATCTACCTTTCCCTTTAGGTAATCTCCTAGCCATAAGAGCTTCAAGCTCATCAAGCTCATTATCAGTATTGTTATCACTATCATCCTTATTATTTCTACTGCTAGACTTACCAATCTTGAGAGAAGACATAAAATTAGATTCAACATTTGGTAGAACACTATTATAAAAGTTCTTCAGTTCAAAAGTTGTTAGCTTACCAATCAGAGTGTCAAGTGTGAGAGTATTGTTAGGTAATGACCTCATTTCTATTGGCAATTTGGCTAAAGTAAGTACATAGATGTTGTCATTATGGCAACATATGATCCACATGAAGATCACACAGGTCAGAGAGCAAGTATAGCAGAGCGCATTGCAAATTTGTCTAAGTGTAAGACAATGTTTTCACCAGTGCACCAGGATACAGTTTTTGTTTGTGACATTGACTGGAGTAAGTTCAGTGCTTGCACACTTGAAGATAGACTCTATGATGACTGATGATGACCCATCTCAAAGTGCAAGTTAGTATGAAATGTACGGAAATAGTTATGACAGTTTTACAGAAGATAGTGTTAAGCCGACAGGACAAAATATGAAGGCAGAATTGGTAAAGAGTTAAGGGATTATTTTGTTTATAAAAATAATGACTTAAAAATATAAAGGGACAACATCCTAGATTTTAACTCTTGGATAAAAATATATGGAAGCCGACCATGTAAATTTATTATCCTTAATAACTTGTATATATGTAATATGTAATTGTAAGAAAAAGAGAAGAGATATGTGGTAATATTGTAATGATATGATGCAAATGTAAGAGAAGCAAAAAGATATTGATGCAAGTAGCATAAGGTTATATACCTTAATCCATTTTTTAATAAGTATACATTGTACATTACTTGTTTGGGCAGTGAGCTCATCTGGTAATCAAATTTTGTATTGACAACTCCTAACAAGGTTGAGGCTTCTAACAAGGCATATAGTCCCTTAATCAGGAATGATACACTATATGCTTGTAATAGACTCCTAACAGGGTCAACATCCTTAACAAGATATTTTTGATTAGTGGATCTTTGTGGGTACCATCCCCACCGGGGTTTTCCCTTGGCCAGGGTTTCCTTGAGAACATATCATGTGTTATGAGTTCTTTATTTCTATTGCTATGCATATTGTTTAGCTTCTTATGTTATGCATGTATAAAGATAATCTGTTATATCCATAATTGGGAAAAAGATAAAGTTTGTAGAATACTGATTCACCCCCCTTCTTAGTATTCCCTATTTCTAAAAATTGGTATCAGAGCTTAGTTACTCAGAGAAGAATCATTCAAGGAAAGCCTAGTAGCTTGAGTAAGATCTCTATGGATATGGATGAACTATAGAAAAATCTTGAAGAAGCTCTTGAACAGATTGATATGCTTACTGATGAAAGAAAAAATCTGAAAATGAAATATGATGATGCAAAGAATCTTATTGAGAAACTGAAAAACAAGCTAGAAGATCTGAAAATTTGAAAAGGAATCCGAAATTCTTATTGAAGATTGTGATGACAATTTAGAAAAAGAAAATGTGATCCTTAAGCATGAACTGAAGATAGCAAATCTAAAGCTTGGTTTGAAAGATGGAAATGACAAAAATGAAGCAAATTTGAGATCTGAGAATGAAAGGTTGAAGGTTCAGAATGAAGAATTAAAATCTAAACTTGGCAAAGTAACATCTGAATTTGAGAAAGTAAATTTGCAGCATGTAGAACTTGAGAAATACAATAAGATTGTGAAAGGTGAATTGACTCAATCCAAACAACAACTTGAAAGGCTATATTCAAATAGTGAGAAGATCGATGAACAAGTATCGTATGGAAAACCATCCTATGATAAGATTGGACTTGGATTTAATATATTCAGAACAAATGATGAAAGCAAGGAACCAGATCTAAAAGAATCTAAAAGCATAGATAAGAAGAAGTCAGATGAGATCAAAAAATTTGATGACACACCTAAAGGAGAAGAACCACCTAAAGAAGAAGAACCACCAAACCAAGAAGAATCACCCAAAGGTATGCAAAGAGAATTCAAAGGTAGATGTTTTGGTTGTAATACTATTGGTCACATGAAGAGAGATTGCACAGGTAAACAATTTAAACCTCTTAGTGGTTATTGTTATAATTGTCATGGTTTTGGACATAGAGCTATTGAATGTAGAAGACCTAAAGTTATTGAGAATAATTATGGTAGTAGAATGTTTAGGCATACTAACAATGCAGATAAGATACCAACTGAAGATATGAACAGAAGAAATGAAGTAGTATGTTATAGATGCAACAAGGTTGGACACATTGCTAGAAATTGCAGATCACAAATCAATCAGCAAGGACCAAGATATGGGAACAATGGAATTGTTTGTCAGATATGTAACAAGATTGGACATATAGCAAGGTTTTGCAGAATGAACAATGGAGTTTTTCATCCTAACCCTAACCCTAGAAATCATGCAAGAAGAAATGAAGATGCAAGTAACAGACAGAAAGATTGCTATATTAATGAAAATGAAGTGAAGTTTGTTAAAGGCATAGATCAAGGATGCATATTCAACATTGAAGATAATCAGAAAGGTGAAGTATCAAGTGGTAAGAATGAATCCTTACCTGATCTATCTCTAAGCACTTAATTTATGAAAATTGCAGTAGATTAGGAACTTAGAATTAGTGTAGAAGTAGATTTTTGATGAATTAAGTCTTGCGCAGTTAATGTAAGGTAGTTTATGATGTACTAATGCTATGGTTAAGAGTGCAAAAGAAAATATTATGTTTTGCAAGATCGCAAGAAGTTTTAAGTTTTGCAGGATAGCAGAAACAACTTTTTGGAAAGAAGCGGCAAAAGAATTGAATGCGATGTTAGATCTAAGTGAGATTGAAGTAATAAAAGGTTATGATCGATGTTATTTGATTATCAAAGTGAATTGAAGTGTTTAGGAGAGAAAATATAGAGATTGGAAGCATTTTGTAGTGATTTGGTGAAAGATTTGAGCGTCGAATCTACGAAAGCCCTAAAATCATGAACTTGAGGTATTTATCTTGACAGATCTTTGAATCGGTATAAGGAATTTAAAGTAGTCATGGATGTATCCTTAATTCATAATGTCAGAGATAAGAATAGACCTAGAATGAAGAGGGAACCAGTAGAACCCTTGGAAGAAGATGATCCTAGGTTAGCATTATCATCTGTACCAGACAGAGTTTTGCATTTAGAAAATGTGAGAAGTTATCTTAGATGCAAGTTAGAAACTATCAGTGATAGTGATTTTACCAATGAACATCAAAATATTTACAATCAGGATATGTCATTGAAACAAGGATATGAACATTTGAAAGACAATGAGATTGTTCAGTATGCTTTGAAGTATGAATTTGACAACGAAGAATGCACTAAGATTATTTTGAGCAGAATTCACAATGGAAAGTTTTGGCTAGAGGATAGAGTGATAGACATTACAGCTGACTTGACTCATGAAGTCATGGGATTATCTAAAGTTGGTGCTATTCCTTTAAATGAGAAAAATAGTCATAGACAACACAGGTTCATCCTACAATGGCAGAGGAATTGTGATTAGCAAGATCAAACAACATGATGTTAGATATTTATGCAAGTACCTAACAAATAAGTTTTGTGCAAATTCTAGAGAAGATGATATGGTAGCTGGAATGGTGCATATTGCCTATTTAATGTGTGTTGACAAAGTACCAGTTGATATGTGTGAAATTTTGAGAATTCAATTGTTTGAAAACTTGGAGAAGATTAAGAAATCTAAGTATGCACAATTTAGATTTTTGTCTTTAATCACATACATGTTTTGCCACTCATTGAGAAGATTTCCATACACCATTGCAAATGATTGGAATGATGGACAAAATGCTATGGAAAGGATAAATAAAGTATATTTGAGACATGTTATTGACAAAGTAAATGAGAGTGCTATGTTAGTAATGAAGACATTTCAGAACATGGTAACTAGCAGATCAAGAATTCCACAGTCACTTGTGAAGAAGTATAAAAATGATATATGTTTCATGGTTGACACTGACTTTACCTATATTGAAGCAGTGGAACCTAGAATTGAGTTCATAGACCCTCTTAGCTATGAGATATCTGAGGCTGAAATAGAAGAATATGTTGGCAGATTACTTAAATATAAATTGGACACTCAGTGCAGCAGATTTGGAACTTTTGAAGAGAACTTCAACTTGGAAAAAGCTATAATTGAAGAGAAGAAATATAAGAAGAGAGTTGACAACACTATCAGGAGAATACTGAAAGATACAAGAATGTCAGAACAAGAATTCTTAATAGAAAAATAGATAGCAGTAGCAATCAGGGATATTGGATAGAAAGAAGTCTTGATTGTACCACCCTTATCATCCAGTGCAGTACATCAAGAACCTACACAAGTCAAGGTGAAAGTAGAGGAACTAGAAAAGGAACAAGTAACAACTAAATCCACTTCCTCCATAGCTAGCAAGGGAATGAAAGAAATTGTTACTAGACCAAGAAAGAGATAGAAGACTTTAGTTCAACCAGTACCAAGAGAAATTGCAGAAATAAAAGATGATGACACTACTTTGGTTAAGAAGAAAGCTTGGAAACCTAAAGTCGAAAAGCTTAATGAGTAGATTATTGAAAATGGAGACTTTACCAGAATGAATAAGTACTACAGTCTTTATGATTATTTAGACAGACTTAATTTGGAGAATGCTATTGTGAAGCATATGATTTTGGGAGACAAGAAATTTGATTCTATTCAAGGTCAAATACCTAATGAGTTGTATACCAAACTGCTAAATAGAAAGTAGAGAGCAATTGAAGAAGACACTAATATCAGAAATAATCTTGTGAAGAAGCTTTGTGATGTGAAAGATGATGAACACTTGGAGTAGATATTGAAGGCCTTAAGCACCCATTTGAGAACCAAAAGGAGAACCATTTTGATTATGGGAGGCATATATGAAGAAGTTAATTCAGATACAGAGTAGGCAATAATCAAGGTCATGGTAGAAAATGTTGGAGAGCCATCGGTTACAACAGAGTAAGCAGTTGAAGCCAAACAAGAGGATATTCCTTCTCCTTCAGCTAATAAAATTGAAGATGAAGCTATGAATATAGAAGGTAATAAGGTCACCTTGGATACTGATGAAAATTTATTCAAGAACTTAGCAAACATTGTTGACAATTTGGCTCTTAATGAACTGGATAGAACTGAAGAAGTAGATCAGACTCAATCTATCAGTGAAGAACCTAAGGAGACTGAGATTCAAGCACCTATTCCTACCATAGAAGACATCAGTCTTACTCTTGAGACTGGAAAGAAGAAAGAAATTGGATCTTTTTTTGAAGATTTAGGAAAGGAAGTTGATGATGATGATCAGTTGGAACTAATCACTTCTTTGAATAAAATCATTGGCAAGAACAAGAAAGTGAAGAATCTTGAAGGGAGTCTGAAAGACCTTACTGAGAAGTTACAAAGCATTGTAACTACACAAATCATAGAGGCAGACCCTTTGGAGAAAGCTAAGAAGGTAATGAGCACTTTTGACAATGAATTCACTAACCTATCTGATATTGCAAAAGTGAGAGCTCAAGAAACTTATGAAGCTGAAATACTTTTGAACATTAGTCAGAATATCAGGAATGATATTAGCAGTCTTGACATTTGTATCAAGAACTTGAGGAAACATTTGGAGATAGGAAAATCATTGTACATACAGTGTACAAAACTAGAGATTTTGACAGTAGAAGAGGAACAAAAGATCAAGTTGAAGGAAGCTGAGATTCAGAATGAATGTAACCTTCTTTCTAGACCTAATGTGAAGGTATGTGATGCTGAAAAGAAATTTTGGAAGCTTTATGATGAAATAAGAATATTTCAAGATGAGAGGAACAGAAAAATGAGAAGACTCACTCTTTTGAGCGAATGCATTTCTATGATGTTGAGTATCATTGAAGAGCAATTAGAAGAATGTCTTACAGTGAAGACATCCTTTTAGAAATTCAAATTTGACAACCTCCAAGCTTGTCAAATAGTAGCTTATGGACTAAGCACATTACTCAATGTGGAAGATTCCATCAAGAATTCATGGGAAAAGGAGATAAAAGCTATGAAAGATGATTTTGCAGATTGTGTTGCAAGCCTACTAGCTTTGCAATAAGAAAATGAAGGTATAATCTTTTTGGGATACAATTTTGTAATCCTCCCTACCTTATTTTATCATTGTTGTCAAAGGGGGAGAGATATTAGAGCATAAAATTGATATATTTGATAAGGATTGATACTCTTAGGGGGAGCATTGTATTAGAGTTTATATTTTCAGGATTTATAAGGATAGTATACATATTCTATACTATGGCCACAATTTTGATAGAGTTTTGAGATTTTGACTTGTACACTTAGTCAATTTTCTCATATGTTGCCATCAATGACAAAGGGGGAGATTGTTGGAAATTTGGCTAAAGTAAGTACATAGATGTTTTCATTATGGAAAAATATGATCCACATGAAGATCACATAGATTAGAGAGCAAGTATAGCAGAGCGCATTGCAAATTTGTCTAAGTGTAAGACAATGTTTTCACCAGTGCACCAAGATACAATTTTTGTTTATGATGTTGACTGGAGTAAGTTTAGTGCTTGTGCACTTGAACATAGACTCTATGATGACTAATGATGACCCATCTTAGAGTGCAAGTTAGTATGACATGTACAGAATTAGTTATGATAGTTTTACCGAAGACAGTGTTAAGACGATAGGACATAATATGAAGGCAGAATTGGTAAAGAGTTAAGGGATTATTTTGTTTATCAAAATAATGACTTAACAATATAAAGGGATGAAATCCTAGATGTTAACTCTTGGATAAAGATATATGGAAGCCGACCATGTAAAGTTATTATCCTTAATAACTTGTATATATGTAATATGTAATTGTAAGAAAAAGAGAAAAGATATGTGGTAATATTGTAATGATATGATGCAAATGTAAGAGAAGCGAAAAGATATTGATGCAAGAAGCATAAGGTTATATACCTTAATCCATTTTTTAATAAGTATACATTGTACATTACTTGTTTGGGCAGTGGGCTCATCTGGTAATCAGATTTTGTATTGACAACTCCTAACAGGGTTGAGGCTTCTAACAAGGCATATAGTCCCTTAATCAAGACTGATACACTATATGCTTGTAATAGACTCCTAACAGGGTCAACATCCTTAATAGGATACTTTTGATTAGTGGATCTTTGTGGGTACCATCCCCACCGAGGTTTTCCCTTGGCCAGGGTTTCCTCGAGAACATATCATGTGTTATGAGTTCTTTATTTCTATTGCTATGCATATTGTTTAGCTTCTTATGTTATGCATGTATAAAGATAATCTATTATATCCATAATTGGGAAAAAGATAAAGTTTGTAGAAAACTGATTCACCCTCCCCTGTCAGTATTCCCTATTTCTAACAATTTCATATATTGCAGAAATTCTGATTGCATAAACAGGCAATAGAGTCCTTAGAATTTTTCTTACCACAGTATTTTTATCAATGACACCATCAGATGCTCTGATAGTGTTAACTACCTCCTTTATTTGGTTTGTATATTGTACTATATTCTCTCCTTTTATTTTCATATCATCAAATCTTCCTCTTAAAATTTCTTCTCTGGCTCTCTTAACATGTGCATCACCACTATAAACTTGAGCAAGTTTATCCCACATATCCTTAGTAGTAGTAAAGTCTTTGACATCTTCAAATTTGGCATCTATTAGAGAAGAAAAAATCTCCATCATAGTAATATTATGCTCATGCCTATCCCTTAGTTGATCAAGAGTCAAAGGTCTAGTAGGTTGTGCAATGTAGCCATTCTCTAATAGAGTGAGGGAGGAATTACCAATTCTAGATATATTCAGTTTCATTCAGCTTTTCCATATTGTGAAGTTGTCCTTGTTTATCTTTGGCACATCCCTCTTATACATTTTGTGATCCTAATGTTGAAGTCCTTAAAACTCTATTTCAAGAAACCACTATGCTCTAATACCAATTGTTATAATAAATGAGATGGGGGTGAATCAATTATCCATAGTCTCAAATACAAAATGTAAGACTTCAAAACAAATTCAGCTAAATCTGTAGCTCGGTAAACAATAATACTTAAATTGTCTGTGCTTTTATCGATTACTAGTTAATTGCTCATAGTGATTACTGACCAAATCAGATATGTAATATGAAAAGTATGACAATCAAACAATCACCACAATAAACACATAACACAAAAGAATTAACATGGAAACCATGTAAAGGGAAAAACCACCTAGGACCGGTAACCCAAAAATTGTTCACTCTTCTGAAGTGAGTTTGGTGAAGAGCCAACCCTGTTAAAGGTTACAAAACACACTATAAGGTTTGACCTTGTTTGAGGATTTAACACTAATAGTTATCGTCCAAATAGAATTCACTATGGGGTTGATAGGATAACAAATGTACATTCTATGAATGACATTACAAGGCTTTCAAGTCTACTTGGTTAAGAGATTTATCTGTTTAAAATGGTTAAACTGTAACAACATGTGATCTGAAATTACAATACAACTTATATTGTAGATGTTCAGATCTATATTATGGTCATTCAAATCCTCTGATCAATATATCAATTCCATTTCAACAATATTCAGTGACTTACTATCTCTCGGTTATAGCTTTTGGCACACGGTAATCTTTGTAGTTTGGTTCTCCTTAACCAATTTGATTAGGAAAGAATGAAGAAATGGTCACATAATATCTCTGCAGTCTCCTTCTTCTGGCATAAGTTTCATCATGAAACCCTAGTCTCTTAAATAGACAAGTAAACTATTTTCTTCTCATCCATCGGATTTTGCTGCTTAATCTCCTTCATTGATTTTTCCACTTAAACCTTCCTCAAAAATTGTGTCAATAACACATTTTGATTCCATCCATTAGATCTTTTTTTATTTTGTTAGCCATTAATCTCGTAACAAACTTTGTCTTCCATCCTGATTACAAGGTACTTTCCAGCTCATCAACTTGTATCGGCTAAACTAATCATTTAGTTCTTTTGTCCATACTTGGTTAACAAAGAAATGCATCAATGAACACAAGCTCAGTTGATACTATCACTCAGTATACACTACACTACTCGGTGTATACTAGAATGCTTCATTAACTGAACACACTACTTTGTAACATTTTGTTTCTTTCTCCATAACAGATTAATGCAACATAATTAAGTCAACAATATGAAGTCATAGACTCATAAAAAATTTACCAAGAGTATTCCTTGTCCTCATCTGTCATATCCATCTTCCTCAATGTAGATATCTTGGTTCTTCATCTTTCTCTTCTCTTTTCTATAGATGTTTAGATATATGCAACTACCATGATAAGTATTGTCAAAACTAGTTGACATCAATGACAACATAAAACTAATTCAATTATCTTACATCACAATTCAATGCTCGGTGATCTCTAATCACTGAAGTTCTTCAATCATGTTCTCAAGAAATTGTAGTTCATCAAAGGTGGCATACGTGGTCACGATTGGAGTAATAAGGTCAATTAATTAATTAAATCATATTAATTTATTCGTTAAGTCACATTTTACTTTTGTTTCACTTAAGCTAAACTTAAGTCCATTAATAATTAATTAATTATTAATTCCTCATCTTAGGGTTTTCACTTTTAGGGTTTTGACCTCCTTTTATAAGGATTGATCTCTTTGTAATTAACAAATTATTGTATTACACATTTTTTTGCTTTAGGCTTTCAAAGCATCTTTTGTGTGTTACAAGATTTATTGGACGTGATAGGTTATTTGTATCTAGGTGTTCACTAGGTTATTTTAGGTTTTATTTCTCAATATTCACATGGTACCAAAGCTTCAAATCTACCACCTCTTGTTCATCTTTTGAGAGAACTTGTCTTGTAAGTTGAGGTTGAGGTTACAAGAAATAAGGTGAAATTTAGGGGTAGCTAAATACAATTTTGCACTTTGGTGCAAAATTGACCTCATCATTGAACTCAAAACACCCAAAAACCACTAAATCTATATTAACTTTGTCAAATTTGGACAACTTCAAAGTTTGGCCAAAATTTGATTGTGCACACAAAATGAGGTGTGTACGGTGTTGACATAGATGTTGATGTAGGTCTGATTATTTTATTTTTAAAAATCCAATGAAAAAGGAGTTTATTTTTTTTAATTAAAGGAAGTCAAACATTTATTTTGAAAAAAAAACTCAAAAAACATGTATACATACTATTCTTCTACATGAAAAGTACATGCAACAGATCTACTAACATCAACAATCTAGCTAGCAATTTTTGGCGGTCCCACCAAATTAGGCTCTCAACTAAATTTAGCAATGTTTTACTAATTTAGGCACTCAAAAATATTGTTTGACTTAGTGGTGATTTTTTGGCCATAACTTTGTCTTACAGTATCAAAATTGGGCAAATGAGATATTTTTGGAAATATGATTCTAAGCCCAATCCAATGGTGTAGGTTACTTTTCTTGATTTTTCTATTTTTTTAATTTATTTCCATTCAAAGTCAAACCTTTTTTTTGCACTTCTAGGGGCATAAATTTTGCATATGGACTTCATCTTTCACAAATGAAAAGGTTTCAGAAAGGTGTTTGAACACTCTTTCCAGATCTACAGTTTATTTCATCAGAAAATTTATAAAGTACACAAAGGATTGTCTGAAGTATTTTTCCTTTTCACGCTTTCCAACTTTCAAATTTGTACTGGGGTTTGGTTTTGTTTTGTTATAGGGTTTTTTTTTTGGTTTTTTTTTGTATATACACATAAAAAATTAGAACATTGTGGTGGAAACCTCCTCAAGTGACCATATTATTCCACATAATGACCATACCTAGAAGGCACATATGACTAGACTTCTCATGTCTAAGGCATTATGGTCTTTTTTTATGAGAATCAACCTCCATTGTGTTGAGTTTTAGGATCACTGCAAATGTAATATCACTTCCTATGATGTGTGTATTTTTCAAATGCAACAATCTCTCTTTCATTTATATTGAGAATGAGGCTAGGAGAGACATGTCCCTTCATGGGACATGACTATTCAAATTTATGAGATTAATATAATGACAATTGATTATATATATATATATATATATATATATATATATATATATCTTCAATAGTTTAGTCTCATATTATTTATCCAACAGAAGCTACAAAACATCAACACTGTCTCTTAGCTAGATAAGATAAACACAAGATATAATATTACCTCAGTGTAATATCAAATTATATGTTTAATAATATTATTGATCAAAAGAAATTTACCATTAGATATCATCTCATGATATCAGGAGTAATGGCCTCAGAATATCAAGTCCCGTGATATTCACCAAATACTCAAAAATGTTCATAAGGTATGTGCACATGTATCCTCAATGATACTTACCACTGGAACATTATATTCATGGTCTATTTAAGGAAATTAATCCACCATGCAAGATATTCATGGTTTGTTTAAGGAAATTAATCCACCATGCAAGATATTCATGGTTTTTGTAAGGAAATTAATCCACTGTGCAAGATATAATCTATCATGATCTTCTTAGACATCATAAGATATCCAGCATAATAGAATATTAAGTTGTAAGATCATCATCTTTCAATAACTTTAACAAATGCAAGTGATAATCATTTTGAAGTCGTCACTTCCTCATGATGTAAATAAGGGGTAGACCTATTAAAAAAATGGATTCATGCACATGAAATCCAACATGCCTTAGTACAGAGGGTGGAAACAAGGGATTTCACCTCGAACTTCTCTAACAGAGAAGAACTCATTGAGAAGATATAAATCTATTGATCTTTTCATCCAAGATTGCTTAAGATAAACTGTCAGACTCCCTCTAAATCTGATATCAATCTTCTAAGCTCATCATCTAAAGTTACCTCTGAAGTGTTAGAATCCCTCTGAATCTTATATCAATCTTCTTTTCCTACAAGAGAATCCCCAGAAAAGATCAAGGCATTTATCTCTTATAGAACATATAGAAATACAGATAAGAGAGAGACTATAATAAGTAGATGAATGTAATAATCAAAGATAATAAATACTTATCTGCATGTTGAAATACTTGATACATGTTGCTTCAATGAGATGAAATATCAAGAATATAATGTTTTCAGAATACTTCCTTTCAAAAGATATGTGCCATAACAATATACAATATTGTTTTATCTTCTCTTAATCGGAAATCACTTGTCCAAAAATACCAAAACATAGTTTCTCAAAACTACAACCGATCAAAACTCAATAAATAAGACATCAACTACTTATTTTTGACAGACAAATGTCTTTTATGCCAATATCATTTTCCAAAGTCTTGTCAACTTTTGATGTTAACGAAGAAATGCCAATAGCATTTTCCAATATGCTATATGTGTACTCATCAAAGTATGTGACTTCTTCCAAATATGAAGGATCATTTAAAAAAAAATGATTGTATATGTCAATTATATTGTACCTCTATTGGCTAGCTAATGACACTATAATCACTGCTACTTATTTAGACTCTATCCATGTTCCAAACATACAACTCCAAATAGCATTCAAACTTTGTAAATAACCGCTAATGTATGAGAGTCACTACTTCTTTGCAGTCAATACGTCACCATATTTTAATGGTGCATTTACATTATTTATAATATTTTGTCACTAAATATAAGAAACATAGTTCCTTCGATATAAATAATTTCATATGTATATAGAAAAAGTTGTTTTTGATTGCAGGAAAAAATAGGTTTTATGGGGACCTGAAACCCTTACAAGTCTAACAAGAAATATAATAGCATTAAGTTCAATGAAATGAAACAAGACTGGGAACTAGTCCGCAAGACCCAGAACTAGAAAAACCAACAAAAGACCAGAAACCAGAAACCCCACCCAATAGCCAAGAAACCCTAGAAACTAAGAAAGCACAGAAACATGGGAGTAGGAGGACCTAGGAAAACTCTAGATAAGGGATGAAGTTTTTATCTTCTTCCATACAAGATGAATTAATTAATCCATTTGGTTAAGTACAACCACTTTATTTTAGTGTTTGTAAATAATGATATCACCCCTGAAACATAAAATATAATATTTGCTACAGAATAATATTCATGCCTTATGCTCACAGACCTGATATCAGGCATTGTATAGAGTGTGAAATATCCCACATGAAAAACATTTTTGAACAAAATTATTGTAGACACAATATAGTCAAAGCTCATACTCTTCTATTAATACAATCTCCCATGAATGTCACATTTCCCTTCACAACAACAATAGTTCTTGAATAAATGAAGGATCCGCACACACAAAGACTGCCAAATCCAAATCTTCCAATCTTGTTTCATAGACCTATGACTCTTCAGTATCATTGTATACCTACCTCATTTGTAGCCTGGATCTGATACCATGTTAATTTTTAGGATCATTGCAAATGAAATAGCACTGGCTGTGATGTACGTGGTTTTCAAATGTATTAATCTCTCTTTCATTTATATTGAGAATGAGGCTAGGAGAGACATTTCCCTTCATGGGACATGACTATTCATTATTATGATATTAATATAATGACAATTGATTATGTGTGTGTATACATACATACATACATACATACATACATACATACATACATACATACATACATACATACATATATATATATATATATATATATATATATATATATATATATATATATATATATATATATATATATATATATATATATATATATATATATATATCTTTTAATCATTATTATATTAATTTTTCCTAATAGTATTTTAGATATATATCTTTATATGTATTATATCACATAATATATATATAGAATGGATGAGGCCATGGTTTTTTTATCTTTACATGTTAGATAGTCTTATTTTTCATTTGAAGGGTTGCATGACTCCTTGGGAAATGTGGACTAAGTTTCATGATCTTTTTGGCACCATTAATCATTTTAGGCCACTTTAGATTGAGGCACAGTTGACTACTTTAGCACCCAATTATTTTCCATCTATTGAGGATGTCTTGATAAAATTAAAATCAATTCTAGATCATTTTTATAGGGTTATGGTAGGAAAAAAATAGACATCGAGTGTATATACCTAGTTATCTCTAATATTTGAGGATCATTTTAGATATACTCTTCTACATTCTACTCCACCATGGATTCTTTGGGTCCATGATTTACCATGCCTACCTTTAAATTATTTGGTGATCAGTTGACATGTGATAAATCTAAGCTCACATAGTTGGATTCTCTTACAAGATCAAATAATGAAGCATTGGTGGCTCACACATCTTAGGGGAAGTAGATGTAGAAAAAAAAGTTGAAGATAGATTTAGCAAGTAGTGAGAGTTCCTCCAAGACACCACCGAAGTCTACTTCACAACCACAATATAACCCTAAATAGGGTAATATTCTATGTCTAGTGAATCTTCCTCCAAGACTAAGAAGAAATCAAGTGATCCTTGCAATTTCTATGGTGAGGAAGGTCATCTAGTTTCTAGGTGTTGGAAGCTATTAGAGGCTTTAGAGGAGGCCATACAATAACATCACATCACCTCACCTTAGTCACCTTCCCCACCCATGTGGAAAGGTTGTGTTCTTTCTCATTGAGAATTTCCTTCAGGATCCACTTGGATTCTATATTTTGGTTCTTCTCACCATATGCCACACACTTAGGAGTCTATCACCACACTTTCCCATTGTGGCACTTCATAGATTGTAGTTGGTGACTCTATAAAAATTTCAATTATGGGTTTAGGTATTATTTCATTAAATGGTGGTTTTCTTCAGGATGTACTTGTTTTTCCTAATATTTTGACAAACCTTCTTTCCATCTATCAAATATGTCACTCTAGCACTAGTAAGACATTCGATTTCTCACCAAATGATGTGGTTATTTGATACCTTCATAATCCTAATTTGGTTGAGGCTACTAGGAGTCTTGATCATGCATCTTGCTTATATAGATTTGATGGATTTGAGATGACATATAGTCCAGGTTCATATCTTATAGCACATACAAACATAGTGAGTGGAATTTTGTATGGTCATTTTGGCTATGTTAATTATAGATATGTAGAGTACATGAGTATTCATACACTTGTGATTGAGCTCCCTGATATTTCTTGTACTTATGGTATTTTTTGAGGATGTCTTCTTGGAAAAAATCACTGAGATTATTTTCCTATGTGTGGGGCCACATGTGCTAAGGCATCCTTAAAGTTGGTACATAGTGACCTCATGTCCTTTCTACCTTCTTCTTTTTTAGGGGCTAGATATGTTCTCACATTTATTGATGACTTATCCAAGGGAACATGGGTTTATTTTCTTAAGTACAAGATTGATGTCTTTGATTCATTCAAGATATTTAAGATATTTGTGGAGAAGCAGTCTAGTCTTTCTATTAGAAAGATACACATAGATAATAGGGGGAGCATGTGAATCATGATTTCAGAGATTTTTACACTATGCATGATTTGCAACATCGATTTATTCTACCACCCTCCACCCCATTATAATAGTAGGGCTCCTTATTCTAGAAGACTAAAACATGGCTTACTCACCCCCTTACTATTTTAAGGGCTAGCCCCCTACTATTTGTTAAGGGTCCCCTATCAATTCTATGGGGCACCCGGTTGAAAAAAAATAAATTGATACCCCCTACTTCTAAAGGTCTCCCAACTCTACGAGCACCTTACACCCCTCAAAAAAATGGTGTTTCTAAGAGAAAGAAAATGATTTATGAGAGATGGCCAATTGTATGATATAGTGATGAGATATGGATTTAGCATTTTGGGCCAAGGAAGGAAATTGTGCTAATTATATTTAGAATTAGATGCCTCATAATTCATTATGATACATGACTCATGAGGAGGCTTGGACCCATGTCAAGCTCGATGTTTCTACATTCTAATTATTTGGCAGTGATGCTTGGGCATTTATTCTTGATTATTAGTGGAAAGCCATGGAGAGAAAGAGCCAACCACTCATATGTTTTGGCTATTGTGATGATTTTAAGACATACAAGTTGTTTATTCCTAATTTTAAAGAGGTCTTATTTTAGTGAGATGTCCAGTTTGATGAGTGCTTTCCTCGGATGGATTCTCCATCACTAGCTTCTCCCTCACTACCTAATCCTCCCTCTTCATCTCTAAAGGTTTTTTTATCTCTTGAGGATGATGCAGATGTTGATCCACCATCACTGCCACCACTAGATACATAGAATTTTCCCAACTAGGCCCTCTTTATTGTAGAGGTAGTTGGATCTATGGTAGGTGACCCTTTAGATTCCCTTCATACACATGCATAAACATTAGGTGCTAGTATCTTGACTCATACCATTTTAGATGGTCCTCAAGTATTTTTAGAGGTGAAAGGTCATCGTGATTGAGATAGCGATATGGTAGAGGAGTTTTCTCTTTTGACGAAGAATCATACTTGGGATTGATACTCCTAAGAGTTAATTTTTTTGTCACTAATTAAGAAGAAGTTATTATGTTTTTAAAATTCATTTAGTAATGAAGAAAAGGAAAGTCAGTCACTAAAGGAAAAAAGATGACAGATAATTTTGATAATGAGAAGCAAGAACATGCACTGAGCGAGGCAAAATTGAGTACCGAGAACAAAGTTATACCAAGAACCTAACCGAGAAGAGTAGACACTTACCAAGTTAAAGAAAATGTGTTACCGAGTATAACAAACTGACACCAAATGAATTCTAAGTACATTGAGCCTAGACACTGAACATAAATGGTTTACTAATCTTGAAGAGATCATATAATAGAACCATTAGAGATTGGAATCTAATGATTACACATGATTAAAAGGTGAGATTAGCTAATGAAAATAAAGGATGAAATATGCATTAGAAGTGTATCCAATGCTAGCATCGCTTGGAGGGAAGATTCTAGAATATCTAGTACCACTTCAAAATTGTATATAAGAAGATTAGAGTATGAAGATATGATGGTGGTTAAGGATTATATGTATGAAGTTGATTAGAGAAGAAGGTAATAAGTAGTGAAGCCACCATGTAACAAAGTATTGAAGAACATTCATAATTGATCTATCGAGTACTGAATTGTTTGTGTGAAGGATACACAGTATGAGGTAATGAACCGATGAGCACATAGAGTTTGAATAACATATGTTGATGCAAGTTTGATAGACATTTTAATGTTAATGATTAAAATTTAATTAGAAATGTATAAGTCTCTTAACCAAGAATATCCTAGTAGATATTACTTTTAAATCCTTTAACCAAATATAATTCTTAGATTAGGATTGTGAAATATCTTAACAGAGTAGACTTAGGAGTCTTTAGAAATCTTAATCAGGTTAATACTCTTAACAGGGTAATCTATCAGAATAGCTAAGTATTGTAGCTCTAACTAAGAAAACTTTTCTTTGTAGTACTAAAGTCTTGTGGGTATCATCCTCACCCTAGTTTTTATCCTCTAACAAGGATTTTTGTGATACCAAATAATTGTGTTATGTTTTGATGATTACATGTTTTATTTATTTCATATGATATATGTAAATGTTAAGAAATTAGTAAATGATTGTGAGGAAAGTTAAAATAATTTTAAAGGTGTTTTGAAGTACTAATTCACCCCTCCTCTCTTAGTACTTGACTTTACACACCTAATCCAACAATTGGTATCAAAGCTCAATCTCTTATTAAGGAGTTTAATCACTTGAGAGGAAAGATCTGGAAAGATGGAAAGCTACAAGTACAAAAGGATAATTGACAATATGGAAACGGAATTGAAGATGGCTAATGAACAAATTAAAGAGTTGAGAAGAAAACTAAAACACTCAATCAACAAAAGGAAAGAAATTCTACTACATTTGAAAGATACTCAAGACCAAGTTGAGGAGCTTAAAGAACTATCAGAGGGAAGCATGTCGAATGAATATGATGCTATTATATCATAACTATCTAAAAAGAACAAGAACCTTGTTAATCAAGTACAAACATTGAAAAGAGAATAAGAAGCACAGTTGGTAATGATGTGTGAGATGATGGAACAAAATGGAAAAGTTTAGGATGACAAAAGAACAACTAAAGAAGAGAGAAGAAAAATGAATATAAGACTAGATGAGAAAGACAAGTAAATCATGAGGTTGACACAAACTCACTACAACTTGACAGATCAACTTGTTATGACAAATCAAGATATTGCTAAGAAAGTCAATAAAATTACAAAATTGAGATCTGAGAATGAACATCTAAAGAACAATCTGAAAACTGAGAAAGATGCTAATGAAATCTTAAAAAGAATGAAGAAACTTTGAAGATTCTGGATGAACAACTGAGAAATCAAAGGCAACCAAATGACACTTTTGGACTCAATTTTAATGAAAATAGTACAACCAAGAAGGGTGAGTCCTCCAAACAAGAAATCAATAAAGACAAAGAAGCTACCCCAGCTAGGTCTAAGAATCCTACATGTTATCATTATTGGAAACTAGGGCACATAGCTAACATTTGCACAAGAGAGGTAATCCACTTAATTCTCCTAAGTTCAAAGGTTATTGTTATAACTACAAGAAGTATGGACATAAGGTATTTGAATGTAGATCAATAGTTGTGAACAATCTAAGGAAACCAGGATTTGATGGTTACTTTAACAACTTCAAGAAAAATGGTCACAAATATGGAGAATGAAAATTACAAAGGAGAAATGAGAAATGGATCCCTAACTGAGAGAATGTTGACAACAACCAACAAGGTCCTACTATACCATGGGATTATAATATAAGGATTACTTGCACTGCATGCAGAAGATTTGGTCACATTGTTGCAAAATAATTTAGGATGCATGGAATGAACAATAGGAAGTCATGGAGAAACACTCAAATGGCTTGTTTCAATTTCCATAGAGTTTCTCACTTAGCTAAGGATTACAGGTACCAAAATAAGGATTCAAGCAAGGAGAAACCAAGTGAAAAGACTCCAATAAATATTGATGAAATCAGAGAGTAGATGAATAAGACTTGGAGAAGGAGTCACAAGATGATGGAACAGAATTGGGAACTAGTGATGGCACCACTCCCCTTGGATTGGGTGCACCTATATTCACTTAATCAGTGAAAGGTATGTATAGGAGCTGATAGCCTAAATTTTATCTTAAATTGGTTCCTAGATTTAGTGAAAAGATCCATATCTGCATATGAAGATGCATTTGGATAAGAATTGTGAAGTTATGTTGATCGGTAAAGTGTTTAAGCTATTTTGTTACATTTAGTGAAGAAAAGTGTACTTTAGTTAAATGGTAAAATAAAGTTAGGTAAAGAGCATTAAATGTATTTATAGCCATTGGAAGCCCTAACCTAAAAGAAAAACTATAAATAGAGGTTTTTTGAATTCATTTTTACTGTACACAGTTGTGAGCACATTTGAGCATTGAGGAAGATAATATTTCTAAGTGATTCTAAGAATTTATTCAAGCATTCCAAACATCTACAAGAGCATTTGAGGTATTTCTAATGTCCACCAAGTTGGATTTACAAATTCTTTTTTCTATTTTATTTGGAACCCTAGTATCAGTTGAAGTATATTTGAGATCACTATGGTACCCAAGATGCATAAACCAATTGTAGTTGAAAAGATTGATCCAGTAAACCCAAAGTATAATCTTCCTCCCACCGTTGCTACAGAAGTTGAAAAAATTGGAGCTCTATCCTTAATCCTGCCAAGAGTAATTTTCATTGAAGACGTTCACACCTTTATTCACTACAACATCAAAGATATTTATCAAGGGGAGAATTATTCATCATACCTGAACTTGTTTGTGTTAGAATGTTTTAGAATAACTGAGAGGGGGGGTGAATCAATTATCCTCAAGTCCAGATGTACCAATTAAACTTTCAAGTACTTCAACAACCTCAGATCCAATCATCTATTCAACTTGGTCTCTATAGTATATATTAGAAACATATAACATGCAATCCATTGTCCAAAAGTAATTAACTTGCAAAATATAACATCATTCACATCAAAACATTCACACAAGTATAACACCATTATTTCTAGTGGAAACCCATGGGAAAAACCACTTTGTAACATGCTACTGATTTTTCCTCTTCTGAAGTGAACTCTGTGAAAATTGAACCTTGTTAAAGGTTTACATGCACACTATTAAGTGTGACCCTATTAAAGGATTTAAAACACTCTGTCAAAAGTGACCTGGTTAAAGGATTTAAGAACATTCCATTAGAATTCCACCTTGATTAAAGGATTTATACAATGACTGTTAGGTCAACCTTGATTAAAGGATTTAGACTGATATAATGGTTAGAAAGTAATAGTAGTTTCTAATCTGAAAACATACAACTCACTTTGCAAATACAGATCCAATTCTCACATATATGTTGATTTACTAACTGATCTCCATTTCCATCTCCATCTTTGATCTTCTCAGAATTCACTTCAAGCAATCACAACTTTGTTCAGCTCCTTCACAATTTCACCTTCAACCTTTTGTTTAGACTTATCAGCCAATAACATCAACCTCTTCTTCTCTTCTCCATAACCTCACAATAAGGTTTTCCTTTATACCTCTTTGATTAGGTAGATCTATCTTTTGCCACTTAATATCCTTCGTAGATCTTAGGTTTAGGTCAGATTCATTGAATCCTTCCATAATTATGTTCTTCATCCTTCATTCTAGATACATCTCCAAACTTCTCTTTGAATTCATAAGAAAATGATTTACCATGCATTAAATGCTCCATACAATCCATTAATAACATCAACACATTTTACATATCCCAAGAGTTCAACTATGTTGAACGGGATTCTCAATTCTTTGTCCAAATGTAATTTATTGACACTTGGTCAATACTGTGTTCTTTGCCTCAGTTATCACTATGTATCTCGGTCATCACTACAAACTGTCTTCCTCAAAAAATATTGTCTTTTCTCAGTAATTTCTTGTCACTTAGCATTTACTGATGTTACTAGATTTACTCAGCATATACTAACACTCGTTTGACACTAACATCACTCAGCTTAAACTAGATTTCTTCACTTTTTCTTGGTTAAGCCTACATTTCCAATCTTTCTTCTTACTTAGATAAATAATACATTATCTTATCAATGTGCCAACTAATCAAGTACCCATTGAAGTATCAAATAACTCAACCTTTCCTTAGGTTCTCTTGTTATCTCCTTTCCCAAATCCTCTTCATCAATTAATACATATGGTACTCTCCTAGATAGAAATTGTCTTACCAATTAAGGTTTGACATCAATGACAATATAACAATTATTTCAATTGTAGTTTCCAACAATCTCCCTCTTTGGCATTGATGGCAACACCACATGAATAACACATGATTTACCAAACAATCCAAAAAATCTATGCATCAGATGTTTATAATATCCTTAGCTTCATTCTAATTCATGACTTACTTTTTCCTGACTACATACACAATTAATCCCTTTGAATATTCTCTTAGGTTTTATTGAATCTTCTCCCTCTATTTTTTCATTAGAATCTCTCCCTCTTTGACAACAATGCCAAAGTTTTATCTATCACTTCCATCTTCCACATGTAGATGTCTTCATGTCAGTTCAGTATGTTGTATTTCTCCATCTATCATCTTTCTTATGACTGATTAATATCTATGATTTACTTCTCACAACTCTAGGAAAATCCTAAAGTGTGATCTTTTCAGCATCAATTTGTCAAATATTTTGAGTAGCAAATTTGATGCAGTGCTCCTAGTTGACTAGGCAGTCTCAGTTAGGGGAATCACCCCTAGTTTACCTCTAAGATATTCATGAGAATTCTTAGGTAAATATTTTGTGAATATGTCTGCTAATTGTTCCTTTGTATTCACATATTCCATTCTCACTTCTTTGTCTTGTACTAGCTCTCTCAAGTAATGATACTTGATAGAAATATGTTTAGTCTTAGTATGCATCATTGGATTCTTTGATATATTAATAGCACTTGTGTTATCATGGAAAATAACAATTGGCTCAGTGATATCCTCTTTCATACCTTTTAGCAATTTCTTGATACACACTAAATTTGAACAATTTATTGCTGTTGCTACATACTCTGATGGAATATGGATGAAGTGACTGAGAGGGGGGGGTGAATCAGTCAACCATAAAACACTTCACAATTAATTCTTTCCAGATCCCTTAGGATGTCTTAAAAAAGTTATCTATTTTAGCACTCGGTAAATAGATTGCAGTAACTTTGAAGATGCAGAAAGTATTAGCAAAATTATCTTTTAGATATTCATCAGCACTGGTGTATGATTAAGATAGCAATTAAGAACACAAGAGACACAAGATTTAACATGGAAATCCAATATGGGAAAAACCACCAATGTATCTAGATACTGATTTTCACTTTTCTGAAGTGATGCCCGGTTAGAAGCCAACCCGGTAAAAGGTTACAAAACACACTGTTAGGTGTGACCTTGTTAGAGGATTTAATCACCCTACTAGGAGTGGCCTGGTAAGAGGTCTTGAAAACAATTCAATGGAATTGTCACCTTGTTAGAGGATTTACAATATGGTTGTTAAACCAACTCGGTTAAGAGATTTAGAATTCACTGTTACAATGATAAGAAGGTAACAATGAAAAATGACCTGTATAATAATGCAACTGCCTTGCTGATTACAGATCTCTATTCTGCATATGTGTGATCCTTCCTGATCGAATAAATCTCTGCTGCACCTTAAGGATATCTGAACATCCTTCACAAATTCCCACACACCTTTCCTGTCTTTTCTTCTATAAATCTTCTTGCTGTATATCCCTTTTTATTTTTCACATTTGACCTTTTATTTATATGATTTTAGATTTGTCAAATCGACATTATTTAGTATAACAGTCGGCTGAATTAAGCAAACTCTTTTTGCAAAAATCCTTCAAGGGCCGACAGTGCTCGGTGACCATAACTTTCTACAATCTTTCAGAGACCGAGGGAACTCGGTAAACATCGACAATCCTTCGATAACCGACTAAACTCGGTACACATTGAATTTCCTTTGATAACTGACTGAACTCAGTAAATGCTGAATTTCCTTTGATAACCGACTGAACTCGGTAAATGCTGAATTTCCTTTGATAACTGATTGAACTCGGTAAATGTTGAATTTCCTTTGATAACCGAGTGGACTCGGTAAATGCTAAATTTCCCTATCTGGCAGACCGACTGAGCTCGGTAGGAACTGATTGCTGCAGACTATGACATTGTGTGACATCAAAGACAATACATAATTTGAGTAGCAATTTCCTTCAGACAATTGTTTCCAACAATCTCCCTCTTTGGAATTGATGGCAACACAATATGTCATAGCATAAAAAATTTGAAAGAGTTAGCTCGGTTCAGATTCAAATCTCCCTCTGTCAGCAAACTTCCTTTATCCTGAAAATTCTTCCTTCTGACTATTGAAAATTTCTTGAAGTAATAGAAAAAACATAGCAAACACTCCCTCTTTGACAACACATGCCAAAGACAATTCACATATTACTGGTGTAAATTAATGTACCTCAAGTACTGATTCATATGCAATGATTCCTTGAATATGCTGCATCAACTGGTTGATTTTCAATCATGTTCTGGTTGATGCATCACTAAAACTATATTTAGTGAGCCTCGGATAGGGGAATGACCCCTAACTTACCTCTTAGATACACAAATGCATCCTTAGGTAATGGTTTGGTAAAAATGTCTGCAATCTGTTCTTTTGTATGAATATATTCTAATCTGATTTCCTTGTCCTGCACCAATTCTCTGACAAAGTGATATTTAATAGCAATGTGCTTGGTTTTGGAATGCATTACTGGATTCTTCAAAATGTTTATTGCACTGGTATTGTCACAAAATATAACAACTGGTTCTTTGATTTCAACCTTCATACCTTCTAATAACTATTTAAACCAAACAATATTTGAACAGTTTACTGCAGCAGCAACATATTCTGCTTCAGCTGTGGATTGAGATGTGCAATTTTGCTTTTTACTAGTCCAGGATACTAGTCTTTTTCCAAGAAAAATTGCTCCACCACTTGTGCTTTTTCTGTCATCAATGTTTCCTGCCCAATCAGCATCAGTAAACACTTTTAAGTCTAGATTGCCTCCAAATTTATACCACAAACCATATTCTTCAGTTCCTCTTAAGTATCTTAAGATTCTTTTGATTGCCATCATATGATTTTCCTTAGGTTTTGCTAAGAATCTAGCTACTATACCGACTGCTAAGGCAATATCAGGTCTTGTATGTACTACATACTGCAATTTTCCAATCATAGATCGGTATAGGGTCTGATCAACTTCTTTTGAATCATCATTTTTGGTAAGTTTCAGTCCAGTACACATGGGTGTACCAACTGGTTTTGAATCTTCCATACCAAACTTCTTAAGTATTTCCTTAATGTATTTAGATTGAGTAATGTATATACCATTCTTGCTTTGCTGAATTTGAAGACCAACAAAGAATTTTATTAAACCAAACATAGACATTTAAAATTCTTTGTTCATTTTCTCTGAAAATTCTTTGCACTGATCATCATTCCCTGTAAATATAGTATCATCTACAAATATTTCTGCCAATACAATTTTTTCATCTGGTCCTTCTTTAATATACAGATTGCTGTTATCATTGGCTCTTTTGAAATTAATCTGAATCAAATAGTTATGGAGTTTTTCATACCATGCTCTAGGAGCTTGTTTCAAACCATACAATGCTTTGTGTAACCTGCAGACCATGTCCTTTTTATCTGGATCAACAAAACCTTCAAGTTGTTCAATGTAGACCTCTTCATCAAGAATTCCATTGAGAAATGCAGATTTTATATCCATCTGATATACTTTAAATCCTTTGTGTGCTGCATAACCAAGTAGAGTTCTTACACCTTCTAATCTTGCAACAGGAGAAAAAGTTTCTCCATAATCTATACCTTCTTCTTGAGAATAACCTTTACATACCAGTCTAGCTTTGTTTCTAGATACTTGACCATCTTCATTCAGCTTATTCCTGAATACCCATTTTGTTCCAATTACATTCTTATCTTTAGGTCTAGGTACAAGAGTCCATGTTTTGTTCTTTTGTATTTGTTCTAATTCTTCATTCATTGCTTCAATCCAACTTTCATTTTCCAATGCATCTTTGATATTTCTAGGTTCAAAGTCAGTAAGCAGACATGTACCTTTTAGCTTGCTTCTTGTCATAGTACCATCTGATTTGTTTCCAATAATTTGATCTAGTGTATGATGTCTTCTGACATATTTGGCTAGTATAGGTTCCTTGCCTTTTGAATGATTCATGCTGTTGTCTTCTAGGATCTCTTCTTCAGGTTGCTCGGGCTCGGTAGATATTTGCTCGGTAACTTTAGGCTGAGACTCGGTCTAAATTTCTTTTTGTGACTCGGTTTGAACTTCTTCTTGTGACTCAGTTTGTGACTCAGTAACTATGCTTGGCTTGGTAGATATAGTTTCCTTATTGATAGTTGTGTCTGCCAATGTTTCAGGTTCAATGTAAATGAATCTTCTGTAGTTCTTAGGTTCCCTTTTGCTTTCTTCTTCAGTCTTTTCTGCAAACTCATCAAATTTTACATGTATACTTTCTATGACTTTGTGAGTAGATAAGTTCAGACATTTGTATGCCTTGCTTTTGCTAGAATATCCTAGGAATATTCCTTCATCACTTTTCACATCAAATTTATTTCTTCTGGATTCTTTTAAGATATAACACTTGCTACCAAATATTTCATGTAACTTACATTGGGTTTATAACCATACCATAATTCATAAGGAGTTTTGAATGTGTCTTTCTTCAATTGTACTCAGTTCAAGGTATGAATTGCAGTGCTGATAGCTTCCTTCCAGTACTTTATAGCGATGTTCTTTTCTATCATTAGAGTCCTTGCACAATCCATAATAGATTTGTTTCTTCTTTCTGCTATTCCATTCTACTCAAGAGTTCTAGGAGCTGATACCTGTCTTTTGATTCCTCTTTCAATGCAAAAGTTGTTAAAAGCATGGGAGATGAATTCACCACCTCTGTCTGATCGTAAGCATTTCAATCTTTTCCCTGTTTCCTTTTCCACTCTTGCTAAGTACCATTTGAACTTTTCAAATGCTTCTGATTTTTCTCTTAAATACATGACAATCATCATTCTAGAATAATCATCAATGAAAAGAATAAAGAATTTATCTCCAGTATAGCTTTGTATTCCAATAGGTCCACATAAATCAGTATGCACAATTTCCAAAATTTCTTTAGACTGATAGTTCTTACTCTTGAAACTAGTTTTACTCATTTTGCCAATCTGACAATTCTTACATACACCAGTATCAGGTTTCTTCAAAGTAGGAATGCCTCTAACCTTCTTGAATTTGCTTATTTTTATCATGTTATCAAAATTCACATGACATAACCTTTTGTGCCATAGCCAAATTTCTTCTATTTGAGCAATAAAGCATGAATATTCACTGAGATCAAGATAAAATAAGTTACCTTTTGTTTGTTTGCCTGATCCAATGAGTTTTCCTTTTTCATCCAGCAGTCTTGCTTGACCATTCATGAATTCAACCTTGAAACCAGTGTTGATTAGCTGTGCTACACTTAGAAGATTATGTTTTAGTCCTTCAACCCAATAAGCATTATCACATATGTGTTCTTTGGTTAATGAGATTCTTCCTTTTCCTTTTATACAACAAGGTTCATTGTTTCCAAATCTTACATTACCACTATCACAGTCTTCTAGATATTCAAATTTTGTCTTGTCACTAGTCATGTGGTGTGAACATCCGCTGTCTATTATCCATATATCATCTTTGCTTATATGAGAAATAAGTTCCATCTTATCTTCATCATCATTAGATTCATCTTTTATAGCAATAAAGACAATTTCTTCTTCACTATCATCAGAATCTTTAGCCATAAAACATGTTTTCTTACCTTTATCCTTGAATGATTTGAAATTATTTTTGCCATAGTACTTGTGACTTCTCTTCTCTTCCTTGACTTGCTTGTTTGGGCACCTAGCTACAATATGTCCAATTTCTTCACATGAAAAACAAATTAAAGGAGTTTTACCTTTATATTTACCTTTCCCTCTAGAGTACTTCTTTGCAAGTAATGCTTCTACAATTTCAAGATCACTATCAGAACTTTCTTCTGATACTTCTTCACTTTCTGACTGAACTTCTTTAATTTTCTTGTTCTTCTTTAGTGAAACCTTGGCCTCAAATGCTGATTCAATATTTTTGGAACTAGAAACATAGTTGTCATAGTTGTCTAATTCAAAGGCTGTCAATCTTCCAACTAAAGCATCCAAAGTTATATTGTGGTTTGTTTCACATCTTCTTTCTTGAATAGCTGATACTCTTATTGCATAGATAGGGAGTAATGTTCTGAGTACCTTACTTATAACAGTTTCATCTAAGATTGTTCCTCCAGAAGCTCTAATTGCACTTACACTTGCTTTGATTCTTTCAACATATTTTGCAATGTTTTCATCTTCCTTCATATTCATCTTGTCAAACTATCCTCTTAGGCTTTCTGCTTTGGCTCTTTTCACATTTGCATCACCACCATATATTTTCTTCAGTGCCATCCAAATTTCATATGCAGTAGTGCATTCTTTAATATCATCAAATTCTTCATAGCTGAGTGCAGATGCAATGTCTATCATCATGGTGTTGTGAGTCTTTTTATCTGCAATTTCTTCAACAGTTAATGCACCATTAGGAATTGTGTATTCTTCATCAATGTATTTGCATCCTGAATCACCAATGGAAGCCAGATGAAGTCGCATGAGACCTTGCCATACTGAAAAGTTATCTCTGTTGAGCTTTGGAATTTCCCTCTTGTAAGACATCTTGATCTTTAGCTTAGGTCCTTGAAACCCTTCCTGCAAGCACCAAAAGCTCTGATACCAATTGATGGAATATGGATGAAGTGACTGAGAGGGGGGGGTGAATCAGTCAACCATAAAACACTTCACAATTAATTCTTTCCAGATCCCTTAGGATATCTTTAAAAAGTTATCTATTTTAGCACTCGGTAAATAGATTGCAGTAACTTTGAAGATGCAGAAAGTATTAGCAAAATTATCTTTTAGATATTCATCAGCACTGGTGTATGATTAAGATAGCAATTAAGAACACAAGAGACACAAGATTTAACGTGGAAACCCAATATGGGAAAAACCACCAATGTATCTAGATACTGATTTTCACTTTTCTGAAGTGATGCCCAGTTAGAAGCCAACCCGGTAAAAGGTTACAAAACACACTGTTAGGTGTGACCTTGTTAGAGGATTTAATCACCCTGCTAGGAGTGGCCTGGTAAGAGGTCTTGAAAACAATTCAATGGAATTGTCACCTTGTTAGAGGATTTACAATATGGTTGTTAAACCAACTCGGTTAAGAGATTTAGAATTCACTGTTACAATGATAAGAAGGTAACAATGAAAAATGACCTGTATAATAATGCAACTGCCTTGCTGATTATAGATCTCTATTCTACATATGTGTGATCCTTCCTGATCGAATAAATCTCTACCGCACCTTAAGGATATCTAAACATCCTTCACAAATTCGCACACACCTTTCCTGTCTTTTCTTCTGTAAATCTTCTTGATGTATATCCCTTTTTATTTTTCACATTTGACCTTTTATTTATATGATTTTAGATTTGTCAAATCGACATTATTTAGTATAACAGTCAGCTGAATTAAGCAAACTCTTTTTGCAAAAATCCTTCAAGGGCCGACAGTGCTCGGTGACCATAACTTTCTACAATCTTTCGGAGACCAAGGGAACTCGGTAAACATCAACAATCCTTCGATAACTGACTGAACTCGGTACACACTAAATTTCCTTTGATAACTGACTGAACTCGATAAATGCTGAATTTCCTTTGATAACCGACTGAATTCGGTAAATGCTAAATTTCCTTTGATAACCGACTGAACTCGGTAAATGCTGAATTTCCTTTGATAGCCGAGTGGACTTGGTAAATGCTGAATTTTCCTATCTGGTAGACCGACTGAGCTCAGTAGGAACTGATTGCTGTGGACTATGACATTGTGTGACATCAAAGACAATACTTAATTTGAGTAGCAATTTCCTTTAGACAATTGTTTCCAACAATACTCATCTTTTGTTGTACATTGGGAAATGCAGTTCTATTTCTTGCTTGTCCAAGAGATTAATCTCTTTCCTAAAAAGAACTCTCTACCACTTGTAATTTTTCTATCATCAACTTTACACATTACATTAAATGGTTTGATCGGTGTATATACTAGATGATTTATCTAACAGTCAGTTAATAAATTAAAAAGGCATAGACAAGTTTTAGCTATTTTTTTAGTTTATTTGTTGAAATTGGTTTTATACATTTGAGGGTAAATTGTGACTTTAGGATAACTAGACTTAACTAATTCACCCTCCTCTTAGTTATCTAACATTTATAACTCTTAACTGGATTAATACTCTTAATAGGGTAAGCTATCAAAAATAGCTAAGAATTATAGCTCTAACTGAGAAAAATTTATTCTGGAGTAGTGAAGGCTTGTGGATATCATCCCCACCACATATTTTATCCTCTAAAAAGGATTTATCCTCTAAAAAGGATTTCTGTGATACCAAATAATTGTGTTATATGTTGATCATTACATTTTTATTTATTTCATGTGATGCATGCAAATGTTAAGGAATCAGTAAATGATTTTGAGAAAAGTTAAAATAAGTTTAAAGGTTTTTTACAGTACTATTTCACCCTTCCCCTCTCAGTACTTGACTTTTCACACCTAATCCAATAGGGATCTTTGTCATCTTCGTAAAGGAATAAATTTGGTTTAGTGAAAGTGGGTGTACTATACCAAGTTTGTTGCATATGGTTTGATAGATAATTAAAAATCATGTCTTGTTGTGAATTTGTTTCCACAATTTAAGGGTATTGATTACTCAAATACCTTTACTCCTATTGCAAAGATGAATTTCATTCACTTTTTACTATCTCTACTATCTTCATAGGGATGGAATATGATTTAGATGGATGTGAAGATTACCTTCTCGCATGGATATCTACATGCAGAGATCTATATAGAGAAGCCTCAGGGATTTGTGTAGGATACTTCTTTGGTCTAAAAACTTCAATGTTTATTGTATGGTCTCAAACGAGCCCATCAGGATTGGTATGAGAAGATGAATTATATTTTTCTCTCCTCTCACTTCACATGCTATCATTTTGATAGAACAATATACATTAGTCATCAAGAGGGTGATCTTTTTATATTTGTGCTATATATTAATGATCTCATACTTATAGTTAGCTAATCCTCCATCATTTGTAGTGTTTACAAAGAATTGATGGAGTAGTTTGAGATGACCAACCTTAGTCTTATATGATATTTTCTTAGTCTATGGATTATTCAATCTTTAAGTGGGATTATCATTTATCAAATAAAGTATTCTCTTGACATTATCAAGAGATTTGGCATGCTTGAATGTAAACCTTCACCCACATCTTTTTACTCGGGTGTTTTTATGTGTTCCACCTGTAGTACTCCTTCAATAGGATCTACATTATATAGGAAACTGGTTGGAAATATATTATACCTAACACATTCACATTCACAATCTAATATTTCCTTTGGGATTGGTCTTGCCTTTAGGTTCTCTCATGATCCACATGAGAGTTATTGGAAATTTATCAATCATGTCTCGAGGTACATTTGGGGCACCACATAGTATGTCATTCACTACACATTAGGAGCTTCTCACATTGTTGGCTTCATTGACTCATATTGGTTTGGTGATGTCAATGATCAGAAGTCCACTTATGGCTTTGTTTCTTACCTTGGTTTTGGTCTTATCACATGGTCTTACAAGAAGCCATCTACTATTGCATTATCATCTACAAAGTTTGAATACCAAGCAACTATGCTAGCTATTTAGGAGGTTTTATGAATTTGGAAATTGATGACAGAGTTTGGGCTTCCTCCTAATAAACCCATAGTTCTTTGTTGTGACAATTAGAGTGTTATATGTATTTCCTGCAACCCAATAAACCATCAGTGAATGAATAACATTGAGAACCACATGCACTTCATCAAGAAGTTGATTTAGGATGGTTCACTTATCTTGGAGTACATTATTATAGAGGAACATGCTATCAACATATTCATGAAACCTTTGGCATCACCAGTCTATCTTAAATTTTAATCAATGCTTGGGGTGAAGGAAGTTGTCCTTGGGGGGTCTTTGTGACACCTTTCTTCCTTCATATTTTTTAGCATAATTTCATCTCTTTTAGGAGAGGATTTTTTTCCCACTAGGTTTTCTCCTTTTTTCTCTATTTTACAAATATTTCTTATACTTGGGTACCTCATCACACCTAGTTATTAGGACCCATCTTTTCTTTCATACATCTAGTCCTTAGTTTTTTAGCTTCTCCCTAAGTCCATCTTAAGGGGGTGTTGGAGAAAAAGGTGGAAATTACTTAATTAATTAAATGATGTTGATTTAATAATTAAGTCACCTTTTACTTTAGTTTCACTTAAGATAAACTTGAGTCCATTAATAATTAATTAATTATTAATTATTAATTCCCCATCCTAGGGTTTTCACTTTCTGGGGTTTTATCTCCTTTTATAAGGATTAATCTCTTTGTAATTTGCATATTATTGCATTACACATTATTATTCTTCAAGCTTTTTGAGAACCTTTTGTGTGTTTCAAGATTTCTTGGATGTGACAGGTTATTTGCATGTAGGTGCTCATAGGGTTATATGAGGTTGTATTTCTCAACATTAACAACCATACTCAGGTCACCAAGTAGCATTTGAAAGCAAGAAGGTGACTCAAATAAACCTTAACTTGGAGGAGTAATTTGAGACCCATGCATTCAAAATTTTCAAATACCAAAGAACACAAATTATAGTTGTACAATATAAAATGGTGAGCAATACTAGGAATGTAAATCACTCACCAAATTATATTGTGCATTGGGTAAAATGTTCTCTCAAAGGCTCACCCTCAAAAAAACCATATTATCACAACACAAAAAGGATAAAGGGGTGATAATACAAGATCTAAATGAGGGTGGGGAATTGGGGTTAATGTTTCTCTTATTGTGATAAAGAAAGAAATGAAATGTGTTGTAATAGAATATGTAAATGTATGAAAGAAAATTGATTCTATGATAAAGGAAATGGAAAATAACCATGTAATGATATCATATCTAATGCATAAAAAGTAAGTACAAGGAGAAAATAACAAGAAATGAGTTTAACTTGAAGCAAGAGGAAGAAAATACACCTTTAGAACTCATTTTGACTATCATAAAGGTGTCAAAATTAAGTAAGGTTCTGGATCTAGGCTTCTAGGACCTATAAATACTCTCTATAAAAATATCAAACCCATAGGATACCGACCTGTATGACCTATTCCACGACAAGGGTAAATTTTTTGGCCTTATCCTTTTAAGTCCCAAATTGATGAAAATTGTAGAGGACTTGTAATCGGTTTCAATATTCCTCTAGATCTAAAAATCCACAACCTATTCCTACACATAGAGATAAAGGTGCAAAGTTTTTTGAAAGGGGATTTCCTTGGTCAAGCCCCCCCTATATAGTAATCAACCATGAAAAAGATTTAAAATTACATAAAGAAAGTAATGTAAACAAGATAAATGTAATTATTCACCTTGTAATCTAGAAATATGAATTGGGTGGATGTTAGGATGTAATAAACCCACAAGGGTTCTTGTAGGTAGATCTTGAATGTAGAATCAATTAGGATGTCCTCACCAATGTATAGATCTATGATCACTAATCCCAGATCAAGAATGTTGATATGCTTGATAGCCTCAATGGAGGAGGGGAAAGAAGAATAAATGTGTGGATCTTATTTCTTGCTTGAGAATTCCTCTACTTGTCCACCATGGGAGAGAAACTTACATCAATTTGATAATATTTCATTTTCTTGAATGGATCTTGAAGAAATGGATACTTGGAGATCTTGAATTGGATGCTTTCCTTCAAATCTTGATTTCAAATCCTCAACAAGCTTGATTGCACTTTCTCTTGAAATCACCAATAGTTACATAATAGTAGATTGATTGTATAATCATGGATAATAATGGATTCCAAAATGAGAGGCTTTGACATCCCTTTATACTCATTTTGGGATTCAATATTGTTGGGCCAACCACAAGTAAAGATTTAGAAGAAAAAATCTTGCATTGGACCCAGAGCCCACTTAAGCACAAGGCCAACATGGACGGCCTTGTCCAAGACAAGGCCAACCTAAATTTTTTTTTGAAGACAAGGCCAACATGGATAGCCTTGTCCAAGAAGTGTTTTTTGAATTTTTCTTGAGTCTAGGAAAGTGTGATACGTTGTAGAAGAAGAAAATAAACATTATGGGAATCAAGCATAAAAGACATTTAGACCTAGAAATCACCAAAATGGGGTCTAAAAGGTCCTAGAGCCTCCAATTATAGGTGCTAAATTTTTATGACAATACATTTATCCCCCACTTTATTGAGAGAGAGAGAGAGAGAGAGAGAGAGAGAGAGAGATTACCTATACTAGTAAGGTTTTTTCTTATTGTGAACCACACAAAGAAAGTATCACAAATGATGACATCAAAATTTCTAGAATTGTGTGTGATGGTAGTTCAATCCATCAAGGATCTATCCTTAAGGAACCAATAAGGGATCCAACGAAGAATGACATGTCCTCAGAGAAGGTAAGATTTCTTTGGGATCAATAAGAGAAGGAGGATTTGTCCTTTAGGAAATTTTATCCAATAAGAGATCCAAAAGAATGATCTATCCTAAGGGTTGGTAAGCTTCCTTGGAGATCAAAAAGATAAGGAAGATATATCCTTAAGGAAAGTGTATCCAATAAGGGATCTAAAAGAATAATCTTTTGTAAAGGGAAGATAAACTTTCGTAGGGGTCAAAAAGTGAAGGAGGTTATGTCCTTAAGGAAAGTGTATCAAATAAGGAATCCAAAAGAATGATCTATCCTAAGGAAAGGTATGATTTCTTAGGGATAAAAAAGAGAAGGAGGATTTGTCCTTAAGGAAAGTGTATCCAATAGGGGACCCAAAACGCAGTTAATCAAGGACCAAATGCAAACTAGAACTGAATCAATGTGTGTGTGTGTGCGAAATGTGAAACATAGAGAGGAGTGTATTCGCCCATGTTAAAGCTATTTAAAATTCCTTAATGGGAGAAATGGATTTAACAAGAGAATACATGCATCCACAAGAAATGTTTCCATAGTGAAATTCCCCTAATAAAGGACAAATCAAGGGAAATAAGCACATGATAAAAGGGATAACAAAAGGATCTACCATCTCTGGGGTCAATATGATCTTTTGATAATATGTGAAATTTTATATCAAAATAAAATGTCATCATCCCCCAAAAGTAGTATAACTACTATCATAATAGAAGAAAAGAATGTAAGAGTTGTGAAGAAGAGTCTTTTTGGATCAACATCATAGAGACCAACAAGAATAGGTAGCTACCATTTTGCAAAATCCCAAGTAGACAACACAAAGGAACATTTACGAATAGAGGCACATGCACAACATATAGAAGAAGTGAGATAAAAATGTGAAAAATGTTTTTGAAATTGTGATTCCTTTATCACCTTTCACCAATGGAGCAAAAAGGGTCATTTAAATAAATCTATACAAAAAAAATAACAAGTAGAACATCACTATGGAGGCACATTACAATAGGAAAATGCATGGAATCCACCACACAAGAAGGTCTATTCAAGCGTATCACCTACACCCCATCTTAGGCTATAGTGTTTAGGGAAGTTGGGAAACTCACAAGAGGAAAAAAATTAAGCATGAAAGATAGAAGAATAGCTAGTTCCAAACAAGGGCCATTCTATGAAGACAGATCACTCTATTTATCACTAGGAGTGATAGATAACTATTGTGAAAGAATAACTGGTAATTCATCATCAATATCAATAGTATCATAGTCATCAGAATCACTAGCATGAATATCTTTGTTAGGATCAAGAACATCATCATCAAGAGTATCTTCTTCATCCAAATTAATTTTAAAAGAATATAAGATATAAACAACATTGTCATGTTTGTTCATTTTGATCTTGTTTAAATTCACTTCCTTTGTTGGCTCAAGCATGGGTTGGTCAAAGGTAATAAAATCATGAGGAGGTGTATGATTTGAATAAATGTTTTGAGAAGAATGATGATGGGATCTAACATAGATTATAAAAATGGTCATGAGCATGATGGTTGCATTTGGTTTCTCTATAAATTTTATTTTGGATAGGACCAATAAATATTGGTTCCTTTTCTTTGTTAGGAGGAAGAACAAAAGGAACCACTCTATGTTGAGAAATGGTCAGTGGAGAATGTGTATAAGTAATAGGAGGTGGAACAAAATAATATATAAGAAGTATAGGTGGTGTGGGAAGAAGTCCACGTATAGGGAAAAGAGATGGAACGTCCTTAGGTTTTCTAAGTTTAAAAATATTTTGGACATTGTAGGCTTGGAATGACTGAAAGAGATGTCAAGATGGTTTTGAGTTGATTGATACATAAAAGGCCAAAAGGAATCATGGTCAACTAAGTCTTGAGGCACTAAAGGTTGATAAGGCTATGGTTAATAGTCATGATTTATCAATTATGAGGAAATTTAAGATATTTATGAATAGGAGAAGCCACAACTTTTATGGAGGTAAGACAAGGAAGACCAAGCTTGACTTGAAATTGATCAAAAGTTGGGATGATAGTGAAAGTAACAGGTATATTTTTACCACCAACTTCAATGGGAAATGAAATGGAACCATGGGAAGTATAAAGGAAACTATTACAAGTTTGGATCATAACATTAAATTTATCATATAAATCATGTTGTAATCATCTATGTACATTTCACAAGGATCAATCAATGAGTACATAATCATAGCCATACATGTAACCACATGAATCACTAACATGATCTCATGTTCCATCAAGATGCCTACAATAGAACCAAGTGAGCAATATCTCAAGAAAGAAGTCCTCACATCATCCAACATGTCACTTATGGAAGAAAAGAGCTAAGTAAAGGTGTAGATGTGTCAATCCATGAATGCAAGCACTAAAATATAGTGTGATAACAAGGGCTCCAAGATATTTCTATAAGGAAAAAGTCCACATAATAAAAAATGACATCCATGACACATGTCAATACATAAAACCATCCATACCTCCTAAGAATAAACTACATTAGTTACAAACCGGTTAAAACATATTAAACCACTAGCCACAATCAAGTTCCCTATACATGAAATCCTAGTGCATTAGTAATTAAAAAAATCTGAAAATGAAAATAAAGTACAAAACTAAAGAAGATCATCCATCATCTAATTGTGAATCCACATCACTACTAATAACTCCTAGTGAACCATAATACCAAGTTACACATTGCATCATGATAACTATCTCCTAGTGAAGATCAACGAGGCCTATGCACACACACACACACAAATGATATGTCAGTAACATCAAGTGAAATCAATATCTCCAATCCCTAAAGATACATACAATCATTGACAACTACTAATTAGGATTCAATCCTACACTATCAACACATCACTATTAAAAGATCACACTAAAAAATTTAATCAATGAATATAAATTTACCATGGAATCATGATAAACCACATGATACAACTGCCAACACCAACTATCTAGGTATGATAAACATCATCCATCCTCTCATCTTGAAAAAATATATACCAATGCACTAATGATCATAGACAAGGCCAACTAATGAGGTCTTCTACAATACTAAATCAAACCTACTAGATATAGATATTATACAACCAAGTCATCTCATTGAAATTAATAGATTACACATACCTACTGATCACATAACTTGTAGATTTAACCTTTGAAACATGCAAACTTGTCATCACGATAGTAAACTACAAACTGAGATATCAAAGAGAATAATCCTACCAACCAAATGACTTAACCATCAAATCAACATCCAATGTAATTTCCCAAATATTTCCACAAGCATGTATCATAGTTAAGGAAAAAAATAAAAATCAAGGAGATAAGAAAAAAATTAACATCCAACCAAATCACCATCAATCCACCATAAATATGATTATGTCATGTTAATTTAAAAGCATGTACCTACATATCCATGGCACCATAATCAATGCTAGTGTTATACATCCACTTAACTATGACCTACATGAGACTCCAAGTCTCAATCTATGTCCAACCATATGCTAAAACCAAAGACAACTTGTGTACCTATCACCATCGAATCCCAAACTCTAAAAACACCTATAAGACTATACCAAGAAGAATAAAATACAATAATCAATTGTACCATCATAAATATATCATAAAAACATATGGGTATGTGCAGGATCATGGTATACCAAACTATGGCCTTAAGTGGCAATGATAAATCAGAAAATCAAGGTTAGTCAACTCGAAGTAAAAAGTTAAACATCTTATGAATCTTATGTGAAAAAGTTGTAAGAATAGAATTTGTAGAAAATTAAATGTAGTTTCTAAACTACTAGCCCTTGTCTAAAATTTTTTTTTATCTAATTGTTCAAAATTTTAAATTTCAATGCAGTAGTATGAAAATTTTAGGGAAAAGATAAAAAGTACATGTATGTCTCACCACCTTAATCACAATAAAATGATGATATATTTTCCCAAAATTCTATATATAAGTAGTAGACTTATTCATGGATGTGACAGATTTTTTTGTAATTTTTTGCCAAACAAATAATTAATTATGTCATGAAGGGCGCTCCTCTTAATACCACCAACACATAATAGAAACAAAGAACAATAACAATTTGCAAGAACAGAAAATGGGCTTCTTATTATCTCCACAAATTTGGAATTACAAACTTTCAGAATTACAATATGAAAAGCCACACGGGCATTTCTCTTACAATATTCTATAGGAAAAAGCCTCGAATCATTACCCAGATCTACCCAGAACTGCCGTAGACAACACTACGGGTCTTCTTTGTATAGGCAATTTCCACCGCCCGAGAAGGTTCCAGAAATTTAGCCCTTAAGGCTGACTATACATAGAATTATTTTATTTTCACAATTTTTACAATAGGGTCGGCTCAAAAGAAATACAAAATAGGCTTTTAGGTAGCCCAACTTTCAGAGGCCATAACTTTCTAACTGTAGCTCCATTTTTCTATTATAACCACTTTTCAGAAATGCCATGACGAGATCTACAGTGCCTAACTTGCGCAAGCTCCAATCAGTCGGGGGTTGATCTTGATCCAAAGCCTCTAAGGCCTTCAAAATTGACTTGAAAGATTTTGTACCCAAAAACCTCAATAACTTCACCAATATAGATGATGTGGCAATGAAACTCAACTGGTAGGCTGATATGACTATGATAAACCTCCAACTATGAAATTAGAACATTTTGAGATCATATTACCAACTTACTAAAAATAGTAAGTTTCCATAAATAGAAGCTCTACACAAGATAGCCCTTATTGAAAAGAAAATAGAAATATTTTTGGGTGATGCAAGATTTCTCTTACACCCAGGATGCTCCTGCATCAGACACTCAGGGTAATTTGAAAAATGACCTTGTCACGATTCAGGTGTGCAGAGGAAAACCAAGATGGTTAACCTCCTCCTTTGTTAGCCATGATGAATCTTCAATAAGTCATCATTTCCATTTGACCAAATATTCTTCATATGTCATGTTCCTTGTGCTTCTGCCAACATGACTATCCAGTATATCCTCAATCTCCTTGATAGATGAAATAGTTGCTAGAATACTCCATTGTGTTGCTGTGATCTCATTTTCAACACCTCCTTCATGATACTTTATCAAATCTAAACTGTTAAACACTAGTGAAATATTAAGCTCACTAGGAAATTCTACCTCATATGTATTTCCTGGATCATGCTTTTTTAGTATCTTACATGGCCCAAACTTCTTCATTTTCAGCTTGTTGTATGCACCAACTAGAAATCGTTCCTTCCACAAATGAACCATGAATTCATCTCCAACCTGAAATTCCTTATGCCCCCTTTTCTCATCTACCTTAGTCTTATACTACACATTCATCTTGGTAATATGCTTCCTCACCTCCTCATGGATGTTCTTCAAATGTTCTACAAAATCCTCAGTTTCAACACTACTTATTTTTCCTTTATCTATCTTCCTCAACTCAAATGCATTTCTAGGACTACTTCCATATATAATTTGGAAAGGTGATCTATCAGTGCTCATGTTGACATAATTATTTTATGTGAATTTTTCCTGTGGTAAAATCAAATCCCATCCTGTTGGCTTATCTCCAACCAAACATCTTAGTAAATTTCCCAAACTCCTATTCACCACCTCTGTCTATCCATCAGTCTGTGGATGATCATTTGATGAACTGAACTTCAAATCTATCTTCAACTTCTTCCACAATGTTCACCAGAAATATCCAACAAACTTAGTGTCTCAATCTGAAACTATGGTCTTTGGAAAACCATGTAGTCTCACTACTTCTCTGAAAAATAATTCTGCTACATGAACATCATCATTAGTCTTCTTGCAGGGAATGAAATGTCCCATCTTTGAAAATCTCTCAACCACCACAAAAATTGAATCATGTCCCCATTGAGTCCTCATTAAACAAAGAACAAAATCCATACTGATATCCTCCCAAGGCTTCTCTAGTATAGGTAATGGCTAATACAACCCCGTATTCTAGTTCACTCCTTTCGCCATCTGACAAACTCTGCAACTCTGTACAAACTTATTGACATCTTGCTGCAACTGTGGCTAGTAATAATTCTCACTAACCAAAGCAAGGGTTTTATCATGACCAAAATATCCAGCCAATCCTTCGCTATGTTTCTCCTTGATGAGATTCTCCCTCATAGAACTTCATGGAATGCACAACTGACTTCCTCTGAATAACATCTCATCCTGAATGATGAAATCCAACCACTTCGTTTGGTCTAGAGTAACAGGTTCTTTACAAGCTTTCCAATCTTCACCAAAATTAGGATCCTCTGGATACAAATTGTTGAGTTCCTTAAACCCAACCACCTCAATCTACATCTCTGTCAACAATAGCTGCCTTCTACTAAGCGCATTTGCAACCCTGTTAGACTTTCCACTCCTGTGTTTCAAAACAAATTTATAACTCTACAAAAACTCAACCCATTTCAAATGCCTTTGATTCAACTTTCCTTGACTATTCAAATATTGCAAAGCTTGATGATCAGTATATAAAACAAACTCCTTAGGAAGCAGATAGTGTCTCCACTTCTTTAATGCTTGAACTATAGCATAAAATTCCTAATCATAAACATAATATTTTCCCTTGGCATCATTTAACTTCTCACTGAAATACGCAATAGGTTTACCTTCTTGGCTCATAACATCTCCTATTGTAGTACCACTAGCATCACATTCTACTTGAAAAACCTTATTAAAATATAGAAGTGCTGAAACAGGTTGTTCTATAACTTTTTGTTTCAACGGTTTAAAACTCGTATCTGCCCCATTAGTCCACTTGAACTCTTTTCTATCCTCTCTCATTGTTTCAGTCAAGGGTCCACAAATACTTCTAAAATTTTTGATAAATTTTTTGTAAAAGCTAGCCAAACCATGAAAAGATATTACCTTGGTAGCACTCCTTAGATTAGGTCATTCAAGGATAGCCTACACTTTCTCTGGGTCCATTTTCAGACCTTCTGCTAAAACTACAAATCCCAAATATACTAACTCCTTCTTCACAAAACTGCACTTCTTCAAATTAATCAACTATTTCTCTTTCCTTAACTTCTCAAACACCATACGAATATGCATCATATGCTCCTCCAATGTTTTACTAAAGATCAAAATATAATCTAGGTAAACAATGAAAAAATTACCCATAAATTCTTTCAGAACTTCATTCATGAGCCGCATGAAAGTGCTCGGTGCATTGGTTAGCCCAAAAGGCATACAGTCCTTCCTTTGTCTTGAAGGCAGTCTTCCATTCATCTCCTTCTCTAATCTGAATCTGGTGATATCCACTCTTCAGATCTATCTTTGAAAAATATATAGCTCCACTCAAACAGTCCATAATATCATCCATTCGTGGCAATGGAAACCTATACTTGATTGTGATCATGTTTATTGTTTTGGAATCTATACACATCCTCCATTCTCCATTCTTCTTTGGTGCTAATACTACTGGTAAAGAACATGGACTTAGGCTCTCCCAAATCAATCCCTTCTATAACAACTCATGTACTTGTCTATTCAACTCTTCACTTTCTGTTGGTGTCAATCTGTGTGTTGCCTTATTTGGCAAACTGGCTCCTAGAATCAAATCCATCTAATGTCTGATCTTCCTTATCGATGGTAATCCATCAAGTACATTATCAGATACAATATCTTGAAACTCATTCAACAAATCTACAACTTCTACAGGTATATTTTCTACTTCCTCTTTACCAACTTTTGGAATTAAATCAATACACACATGCTCATGCCTCATACCATCTAGGAAATTTCTTCCATCAACAAAAGTTATTCTTGCATTACCAAATACCTTTTCTTCAGTCTCCTTCAATGGCTTTAGCTTATGTCACACTCCATCCTTTTTCAGGGAATAGGTATTCACTCAACCATCATGAACAACACACCTATCAAACTACCACGACCTACCCAAAAACATGTGACATGCATCTATAGGTATGATATCTGATGCAGGGGCATCCAAGGTTGGAGCAGGGGCATTCGGTGTGCTCAGTGAAACTGCATAAGTGTTTGTGTTTTGGCCGATTTTTCTTAGTTGCAGCCTTGACTGATAGTCTCCATCATTGAAGGAAGCTCGGTTGCTGAAGGAACTTGGTAGTCTCTGGCACTCAATGAATAGGTTACTCAGTCGACACTGGTGCTTGGCGGTGCTTGGCTGGCTTAGTTATTTCACTATTGCTCGGTAGATCTAACTTGCCGCTTAGAGTTTTGTGTGATTTTTTGGGCCAACTTGGTGCATTAATTAATTGTATCTTTTTTTGGATTCTCCTAAGTGGATCTAGAGGCCAATAAGACACCCCAGGTTCCAAAAGATGTTCATATGTGAGAAGGAATTGATGAAAAATGACATGGTCACTGAGATCATGAGAGTTGTTACTAGTATCCCTCAGAATGTTGGTACTGAGGATGGCTATGAAGAAGCTAGTGAAGCATTTGAACCTATTGGATCTAGTGGTGATGACCAGAGGGATATATTTGGTGAGGATGGAACTACTTGGTTGCCTAGATTTGCTTCTTGATTTAGTAGTTACCGAATGGAAGTCTCTACTTTCTGTGGCACTTTGAAACCTGAGAATTTGATTGATTGGATCAATGAACTTGAAGATTTATTTGAGCTAGAAGAAATTGAAGATCCTCTTTGGGAGAGGTTAGCACAAATGAAATTGAAAGGACATGCTACTCTTTGGTGAAAAGAATTGCAAAGAGACCAAGAGGATGAAGCTGAAATGAAGATCAATCGGTGGAGGTTGATGGTGACAAAATTGAAAGCTAAGTTCATACTGATTGACTATGAGCTTGACTTGTTTATGAAATTGCAAAATCTGAAGTAGAAGGATTTATCTATTGAAGATTATACTGAAGAGTTCTATAAACTTACTATTCGGTCTAGACACTGAGAGATTGGTAAGGAAAAGGTAGCTTGGTATGTGAATAGTCTGAGATTCAATATTCAGGATGAGTTTGGTATGCTGAAGATTGATTCTATTGAAGATTCTTATCAGTATGCTTTTAAGGTAGAAGATAAGTTGAAAAGGAAACAACATTCTAACTCCTGAGGGAAGGAGAAAGTTGATCACTCAGCAAAGGATAAACCGACTGCTGCAAAGATGAACAGAAACCTGTGGAACCTAAGAAGAAGATAGGTAGAGTTATCTTTAAAGGTACTTGCTATACCTATGGAGAGGAAGAACACTATTCTTTTGAGTGTACACAAAAGAAGGTTGACCGACGAAATGCTATGGTGAATGTCAACATTCAAAATGAACCTAAATCTAAGAACTTGGTGCTTTGGCAAACATTACTCAATACAAAGGATGAACCTTGTCAAAGGAGTAATTTGTTTAAAACTTGATGCAAGTCTGGAGGTAAACTCTATGATGTTACTGTTGATAGTGGTAGTATTGATAACCTTGTTGCTGAGGACATGGTTATGACACTTATTTTGAATAGAATGAAACATCCATGTCCTTATAGGATTGGTTGGTTGCAAGATGTTCATGCTTTGGAAGTAAGAGAACAATGCTTCATTGATGTTTAGATTAGCCAATAAAAGGATCTTGTGTTATGTGACATTGTGGACATGGATAGTTGTCATATATTGCTCGGTAGACCTTGGCAATTTGATTGCAGAGCTATGTATGATTGTGTAAAGAATGTTTTTACTACTGAGAAGAATGACAAGAAGTTTTCACTGATGCCTTTGATGGATACAAATCTTGACAAGAGAAGCCTGAGTATTGGTAGCCAAGTGGAGGTTGTGGATCTAGAGAAAATGAATGATCAGTTTGGAGAATCGACCTTGCATTGTCTAAAAAAGATTTGAAGAGACAGAGGAAATAGAAGTGGAAGAAGTTGCAAGAAAAAAAGGTGGAGGACTTGTATGTGAGGAACCAGTTCGGGGTTTATGTGTTTAACCCTGGAAGATGTTCTTCCCACATATGAACATCTTTTGGAGCCTGGGGTGTCTAATGCAGGGGCATCCAAGGTTGGAGAAGGGGCATTTGGTGTGCTCAGTGAAACTACATAAATGTTTGTGTTTTGGCTGGTTTTGCTCGGTTGCAGCCTTGACTGATGACCTCAATCATTGAAGGAAGCTTGGTTGCTAAAGGAACTCATTAGTCTCTGGTGCTTGGTGAATAGGTTACTTGGTCATGTTTATGGTACTCGATTGACACTGGTGCTCGGCAGTGCTTGGCTGGCTCGGTTATTTCACTATTGCTCAGTAGATTTGACTTGCCGCTTGGAGTTCTGTGTGATTTGTTGGGCCGACTTGGTGCATGGATTAATTTTATCTTTTGTTGGATTATCCTAAGTGGATCTAGGGGCTGACATGTTGTATTAAATGTTTCTATACATTTCGTAAGATGACTTGTATGGCATTTAATATTTTTTAGGAAGGGTTTGAGGTTTCATCTTGCCATCTTGTGGTTGATGATTAGTATTTAAGAGGAGCTTGGGGTAGATGTTTGAGGTAGAGTTCTTGGTAGTGAAAAGAGAATAAGCTTGGAGATGCACTACTGAGCTGGAGTTGGTGAAGTTGTGGAAAAGTTTCTTCCATGAACTTGTAGATCTAATTCCTATTAGATAGTTTGTAAAAATAGAGCTAGTGGTTGCATACTTGGGAATAAGGAGATTGCTTGGAGGCTTGTGAGCTCAAGTTTAGATCTACCTTAGGGTTTCCATCAGCTTCTAATTATCTTCAAAGCTGGACTAGTTGGAGTTTGTATTGGATATGTTGTGGATCTTGTAGAATTATTTACTGATTGTAATTGGCCCTAACCTGGAAGGCCTTACAGCTAAGCATGTTAATGAAAATCAGAGTTAAATAATTGTTTGTGTTGCTTTGTGAGTATTCTATTGTATTGTTCTAACTTGTTGCAAGGTTTGGATTGTCCTTAATTGGATCCACCATCCCTTGATCTACATCATATATTGCTTGGTAGACCTTGGTAATTTGATTACAGAGCTATGTATGATTGTGTAAAGAATGTTTTTACTATTGAGAAGAATGATAAGAAATTTTCACTGATGCCTTTAATGGATACAACACTTGGTAGGAGAAGCTTGAGTATTGGTATCTAAGTGGAGGTTGTGGATCCAAAGAAAATGAAAGATCGGTTTGGAGAATCGACCTGTGCATTGTCTAGAAAAGATTTCAAGAGACAGAGGAAATAGAAGTGGACGAGAAAGTATTAAGGGAACCTAAGCATTAGGTAAGTGTGTGCATAGGTGAAAAGAGGATGTTGGAAGATCAGTAGATGTTATTGATTGTATAAGTAGAAAAGGCTAAAGGAGAAGTGTGGTGATTGCTTGAAGGAAAGTTTCGAGCAGATCAGTGATGGAGATGGCAAAGGTTCACAGTTAATAAACCAGCATATGTGTACAGAATTGGATCTGATATTTGCAAAGTGAGTTGCATATTTTTTAGATCAATACTGCTGCTACTTTCTAACCATTATAACAGTCAAAATCGTTTTAACAGAGGTTGACCTAATAGTCATATGTATAAATCCTTTGAACAAGGTTTCATTCTAATAGAGTGTATGTAAGTCCTATGACAAGGCTTACTTCTAACAGAGTGATTGAAATCCTTTAACTGGGTCACACCTGATAGTGTGTTTTGTAACCTTTGACAGGGTTGGATTTTTACCGAGCTCACTTCAGAAGAGTGAAAATAATAGTAGCATGTTACAAAGTGGTTTTTCCCAAATTGGGTTTCCACTATAAATCCTAGTGTCAATACTTGTGTGAATGTTTTGGGTTGAACATTTATGTATTTTACAAGTTAGATATAGGTGGGTAGTGGACTGCAATGTTATATGTTTCTAGTATGAAATCAGTAATGACCGAGTAGATGTTGGTTGTTAGATCTGATTTGTTGAAAAGTTTTAAAGATTGTTTTATACATTTGGACCTAAGAACAACTGATTCACCCCCCCTCTTTGTTGTTCTAAATCATATTAACAATCTGGTATCATGGAAGGCCTTACAGCCAGGCATGTTAATGAAAATCAAAGTTAAAAAATTGTTTTTGTTTCTTTGTGAGTATTCCACTGTGTTGTTCTGACTTGCTGCAAGGTTTAGATTGTCCTTAATTGGATCCACCATCCCTTGGCTTTTAACCGAGCTCACTTCAGAAGAGTGAAAATAATAGTAGCATGTTACAAAGTGGTTTTTCCCAAATTAGGTTTCCACTATAAATCCTAGTGTAAATACTTGTGTGAATATTTTTGTTTGAACATTTCTGTGTTTTACAAGTTAGATACAGCTGGGTAGTGGACTACAATGTTATATGTTTCTATTACGCAATTAGTGATGACCGAGTAGCTGTTGGTTGTTAGATCTGATTTGTTGAAAAGTTTTAAAGTTTGTTTTATACATCTGGACCTAAGAAGAATTGATTCACCCCCCCTCTCTATTCTTCTAAATCATATTAACAATTTTAATGAAAATCAGAGTTAAACAATTATTTGTGTTGCTTTGTGAGTATTCCGCTGTGTTATTTTGAATTGCTGTAAGGTTTGAATTATCCTTAATTGGATCCATCATCCCTTGATCTACATTAATATCACATAGTACCTCATCATGGTACCCACCAATCTTGAACTTTACTAGGCACTCTTCATTGACAATGACCTTGTGGTCATCATGTACCCAAGAAATATGATATGGATGTGGGTGTTTATGTCTCTTGAGCTTCAACTTTGTCACCATCTCTTCTGATACCAAATTGTCAGTGCTTCCACTATCAATAATCATATCACAACACTTACCCTCACACTTGCACTTGGTGCGAAATAGGCTCCTCCTTTTCTCAGGTTCATTCTCACCACTCAACAGGACTCTCCTGTTAATCAAGATTTCTCCTCTTTCAGCATCTTTAGAATTTGATGATCTAACATCTTCATCTACATGTGCAACTCTGGCCTGGCCTTCATTTCTCCTTCCTTGGCACTGAGGACATTCAAATGCCCTATGACCTTCTTCTCCATAGTGAAAACATGTTCCATGGAAGCCTCCTCTTCTCGATCCTTGTCCTCTTCCTCTTCCTCTTCCTCTCTGATATCTATTATTTTGATCATAAAAATGATTGGAATTGTTTCCTCTCTGATTCTAACTGCCACTAGCCTCATCCTTCTTTTTCGGATCTTCATTTTGGCCTCTATATGACCATCCACTAGATTGTCCACCATGACCTCTTCCATTTTTTCTGCTCATGAACTTTTTGTTCAACTTTTCCTCTACTTTTAGGGAAAACTGGTATGCCTCTTCAATACTATTCATTCAAACTAGATTCAGCTCCTCTTGAATGTTCAGCCTCAACCCATTAAGGTAACAGGCAAATTTCTCTTTGTCAACTTCCGCATGGGTTGTTCTGATGAGGATTTGATAGAACTTCTATGTATACTCATGAATAGATCCTTCCGCTTACTTCAAACTTTGCATTTTCTTTCGTAGGTCAAGCTCATAATCCACCAGATCTTTGCATGACCCTTCAGTTTGGCCTTCACAAACTTGACCCCATCAGGATCCTTAATATCTTCATACTCAAAATTATTCTTCACACTCATTGATCTAGTCGATCAACTCTTCTGGGTTAAGATTTCTTGAAAATGTAGGAACCTCAATCTTAGGTCTTTTCCCAAACTTGGAAATGGCCCAGAAAAGTCTTTCTTCCTCTTGATTCAAAATTTTGACTTCTCCTTCCTGATCAGAATTTCCTTCTTCCTCGGCTTCATGCTCACTTTCATCTTTGATATTAAGATTCATTCCTCTGTGAATCTCCTCTTGCAATGCTTGCACTTGTCTCTGTAATGCCCTAACCTCAGGTGTTACAACACTAGCTCTTCCACCATGTTCTCTTCATGGAGGCATTTTCACGCTACTCGCTTAAACCCTAACCATAGTCTTGGTGCAAACTGCCTCATAGTCGGCGATCTATTTATACACTCAGGAACTCTCACTCTGATACCACTTGATAAAGGGTGCTCTCCTTAATACCACAAACACATAATAGAAACAAAGACGAACAACAATTTGCAAGGATAGAAAATAAGCTTCTCATTATCTTCACAAATGTGGAATTACAAATTTTTAGAATTACAATATGCAAAGCCACATGGGCATTTCCCTTACAATATTATGTAGGACAAAGCTTTGAATCATTACCCAGATCTACCCAGAACCACCCTAGACAACACTACGAGCCTTCTTTATATAAGCAATTTCCACCGCCTGAGAAGGTTCCAAAAATTTAGCCCTTAAGGTCAACTATACATAGAATTATTTTATTTTCATAATTTTTACAATAGGGTCGGCTCAAAAGAAATACAAAATAGGCTTTTAGGTAGCCCGACTTTCGGAGGCCATAACTTTCTAACCGTATCTCCGTTTTTCTATTATAACCACTTTTTGGAAATGCCATGACGAGATCTATAGTGCCTGACTCACACAAGCTCCAATCAGCCAAGGGTTGATCATGATTCAAAGCCTCTAAGGTCTTCTAAATTGATCTGAAAAATTTCATTCCCAAAAACCTTAATAACTTCACCGATACAGATGATGTGGCAATGAAACTCAACTAGTAGGCTGATATGACTATGATGAACCTCCAACTTTGAAATCAAAACATTCTGAGATCATATGACCAACTTACTAAAAATAGTAAATTTCTATAAATAGCAGCGCTGCACAAGATAGCCCTTATTGAAAAGAAAACAGAAATAGTTTTGGGTGATGCAAGATTGGTCTTACACCTAGGATGCTCTTACATCATTATAAATTTTCTACTACAACATTTTTAGAATAAAAAATCTCTCGTGTCTAACCACCTTAACTAATTCTAAAATTTACAAAATTGAAATTGTATTGTTTTCCTTATAGTAGTCGAATCATAAAATGTGATGCATGTTTCGGATTTCAAAAAGGTTAAATAGTTTGAAAGTTATAGTTGTTTTTCAATCAGTATCTCAATTACGACTTTAAAGATAACTCAATAGAAAAATAAGTAGTAATTACTTACTGAACCTAAAATTTGACAGTAATTATATTGATGGAAAGCCGATAATGTCTTTAAGAAACCCTTTTCATTTCATCAATTTTTGGTGAAAAATAGTCGTCAACTATATGGTCGAAGTCTCGATATCAAAAACTATCTCCTGAAACACGCCTAAAGGGTTGACCACCCACGTTTGGTATTGCCCAAGAAAATACCAAGCCTAATCGGATGTCTGATAAAATTAGATATTCGAAACTTCCTGCCTATTTTGAAATTTCAATTGCACTACTTTTCTCAAATTCAAGTTTCATATTAAATGTATTTTTTCAATTTTAAAATACATTTTGCAAATTTTTTTTTAATATTAATATTAAATAATAGTAGCACAACATTAATATTGTAATATAAATTTTTATATTAGTATGTATTATATTTGATGCAGGAGCATCCTGGGTGTAAGAGTAATCTTGCATCACCCAAAAATATTTTTGTTTGCTTTTCAAAAAGGGCTATCTTGTGCAGAGCTGCTATTTATGGAAACTTATTAATTTTACTAAGCTGGTCATATGATCTCAGAATGTTCTGATTTCACAGTTGGAGGTTCATCTTAGTCATATTAGCCTGCCAATAAAGTTTCATTGCCGGATCAAGTCTAGTTTTGAAGATATTGAAAATTTTCAGTATTGGAAATAGGGTACAAAAACTTTGAACTCAATTTTGAAGGCTTTAGAGGCCTTGGTTGAGGTTGAAACTTCGGCTGATTGGAGCTTACATTAGTCAAGCATTGAAGAGCACCTCGTGCCCTTTTCGAAATGGGGTCATAATAGTCAATCGGGTCAACAGGTGATGACTTATGGTCTCTGGAAGGTGGCCCACCCAAAATGACAAAAAATAAATTTCCTTCAAAATTTTTGTTTGGGTTTCAAAAGTTATTTTGAGCTGACTTTGATGTAATAAATTAAAAAATAAAATAATTCTAATTTTGGTCAGCTTTAAGGGCTAAATTTCTGAAATCTTCTCGGATGGTGGAAATTGCCTATATAAAGAAGGCTCGTAGTGTTGTCTACGGCAGTTCTGGGTAGATCTAGGGAATGATTCAAGGCTTTGTCCTATAGAATATTGTAAGGAGAATTCCCATGTGGCTTTGCATATTGTAATTCTGAAATTTGTAATTCCACATTTGTGGAGATAATGAGAAGCACATTTTATGTTTTTGCAAATTGTTGTTGTTTCTGTATTTCTATTATGCATTTGTGGTATTAAGGGGAGCACCCTTCATTAAGTGGTATCAAAGAAAGAGTTCCTAAGTGTGTAAATAGATCACCGACTATGAGGCATTTTGCACCAGGACCGTGGTTTAGGGTTTCAGCGAGCAGCGTGAAAATGCCTCCACAAAGGGAACGTGGTGGAAGAGCCGGTGTTGTAACACCTGAGATTAGGGCACTTTAGAGACAAGTGTGAGAATTGCAAGAGGAGATTCATAGAGGAATGAATCTTAATGTTAGAGATGAAAGCAAGGATGAAGTCGAGGGAGAAGGAAATTCTGATCAGGAAGGAAAAGGCAAAATTTTGAATCAAGAGGAAGAAAGACTTTTCCGGGCCATTTCCAAGATTGGGAAAAGACCTAAGATTGAGGTTCCTACATTTTTAGGAAATCTTAACTAGAAGAATTGATCGACTGGATCAATGAGACTGAAGAATATTTTGAGTATGAAGATATCAAGGATCCTGATCGAGTCAAGTTTGCAAAGGCCAGACTGAAGGGTCATGCGAAGATCTGGTGGCAAGATATTCAATTGGAGTGAAATAGAAGAGGAAAGGATAAAATCACAAGATGGGATCGGATGGTGGATAAATTGAAGTGACAGTTCATTCCTATTGAGTATGAGCTTGACCTAGTGAAGAAAATGCAAAGTTTGAAGCAAGAAGGAAGATTTGTTCAAGAGTATACAAAGGAGTTCTATCGAATCCTCATCAGAACAAGCCATGCAAAAGTTAATAAGGAGAAAGTTGCTCATTACCTTAATGGGTTGAGGCCGAACATTCAGGAGGAGTTGAATCTAGTTCGAATGAATAGTATTGAAGAGGCATAGCATTTTGCCCTAAAAGTAGAGGAAAATATGAATAAGAAGTTTGAGAGAAGAAAAAGCGGAAGAGGTCATGGTGGATGATCTGGGGGATGGTCATATGGAGGCCGAAATGAAGATCCAAAAAAGAAGGATGAGGCCAGTACCAGTCAAAATCAGAGAGGAATCAATTCTAATTATTTTCATGATCAGAATAATAGAGATCAAAGAGGAAGAGGAAAAGGACAAGGTTCAGGAAGAGGAGGCTTCTGTGGAACATGTTTTCACTATGGAGAAGAAGGTCACGGGGCATTTGAATTTCCTCAACACCAAGGAAGGACAAATAGGAGGAATGAAGGCTAGGCCAGAGTTGCACATGTTGATGAAGATGCTAGATCATCACATTTTGAAGATGCTTAAAGATGAGAAATGTCGATTAACAAAAGAGTCTTGTTGAGTGGTGAGAATGAACCTGAGCAAAGGAGGAGCCTGTTTTGCACTAGATGCAAGTGTGAGGGTAAGTGTTGTGATGTGATTATTGATAGTGGAAGAACTGACAATTTTGTGTTTGAAGAGATGGTGACAAAGTTGAAGCTCAAGAGACAGAAACACCCACATCCATACCAGATTTCCTGGGTGCAGGATGACCACAAGGTCATGGTCAATGAACAATGCCTAGTGAAGTTCAAGATTGGTGGATACCATGATGAGGTACTATGTGATATCATATCTATGGATGCATGTCATATGTTGTTGGGTAGACCATGGCAGTTTGACAAGTGTGATTTACATGATGGTTGTGCGAATACCTATTCCCTGACAAAGGATGGAGTGCGACATAAGCTAAAGCCATTGAATGACACAAAATAAAAGGTATGTGGTAATCCAAGAATAACTTTTGTTGATGGAAGAAAATTCTTAGATGGTATGAGGCATGAGCATGTGTGTTTTTCTTTAATTCCAAATGATGCTAAAAAGGAAAGAGAGGATGTACATGTAGAAGTTACAGATTTGTTAAATGAGTTTTAGGATATTGTATCTGATAATGTACCTAATGGATTACCACTGGTAAGGAAGATCAGTCATCAGATGGATTTGATCCTAGGAGCTAGTTTTCCAAATAAGGCAGCACACAAAATGACACTAGCAGAAAGTGAAGAATTGAATAGATAAGTACATGAGTTGTTACAGAAGAGATTGATTTAGGAGAGCCTGAGTCTATGTGTTGTACTAGTAGTATTAGCACCAAAGAAGAATGGAGAATGGAGGATGTGTATAGATTCAAAAAAAATATACAAGATCACAATCAAGTATAGGTTTCCATTGCCACAAATGGATGATATTATGGACTGTTTGAGTGGAGCTATGTATTTTTCAAAGATAGATCTGAAGAGTGGATATCATCAGATTTGGATCAGAGAAGGAGATGAATGGAAGACTACTTTCATGACAAAGGAGGGACTGTATGAGTGGTTAGTCATTCCTTTTGGGCTAACCAATGCACATAGCACTTTCATGTGGCTCATGAACAAGGTTCTGAAAGAGTTTTTGGGTAAGTTTGTCATTGTTTACCTAGATGATATTTTGATCTTTAGTAAGACATTGGAGGAGAATATGATGCATATTCATATGGTGTTTGAGAAGTTAAGAAAAGAGAAATTGTTGATTAATTTGAAGAAGTACAATTTTGTGAAGAAGGAGTTAGTGTATTTGGGATTTGTAGTTTCAACAAAAAGTCTAAAAATGGACCCAAAGGAAGTACAGGCTATCCTTGAATGGCCTACTCCAAGGAGTGCTATTGAGGTAAGATCTTTTTGTGGTTTGGCTAGCCTTTATAGAAAGTTTGTAAAAAAATTTAGCAATATTTGTAGACCTTTGACTGAAACAATGAGAGAGGATAAAAAAGAGTTCAAATGGGCTAATGGGGCAGATAAGAGTTTTAAACTGTTGAAACAGAAAGTTACAGAACAACCTATTTTAGCACTTCTAGATTTTAATAAGGTGTTTCAAGTAGACTATGATGCTAGTGGTACTACAATAGGAGCTGTTATGAGCCAAGAAGGTAAACCTATTGCTTATTTCAGTGAGAATTTAAATGATGCCAAGAGAAAATATTATGTTTATGATCTGGAGTTTTATGCTATAATTCAGGCATTGAAGAAGTGGAGACACTATCTGCTTCCTAAGGATTTTGTTTTGTATACTGGTCATCAAGCTTTGCAATATTTGAATAGTCAAGGAAAGTTGAATCAAAGGCATTTGAAATGGGTTGAGTTTTTGCAGAGTTATACATTTGTTTTGAAACAAAGGAGTGGAAAGTCTAAAAGGGTTGCAAATGCGCTTAGTAGAAGGCAACTACTGTTGATAGAGATGCAGATTGAGGTGGTTGGGTTCAAGGAACTCAATAAATTGTATCTAGAGGATCCTAATTTTGGTGAAGCTTGGAAAGCTTGCATAGAACCTGTTACTCTAGATAAAATGAAGTGGTTAGATTTCATCATTTAAGATGATATGCTATTCAAATGAAGTTAGTTGTGCATTCCAAGAAGTTCTATGAGGGAGAATCTCATCAAAGAGAAGCATAACGAAGGATTGGTTGGACATTTTAGTCATGACAAAACCCTTGCTTTGGTTAGTGAGAATTATTATTGGCCATAATTGTAGAAAGATGTCAAGAAGTTTGTATAGAGTTGCAGAGTATGTCAGATGGAGAAAGGAGTGAAGCAGAATACAGAGTTGTATCAGCCATTACCTATACCAGAGAAGCCTTGGGAGGATATCTGTATGGATTTTTTTCTTGGTTTACCAAGGAATCAGCGAGGACATGATTCAAGTTTTGTGGTGGTTGACAGATTTTCAAAGATGGCACATTTCATTCCCTACAACAAGACTAATGATGTTGTTCATGTAGTAGAATTATTTTTCAGGGAAGTGGTGAGACTACATGGTTTGCCAAAGAGTATAGTTTTAGATCGGGACACTAAGTTCGTTGGATATTTCTAGCGCACATTGTGGAAGAAGTTGAAGATAGATTTGAAGTTTAGTTCATCACGTCATCCATAGACTGATGGATGGACAGAGGTGGTGAATAGGAGTTTGGGAAATTTGTTGAGATGTTTGGTTGGAGATAAGCCAATAGGATGGGATTTGCATACAATTGTTTTGTCAACAAGAGCACTGGTAAATCACCATTCCAAATTGTATATGGGAGTAGTCCAAGAAATGCATTTGAGTTGAGAAAGATAGATAAAGGAGAGATGAGTAGTGCTAAAGCTGAGGATTTTGCAGAATATTTGAAGAACATTCATGAGGAGGTGAGGAAGCACATTACCAAGATGAATGCACAATATAAGGATAAGGAAGATGAGAAAAGAAGGCATAAGGAATTTCAGGTTGGAGATGAAGTCATGGTTCATTTGTAGAAGGAGAAATTTCCAATTGGTACATATAACAAGCTAAAAATGAAAAAGTTTGGGCCATGTAAGATACTAAAGAAGCATGATTCAGGAAATGCATATGAGGTCGAGTTGTCTACTTAGCTGAATATTTCACCAGTATTTAACATTTCAGATTTGACATAGTATCATGAAGGAGGTGTTGAAGATGAGATCACAACAGTAAAGTGAAGTATTCTAGCAACCAATTCAGCTATCAAGGAGATTGAAGACATACTGGATAGTTGTGTTGGTAGAAGAAAAAGGAATAGGACATATGAAGAATATCTGATCAAATGGAAGGGATGACCTATTGAAGATTCATCATGGTTGACAAAGGAGGAGGTTAACCACCTTGGTTTTCCTCTGCACGCCCGAGTTGTGATAGGGTCACTTCTCAAATTACATTGGGTGTCTGATGCAGGAGCATCTTGGGTGTAATAGTAATCTCACATCACCCAAAAATATTTATGTTTTATTTTCAATAAGGGCTATCTTGTGCAGAGCTGCTATTTATGGAAACTTACTAATTTTAGTAAGCTAGTCATATGATCTCAAAATGTTCTGATTTCACAGTTGGAGGTTAATCCTAGTCATATCAGCCTACCAGTAAAGTTTCAATGCTGGATCAAGTCTAGTTTTGAAGATGTTAAAAATTTTTAGTATTGGAAATAGGGAAGAGAAACTTTGAACTTAGTTTTGAAGGCTTTAGAAGCTCTGGATGAGATCAAAAATTTGGTTGACTGGAGCTTTGTGCCCTTTTTGAAATGGGGTCATAATAGTCAATCAAAACAATAGGTGATGACTTATGGTCTCCAAAAGTTGGGCCACCTGAAATGGTAGAAAATAAATTTCCTTCAAAATTTTTGTCTAGGTTTCAAAAGTTATTTTGAGCCAACTTTGATGTAATAAATTGAAAAATAAAATAATTCTAAGTTTGGTCAACCTTAAGGGCTAAATTTTTGGAACCTTCTTGGGCGGTGGAAATTGCCTTTATAAAGAAGGCCCATAGTGTTGGCTAGGGCAGTTCTGGATAGATTTGGGGAATGATTCGAGGCTTTGTCCTATAGAATATTGTAAGGAGAATGCCCATGTGGCTTTGCATATTGTAATTCTAAAATTTGTAATACCACATTTGTGGAGATAATGAGAAGCCCATTTTTTGTTCTTGCAAATTGTTATTGTTTCTCTATTTTAGTTATGTGTTTGTGGTATTAAGGGGAGCACCCTTCATCAATATTATTATTATTTATTTCTCTATTATATAATATTATAATATTAACTTATTAAATATTTATATTATATGTTCAATATTATACCTAAGGGAGAGAGAGAGGGGGGGGGATTTTCCCTCAATTGAATACAATCAATTAATTTTTGAACTCTAGAAAAGAAACTTCACATAGATGTAGAACCATCATATGCTCATCATCTGTCCTAGAAACTAATTATGGAATAAAAATTTTATTTGGATTGAGAGAGAGAGAGAGAGAGATTTTGGGAAAATTTTGGTGAGAGATATCAGATATCTGATAGTTTTAGATATCTGATATTATCAGTTATCCAATTATTTTTACTAGTGAAAAGTAAAAATAATATTCTCTGACTCCCTCCAGAGAGGCACATTTTTTTTTAGAATTACGGGAGTCGAGTTGCAGTGAATCACGTTTTGTCTCTAGGGAAGACAAAAATCCACTTTTTGGTCTAACTATGGGGAGTAGTAGTTGTCAAAACCATAAACAAAGGAGGAGACTCACAAATGAAGATGTTGAAGTGTATATAGAAATGGATAGGGTTTCCCATCGAAACAAGAGACAAGGTATGTTAAATATTAATGAAGATGTCGGCATAGGCCCACCTTTGAATGTGGTTTCAAGTGAAGAACATGAATTTGAAATGATTTATGACAATAATATTGAAAATGAGAATGTAGGGATTGAAGATGAAAATAAACATGTAGATGTGGACAATGGAAGTATGGACATTGTCAATGACAATCCACCGATTGAATATGAGGGAATTGACAATGATAATAGTACACAAGAACCAAATCAATGTAACACATCTCTAAATTATATGAGAAATGAAGTCCCTTCGGAGGAAGAAAGATAAACTTCAAAATTGAGACCTTCAAGAACAACTAAATGGTTACTTGAAATTGATGAGAACATAATGAATAATTTTGATGGCAAGAGATCAGAAAGAACCATTCGGTTGTGGGTTTCAAAACTTTTTGATCAATTTTTTAGCCACAAGACGTTGGTTGAGCAATGTCAAATGTTTGTGCAATTGTTAAAGATGCAGAAGATGAGACGTATACTAGTCAAATTGAAGATTAGTGTGAACAAGGAAAAGGAGAGGAATGTTATTATTGTGAGAAATCATTTTAGTGCTCTCAATTCCATTAGGAAGACTACAAAGGAAAAATATAAGAGATCTTCTAGGAAGGTTATTACAACCTCCTTAGTAAGTCATCATTTGAGAAAGGCTCGTTTCATGAGACAAACTTGTGTTGACTTGAATCTAAATCGTAAAACTTTGGATAGAGAACTTGCAAGAAGAGAAAGACTTGATGATCCTATTCAAAATGATACATGGGCTTATGGTGGGAGACTTTCATGTTGTGATAAGAATCTTACCGATGTTGTGAAGGATCAAATTCAACTATTTTGGACAACTTCATTTTGACCACTAAGTCACTAGAATGTTTCAGACCATGCCGGACCAAAGTGTCCCCAAGGTGCACTAAGCACGATTGGGCAGAAAAATTTTGAGGCTCATATCTCAAACTCCATGAGAGATATCCGTGATCTATGAGATGCTTTAGGACCATGTTTCTGAGGCCTACAATAACCTCTCTCCATTCTGGGAGATTTAATATTTTTTGAATTTGGCACTCCAGTCTCACTTGATACCAAAACTTGCAGTAAGGGTCAGTTGAAAGTTGCACCAATGGGTTTCTTCCAAACTGTTCCTCCTCACACTAAATGGACTATACCATCATATTTGATTAGTCAGGTAAGCACTAGGGACAACCCCATTTTGACCATTGAGTCACTAGAATGTTTCAGACCATGCCAGACCAAAGTGTCCCCAAGGTGCACTAAGCACAATTTGGCAGAAAATTTTTGAGGCTTGTATCTCAGACCCCGTGAGAGGTATCAACAATCTGTGAGATGATATAGGACCATATTTTTGAGTCCTACAATAAAGTCTCTCCATTTTGAGAGATTCAATTTTTTAAAATTTGGCACTTCAATCTTGCTTGATGCCAAAACTTGCAATGAGGGTCAGTTGAAAGTTGCACCAATGGGTTTCTCCCAAACCATTCATCCTAGCATGGAATGGACTATGCCATTAGATCCAGTTGGGTGGGTAAATGCTAGGGAAAAACCCATTTTGACCACTGAGTCACTAGAACATTCCCGACCATACCGGACCAGTGTCCCCAAGGTGTACTAAGCAAGATTAGGAAGTGAACTTTCGAGGCATGTATCTCAGACCTCGTGAGAGGTATCAACAATCTGTGAGATGCTACATGACCATGTTTCTAGGTCCTACAATAACCTCTCTCCATTTTGGGAGATTCAAATTTTTTTGAATTTGGCACACTAGTCTCGCTTGATGCCAAAACTTATAGTGAGGGTCAGTTGAAAGTTGCACCAATGGGTTTCTTCCAAACCATTCATCTTGGCACATAATGGACTATGCCATTAGCTCTATTTGGGTGAGTAAATGCTAGGGACAACCCTGTTTTGACCACAAAGTCACTAGAATGTTCTGGACCATGCCAGACCAAAGTGTCCCCAAGGTGCACTAAGCATGATTGGGTAGAAAAATTTTGAGGCTCGTATCTTGAACCCCGTGAGAGGTATCAGTGATCTATGAGATGCTACAGGACCTCATTTCTGAGGCCTATAATAACCTCTCTATTATGGGAGATTCAAATTTGTTTGAATTTGGCATGCCAGTCTCGCTTGATGCTAAAAATTACAGTGAGGGTCAGTTGAAAGTTGCACCAATGGATTTTTTCCAAACCATTCATCCTGGCACCAAATGGACTATGCCATTAGCTCTGGTTGGGTGAATAAATGCTAGGGACAACCCCATTTCAACCACTAATTCACTAGAATGTTTTGTACCATGCCAGACCAAAGTGTCCCCAAGGTGCACTAAGCATGATTGGATAGAAAAATTTTAAGGCTTGTATCTTGAACCTTGTGAGAGGTATCAACAATCTATGAGATGCTACAAGACCACATTTCTAAGGCCTACAATAACCTCTCTCCATTATGGGAGATTCAAATTTCTTTGAATTTGGTACGCCAGTCTCGCTTGATGCCAAAACTTGCAGTGATGGTCAGTTGAAAGTTGCACAACTAGATTTCTTCCAAATGTTCATCCCAACACCTAATAGACTATGCCATTAGCTTTGGTTGGATGAGTAAATGATAGGGAATAGTTATGGTTGAAGTTTGTAATTGAATCAATCAATGAAAATAAAGTTCTCTGCATTTCTATAGTTCTTTGTCCCATGGAATAGTCCAGGCAATAGTGAATTGATTAGAATAAATCTAATGTGATCTTGGCTCGGTTGTGATATAGGAATGGTGTCTTGTGTTTTTTTACAAGTTTATGTAACTATTTCATTATTTGGAATATCATTAAGATATTAGAATTGATTGATGTCGAGGATAGGACTAGCATTGTAGGCACAGTCAGCATCTAAGTTTGTAGCCAGCCTTATCTACTTACCCTCCCACCCCTGTGGCAACTGTAACTTGGTGGGAGAGGTCTAAACATGTATATTTCCTTGTATATTATTTTTTGAATGTAGGGAAAGTGGAATAAGGGGAGAAGAGGTAGAAACAAGCCTAGTAAACATATAACGAAGGGGTGCATTTGAAAGCACCATTATTGGTTGTGGAATACCCACTGAAGGGAGAGGGCATATGATGATTGACAATATCTATAGGGGTGTATTGGAATGGTTTAGGACCTTTATAGGGCTTGAGAGTTGCAGGTAAGGGTGTGCAATAGGTAGCACTCTAGTTGACCCTTGAGTTAAGACTAACTCCCTGAGTAGATTCCAAGATGCTTGTAGAATCCTCAAGTTGAGTTGAGTTCCATGAGGGGATAGTAGAGGTCTCTACATCATATTTTCTTGGTTGAGAGCATCAGATACACATGAATACAATGTAGAACATAAATTTTGTATTCACTTAAATGATGAATTACACGTGTGAACACACATAGCACATAAAGTGTACACATAAATTTGATTAAGTCATGAAGCATACATGTAGCACATATTTTATAAATCATACCACATGAATTCACTTAAGTCATGCAGGTAGCCTGTACACATGAATTTAGGTTATGAATAATGTACTTGAATATACTTTAATATACTTAAGGCATAAATTGTACACATGATTACATACACACAAGCATATTTACATACTAACAATGAATAACTAAACACACAATTAATAAATTGGATCGAATATCAAGTTTCATAAATATCAAAATAAACAATAATAATGTACATATTTACATGTCAACATATCTAGATACAATGTGGCATAAGCCATCTCAAAATGTGTCATATGACATCTCAAAATAAGAGTTTCAACTACAAAAGTTTCTAGGACATCCTATTCTACTGGTGGATCATCAAAATGTAGCCTCTTTGAAGTACTCTTTGGCTCTAATGGATCCTGCATTCAAACACAAAAGTGAAACCCCAAGTTAGAGTAAAATTCAAAATCATAGTCAACAATAATAAATAAAATTTAAACTAAAATTGAACTCTCATATACCTCACCTCTCTTTCTCCTCTCGTGGAAAGGAGACCTAATATATGTCCTTGGTAGGGTAGGAACAATGCCACCAATGTCGACTCCAACCTTTATATGTTTTCAAACATGAGATTGATCTATGAGTTATACTATTTAATGTTAAATACTTCCAGTAGAAAATATATGTTTACAAAATAACTGAATTATCACTAAAACTTACCTATGTTGAGCTTTCTTTAGGAAATGTTGGCTGAGTCATCACCGATACAAACCCTTGGCATTCTACCTCCCTCAAACTAGGAGTGACCTACAAAAGTCAAATAGATACTTCATACTATCATAACTTGATCATATTACATATACTTGATAGTAAAATACACACAAATAACTTTATAAATATATGTACCATAGGACTATCATTGCGAATGGATATGCCTATGACTCTATCATGATGATAGGGTCTCATGACATCATCAGATGCCACTCTCTGTTGAATAAACCATGTAAATTAAAAATGAGTACGCACAATTGACAAGTATACATGTATGCATAAAGAAACTAAATTACTTAATTACCTTTTCCTTCTCAATTCTGGACACCTGCACCCCCTCACATTTCCCCCCAGTGAAAACTGGTGACACCTACATTAGTATGTAATAAGATGATCGTAAAAATTAGAAAACAATGTACATATACTATTATATAATAATTTAAGGAAACCAAAGAGTACATTAAAACATATGTACCGTCGAACTATCAAGGCCAAATGATATGGCCAAAAGCATGGACCCCTCCACCTATGACATCTCCTCCTTTGTCATCAACTGAACATAGATGTAACACATAAAACAAATAAGTGGAAATTATTATAAGAAAAATCTACTAAAAATACGAACGATAAAATTTAAATACAATGTAAAAAGTGAACTGTTTACCCTTACCATAACTATAGGAGTCTATGGCATTGTATTTCCCTAATGCACATCTTCACGAGGTGCTTCAGTGCCTATGGTGTGCTATGTAGAATCATCCACCTCAAAGACATAATTATATGCATCACTATCATTTAGGGGACCTAAGAACAAATTCTTGCATATAATGCAAGTGTGGGGCACATGAACATGTGAGCTCATGGAGGATGTGGAAGGGCCAGAAGCATCAGCATGGGGAGGTAACAATGACATGCTCTGTGTAACTAGTAGATCACTCAAGGTGTGAATGGCTCGAATAGTCTGTGAGTCGGCCTTAGCAATAATGTCAGGATGTTGCACTGTGGGAGGTGGTGAAATCTTGGGAGGGGGGATTTATGTGCAGGATTTCACCAATTGTGCTCATGGTCTGTCCTAAGGAGCACCTAAACCTACACCTTGGCTCGGTCTCATACTCCAATAATTGACCTTGTGACCAAGCATAAATTTAGAATACAATTTTTTAATAAAATAAAATGGGACATCCAAATTTTTGTAAGGTGGTCTATCAAAAACCATCCACCATCAGTCCCAAAAGTTGTCACGTATTGCACTATTTTTGCACCATTTAATTGACAACTTGGTTTTTTTATGGTCCAATTTTAGACCAGTTTTAGGATCCACAAAAATATTATCTATGTCATGTTTTGTTATGTTTAGGTTCATGACTTGATCATAGTCAAGCCCATTGTCAAACTGGGCGTACATGGAATCGTGCCAAAGAAGTGCAGCACTATGTTGCTGTGAAAGTTTCTCCATGTTTTCAATAATTGATTTCAATATCGTAAACATGGGGTGCAATGTGGGGATATTGGCATAGGTGGTTTGAAATCCTCTAAGTTCATTTAGATTATCTCTGATTAGATCCTCTAAACAGTGAGGGTTTGTGACAGGTACGTCTTCTGGAGGTAGGGGATTGTTGGGAGGTGGTTCTGGATTATTTGCAGGATCATTAAGAGGGTTTTTTGATTCCATGTCTAATTACAATGAAAAAACAAATAGATAATTACAATGAATTTTAAAAAACAATAAAAAAAATCATTTCTACCTTAATTGTTATATTGAAAACTATAAAAACAATAAAAATAAGAAGATTTGACTTACCTTGGGATTTAACAAAAATCGGATAGGAGATTTGAAAGAAGATATCCGTTTTCCCTAGCCGCGTTCACGTTTTCACAATGAGAAAATGAGAAAATGTTGAATGTGGCTGGGGTACAGATTTATATTTACTGGACAATATCAGATATCTGATATTATTGGATATCCAATTAAGCCTTTTACTTTGGCTTTTGGCTTAGCTAGGTGTACTGACACCTAGGCCTACTAAAAAGTCAACATATGCATTTGTGCAATTTTGGACAAGTCAAAATGAGTTTTTTTCACATCGCCACTTTTTGGCATACCATGATCCTGCACATACCCATATACTTCCTCAATTTTTTCCCTCTCAATTTGTCTAGATGCACTCACACTCATACCTTGAATCTCAAGAACCTACAAGTTATCAAACTTATACACAAGTCTCCATACTTATCAAACTAATAAAATAGAAAAAGAACCACTAAAAAGTAAATTGAACATGCTCTCCAATGTCTATTTGAAACATAAAATCTGACTCCATCTACAAATTTTATGACCCAAATAGTGAAAAGGAGAACATCTAGCTTCCAAACCCCAAAAACATGTCATAATGGGAAAAACCTGAAACCAAAGTGGTACCATTGATTAGTGCTCAGAACTAGATTTCTAACAAGCACAAGAAGTCCAAAAGAAACCCCCTTGGTTAAATTTATGCTCATTAGAAGAAAAGAAAAACACATCTTTCACTACAAATTCAATATGTAGCAAACTTGAAAACTCCAATTTGCAAACTTGAAAACTCCAATTTGTCAAAATTTCATATTCCAAAGTTTTCAAATATTATATTTATTTGGGGTCTCATGGACCAACCCCAAATAAAATGCAAATTTGATTTGAATGATTTTTGGTCCCACTTATAAATTTTGGCAAAACACATTTAATAAATAAATTTTATTAAACATATTATTGGGAATTTAAATTTTTATAATTAAAATTTAATAAAATTATTATTTTTATATAAATTAGGGTGATTTTATGTATTTATTTTTAATTTATTTTTTCAATACATACATACATACATACATACATACATACATACATACATACATACATACATACATATATATATATATACA